>OX387336.1:10054209-10654209 GCA_947562085.1 Eudonia lacustrata
GTGATATAGATATCTTCGCAGACAAACCGCAGAGATTTAAGCGCAAAATATTGCAGTCATTCACATTTGAACCTGGTTGACTTCTAGTAACCTTTTAAAATTTTAATTTTTTTAACAATTATTAAATAATCGAATATGGTAATGTTTATAGTTTATAGTTTAAAGCAAAATATTATACCTATTATTTATTCATAAAATGTAATCCACTATGCATGCCGTGGCAGCCTCTAATTGAGACGGCACCTAGCTTTAAGCCTACCATAATGTTCTACTTAGTTATTGCTTGTATTTGTGTTTGCCTTGTTGGTTGTCCTGTAGGGAGAGCCAATGGTATGGAGAATGCCACAGTGAGGAAGGCTAAAGGGAAGATCTTCCTCCGAGCTGGGTGGTATAGCTCGGGGACCGAAGTCCGACGGATGTTAGTTGAAGGTGCTATATATAGCGAAGGAGATGTGGTGGAACCTTGAGAAGGTGTTTGTTTCGTGTCGAATAATGTGCGGCGTATGCGGTAGATGGAGCAGCCACAGTCCTTTATATAAATAAATAAATAAATAAATAAACATAACAATGCTATTAACTTGTTGTTATGGCTATTGATTTAGTTAAGATGGTGTTAGCTAGCCAGACGGACTTAATACAAGCGCTACCACTAACAAACCCAAGTACAATATATTGAACCCGGAGCTTTTGGTTAAATTTCCTGTGAATTAATCACTAATCATTCATTAGGGCTCGTGCCCTAACAGTGGGGGCATAAAATGAGTTGATGATGATGATTGTCCTTTACATTTTGTGTTTTTATTTGTGACTAGCTGTGCTCGCGACTTCGTCCGCGTGGAATAGTGACTTTCGGCAGCATTTTTAATTTTTTAGGCTCTTTTCCCGTTTTTGCAACATTTTTCACTGATGCTTCGCTCCTATTGGTCGCGGCGTGATGTTATATAGCCTAAAGCCTTCCTCGATAAATGGACTATCCAACACAAAAAGAAAAATTCAATTCGAACCAGTAGTTCCTGAGATTAGCGCGTTTAAACAAACAAACAAACAAACAAACAAACAAACAAACTCTTCAGCTTTATATATTAGTATAGATGGAAAGTGTCCTTTTATGATAGGGCATTTTCCAATATTTATGACGCTGTAAGGGAGAAAAGAGCTGGACACTTGCTGAGTTTCTTGCCGGTTCTTCTCAGTACAAGATCTCCCGCCCAGAGTAGATAGACTTACGAACCGATGGCTTAAAATGACGTTCATAAGAGCTATTTGTAGCCTAAAAAGAATAAATGATTTTAATTTTTGAATTTTGAATTTTGAATTTTGATGATGATTCATCTAGGTAACAACCGACTTTAGATTCTAAGCCCCTTACAAATAAATAAAGATTATTCTTTATAAGATTAAGATTATAAGGTCCGAATTGTTATTCCGTGTTTTGTTCCTGTCATGTAAATGTCATTTCAAATAAGAGTGAAAGAGATAAAACACGGAATAACTGGAATAACTATTCGAAGCTTATGCTTTGTTTATTTGTAAAGCGCCATAATGTTTTATTGGTATGGTTTTTGCTTCATTCCTCACTGGTAAGAAATGTCTCATAATGCAAAATCTATATCATCATCATCATCATCATCATCTCAGCCAAAAGATGTCCACTCAAAAAAAATAAGTAAAAAATAGAAATCTAATAAATAAAAAAATATTTTTTTTAAATAATAATAATAAAAAGCTATAAAAATAAAAAATTAAATCTATATAAATAAAAATTAATCACTGAAATGTATGTACGCGCATAACTTCCGATCGACTGCACAAAATTGAATAATTCTATTTTTTTGTATTTGTTATTGTCAGGACAAGGTTTGTACAAAAGAAAATGAAAAGAAAAAAATATATTTTTACTATTTTTTTTTTAAATATCATGATATGAAAAGTGAGTGAGTAAATGTGAGAGAACAATTTAATTTTCCAATACAAAATGATTTGATTGTTTTGTTGTCATGGAAACTGTCAAAGCGGTAAGAAGTCTGCCGGGTCAGCTAGTCTTTAAATCGTATATAAAAATCAATTGCTGTTCGTTTGTATCGGTATAACTCGAGAATGGCTGGACCGATTTGGCTAATTTTGATTTTGAAATATTTGTGGAAGTTCTGGGAAGGTTTAAACTTTAAACTGTGAGAAACATAAATATTATGTAACGGAAAATAAGAAAAACGACAATTTTGATTTTGCAATACAAAATTATTTGTTTGTTTTGTTGTCATGGAAACTGTCAAAGCGGTACGAAGTCCGTCGGGTCAGCTGATAAAATATATAATAAAAGTAAGCTGTTGGCCGTCATCTCACCTGATGTTAAGTGATGGTCAGGCCCAAGGTGGAAGCCCACTTCACCTGAAATCCTCAACTATCAGCACTGGCTATCTTATCTCTAAATACAATAGGTATATCACACTAATATTATAATTGCGAAAGTTTGTGTGTATGTATGTTTGTATATTTGCTGCTTCTTCACGCTGCAACGGATGGATGGATTTGGATGAAATTCGGCATACAGATAGTTTATACCCTGGATTAAAACATAGGATACTTTTTATCCCGATATTCCTACGGTAACGGGAACCACGCGGGTGAAACCGCGAGCGGCCGCTAGTATACTTTTAATAAAACATACCGTGATTCAGTGCCACTCAAGTAACCGATAGTAGATGACTTTTATTATTGTTTTTTAAAAGTGCTTACAGTGCGACATTTTCGTACAGGTATTGGTAACTTATTCCAAAGTATTGCTGCTTGGACAGTAGAAGAATATGTTGTATATGTTGTATTTTATAGTAATTTTACGCAAATTGTTGCGAACAAATTATGTGCGGGTTCGAATTCCGCTCGTGGATATTTTTCAACAAATTGTCTTTTTTCAAATTTGACTACAAATCTGTTCTTTTTTTTTCTTTCTGTCTATCTGTTTTTTCTTTTTTTCTTTATTGTTGTTTGTTATAATTAAGTGTGTATGTTAATAAAAAAATTATATTCTACTCTATTCTATTCTAATCTTTTCGCAACAAAATTTGCTTAAAATTATGTAGACATAAAACCATAGCCTAATATTGTTTTCTAGGCGCGAAAATAAGTCTGCAGTATGCGAACATTCCCTAGAGGGGCCCAACCATTACATTAGATTTGATAAACCACAAATACTCGTTAGAGAACAACGATTCATCCCTAGGATGATACGCGAGGCTATTGAAATTAAAAAACATCCTAATTTTAATAGAGAAGATGGTTGGAATCTACCACCAGCCTGGGATCCCATTATACAAAATATTAAATCCCAGCCCCGACACCATACTGCCAGACCAAATGATACTGTAAGCTCTTTCTGCGTAAAACGGAACGCACCTGATTAAATTTAAATGAGGGTATACAAGCTACCAACTAATTATGAGATGACCAACACCTCAGTCTCCCTGTGACCACGGACCCTGCAAAGGGTTCGAAACTTTTGAATAAACATTAAATAAGTAATGTGTAAAATAAACGCGAGTAGATCCGTAAAAGTTGTTTCATTTCAATCCATAGCCTAATTCTTCAATATTTGTAAAAATATGTAGATCGGATGTTGATGACGTAGTTGTCGACATTGAACAGGGCTCCTTTGGCTTACAGAGTAAGAGTCGATAGTGTTGATTAATTTCGGCGAGTTGTATTGAGCCACGATAGCATAGTTGGTAGTGCACCTGACCCGGCATGTCACGGGGTGGGGGTGGAGATCCCACTCGTGGATTTTTTGTCTTTTTTCATGTTGTACCTAATTTTTAATTATTTTGTATTAATTTTGATTTTGTTATTTTAATTTGCAGTTTTTGTGATATAATTTTATTGTATATCTGTGACTCTAGTTCTTAAGGGTGCGCCTTCCGTAAGTGATAAGTGTCATATGTTTTATTTGAAATGTCATCGTCCATATTTATTTGATGCCGCGCGGCCATACTAATTTTGTATGGGGAATTTAAGGTGCTTAATAAAAAATAATTATTTAAATAACCACTTGATGAATCGAAAATGTAGTCTAGCAATTTGTAGTTTATCCATTGATGATTGTTTAGACAAAATCAGAGGTACAATAATTTAGATAAACTATAAGAAATCTTCTAAACGCCGCCACTCGTTTTCATGATTTTTGCCCAACTTTAAATGATATTGTAGAAAAAACTATAGCGTGTTATGAATTTATGGTTTTGACAAATTGTAAACACGTTCCCTATGATACTAAATATATATTTTGTTTATTTAATACGATGGTATTTTCAATTATATCTACTTAACCGTAACTGCATTTATGGCATTTTTTCGGTCGGCGGCGCAAAATTTTAGAAAGAGAGAGAGATTGAAGATTTTACATTTTTATGTGATGTATGATATGTCGGTGATTTTAACGCATAATCTGTAAACCAGCATATAAAATGAACTAAATAAATAAATAAATGTGACGCCTAAAAGCTTTCTTGATGATGAATATTCACAAGCACTCGTATTCCCTCCTTCCTACAACACATACTTACTGCGCTGGCTCAGGAACCCGAAGTGGATCTTGGCCTCCGACACGAGATTTCGCCACTATGCTCTGTCCTCAGCCACCTCTCGCCAGTCTGGCCGTTGGTGGTGGCTAAAGCCCGTTCCCAAAAACCTATCTAACTATCTGTTGTTTCGCCTACTATAGACACAAATTTGACATTAGCTCCATATAAATTATGTCAAATTTCTAACTCCAGTAAGCAAAACAACTGACAGATAGAATATAGGGAACGGGCGAATGATCCTCAACCTGGTCTATCCAGCGATACCTGGGGCGTCTCACCATACGCTTCCCAATTGATCGGCCCGGTAGGCTTAGCCAAAGTAACATTAAGAAAACTATAGCGAAGTTCGAAAAGGATAAAATGTATGGGATTGACATAAGCCGCGCTAAATCACGTGGTCAATCTTATGTCAATCCCATAGGTATAGTCGACCATGAAATTGCTTTATCACTTTTGACAAAAACTTCCGCTAAGGCTCATTGACGATGATGACAACGTATCTGTCACTTAGTCTTTTAAACAAAAATAGCATTTGTTGTTTTATTATAAGCAAACAAAATTCACTTCTAAGGTGGTAAAGCAATTTCATTGTTGACTATACATTTTATTCTTTTCGAACTTCGCTATCGTTTTCTTAATGTTACTTTGGCTACCGCCACGGGTAGGCTCTCTTCGCCGCCCGATCCGACTCCATTCTCTCAACGTGGCTGAGCCAGCAACACGGGGTCCTTTATCGAGGTGATGTGAAGAAGCAACTTGAAGAGCAAGGTGAGGAGACAGCGACTGAGGCACAATCCTGCTCCAGTCGCTATGGAGCATCTGGATCCTGCTTTTGATCAGCATCAGGTAGAGCTAGCGCGGGACGTCCCGATTTTCAGAGGGTGATAGGTCCCGATTTACCCTTGATCGAGACGCCAAATGGAATAGTTTTTTTTTTGAGTGAATACTCAATGTCAATTTTTCACTAACCTCCTTAGTGTTAAAACTTTTTAAACTATCATGGTCACTCACATTAGAATAAATATTATTAACGGGATTATTACCATGTTTATTGTCGTGTTTGAGTATCCGATATTATATCGGCGATCATGATCACGGATGTACTGAAGTTATTGCGGGTGGGTGATTATGAGCAGACAAAACGATCTACCCTCTTCTTTAGTCGTTTTTTCGCAACAACTTCAGTAAATCCGTGATCATGGCGCATGCAACTATGCCGAAATATCGGATACTCAAACACGACAATAAACATGGTAATAATCCCGCTAATAATATTTACTCCTTAGTGTTGTGTTGTAGTAGGTACTTTCGATGATTTTTACAGCAAAAATGAATTCTCTCCCGCGGCGGGCAAGAGAATTCAATGTAGAAGTTTATCTAGTTTTAGTTTCATTGTTTTTATCCAATCATGACGATTCATGAGAGCCTGATTTTTTTTGCAATTGTAGCTGTCCCGATTTGAAATCCCATTATTTTTACCTTCCATCCCGTAATTTGACACAGGACCTGGCAACACTAGGTAGAGCGGAGTCGTTTACTAAACGATAAAAAAAATCTTCGTTCAACACCTCGGTGGCCGAGTGGCAGAACGCTCGGCCCGATACCCGAAGATCCCGGGTTCAATTCCCAGGTCGGGCAAAATGTATTTCGGATTTTTCGATGCATAGCCCGGGTTTGTGATCACCAACCCGCATTTGGCAAGCATTAATTGTAGTGATGACTTGATTTCAATGATGGAGGCCTTTGCCCAGCAGTGGGATAGTTATAGTGTAATGTTGAGTGTAATGTCGTTTTTTGCGAGATATCAGTAATAATTATAATTAATGATAATTATATATCTTTATATATATAAATCTTCTGTGCGTGTGTATGTTATTGAACTCCTTCTAAACGGCTGGACCGATTTGGATGAAATTTTCTGTGTGTGTTCAAGTGGATTCGAGAATGGTTTCGATTTACAATTGGACACGGTAGGTGGCGCTGCTATAGGGGTCCATCATGGGATACGGGTGTTCTTAAGCGAACGAATAATTTGTTTGTGTTGTTGTCATGGAACTACCCCTGTATCGTTTTACGGTACTATCCGTTTTACGGTAGGTATACACCTGTCTCTATTGATCAGAGATAATCGGCAACCACTGACACCTGTTACTGTCACTTGTCACCATTTATTATTAATTATCACTGATATCTCGTAAAAACAACATATTTACATCATCAACTTATAACCATACCACAACTGGGCTTGCGCCTTGCTACCTTAACAATAGCACATGAGGAGATCGGACCACGCTGATCTAACGCGGGTTAAGGGCCCTATTACATCTTGACTGTAATTTTTGCGTAAAATAGCCAATTTTGGCGTTCTCGATCTCAGAAACGAAAATACATTAACAATTTTGACTTATTGAATAGTGTAGAATAGCTATTGGCATAGTTCGTAGCGGCCTCGCTTTTTGTAAATTTTGCTTAACTTTTTAATGAAACCCAAAATAGCAGAAAAGATTTTCATAAAATGCGCGGAGGCACTTTTTTGAGCTCCTAGATTGAACTACTGTTCTAAACAAATGAAATAAAAAAAAAATGTTATCTCTTATTAGTCGAATAGTTCGTAGCGGCCTCGGAATTTTTAGATGTCATTGATTTTACATAGAAAAAAAATCTTATTCTAAATCAAAAAACTTCGAAAATCGCTTTAAGGTCGCTGTGAATTTCTCCTATCTACGATAATATTATTGAACAAAATTTATACCAGAATAATTGTTACTTCATGAGGAAAAAATTTTTTATAATGAATTCACTATCCTATTTCGACAAAAACGATAAATACAACTGCAAAATTACTACAAAATGCGATGCACCGGCCGTCCGAACTCAGCTTTTTCTCGCAGAGTGGAAATTTGTAGTACTAAGCATGAATTATTATTATTCTATTTCGATAAAAACAATAAATACATCTGGAAAATTACTACAAAATGCGAAAATGGGCATTTTACGCAAAAATAACAGTCGAGATGTAATAGGCCCCTATAAAATGATTGATCACCCATCCGATGACCCGACATCAAGAAGATTGCTTAACATTCACGATCGCAATTCGTACTCGCTACCTTAACTTGTCAATACTATGTAAAAAAACCACTATTCGAAAAACTTTCCCAAGACTTCGAAGTTAAACAGGCATTTGTGGTCGCAAACCTATTTAGTATTAATATTTTCTATCTGTGTGTGGCCTAGGCGTTAACTCAAACTTTAAGTTTCCTATATTTATTGCTAAAAATAAAAGACTATAAACACATAACCTCTCTCGCAAAACAAATCGTTTGTAAGCATAGCTCTTTTTACGTTGGACGCTACTAACCAGATCTAAAGAGCTGCGCTTACACGCGAATTGTGCGGTGTCGCGGGTCAAGCGTTGTCAGCTGGCCCACAGTATAAATAAGTATACAGTATAGGGCTGCTTGTCTTGGGCTACTAGTGAGTATAACGCATGCAACGGGGAGTCAAACCGAAGGCACAGCGAATATCTCGCAACTATTTCAAAAAAAAAAATTCACCGGTATTGTTTTTGAAAGTTTACGCGAACACTACAACACATTGAAATGAAACAACCCTCCCTCCTTCCCTGTGGCCACGGACCCTGCAAAGGGTTCGCGACCACAGGGAGGAGGGGAACGCGAGTAGATCCGTAAAAGTTGTTTCTTACACCGATACTTACAATAGAACTTCGTGACGGATTTTATTTTGTATGTTTATATATCTATTGTACCTAATTACTAACAGTCTATGGAATTACTCTAAAATAAATACTTATTATTATTATTTAAGCAGTATGCTAACTTAATTAATCGAGTTTAATTTAAGTAGATAATATTAATTTCTTATTGAAATAAATTTACTTATCGTTGTGGAAATTTTCTGTAGATACAAAATGGCTTTTCACCAAATCGTAAGGATGAACACTTTAGATATTACGACCGTGTAATAAATGGTAGGCTGATGATGAAGCTTAGCGTAATAGTTAATAGCTAAGTAGCGGCCCGTCCCGGCTTCGCACGGGTGGACATTTCTTTTTTAATATAGCCTATGTAACTCAGCGCCAATGTAGCATTCCAAAGGTAAAAGATTTTTTTTAAATCGGTCCAGTAGTTTTTAAGTTTGTTCGTTGCTTGCTTTATATTTTTGTATGTTTACAAAAATATAAAGCTTACCTCTTTATAATATTAGTATAGATAGTATTAGCTGGGTCTTTTTATTTTGTGGTCCGCACCTCACTGCAACAACGCGACTGCTGCTAACCGATGCGAATATTTCGAAGCGCGTCGTTTCGGCCGTTTTGTATGAAGACGGAATACTGTATACTTACTTATTATACTGTGGTTGGCCGGCCGCGTCGCCTCTTCTTGGGTGGTCGTTTTTATTTCACGTCAAAAGGTCGTTCACCCCGCCGATTAAGTTCATAATATAAGTAACACCTGTGTTTAGGCTTTTCGATTCATTTTTTTCCTGTTATTTTTAGTGTTTGTACAGTTGTTTCGCTGTATGCTGTTTATGGAAGGAGATCTTGCATGTTAAGCTACTTTTGAGATGCCCGGTCATTGGATGTGTCTTACTTACTTACTTACTCTGCTGGCTCAGCGTTCCGTAGTGGATCTTGGCCTCCAACACAACAAGACACCAATCTTCCCTAATTTGGGCCATCTCAGACCAGTCGTCAATCTGGAGTCCAAGTAAGTGTCACCGAATTATTATTACCTTGAGCTATGCTTCGGAAGGAATGTTGAGGCGTTAGAGTTGTGTATGTAAGATAGTAGCCGTTAGAACCCACCAAAACCACATTGGGCCAGCATGTTGGGTAATAGTGGTAATTAATCATTACTAAATGTCGCCATAAAATTTCTTAGTAACAGTGTTGTGTTCAATTCAATTCAATCATTTATTGCTCTCCACAAGTATACGTGAGTTGTTACAATATTAGTTAGATAGAACGTTATGGGCCCGGATTGGGCACGACAATGTTTTGAGAGAAAATTAAAAAAAAAACAAAATTAAATTTAAAAAAATTAAAACATTTAAATTAGATGACGGCCAAGAGAAAAAACTGGCGGGAGACTATTATGGAGGCTAATATGGAGGCTCTTAGGTGGCCAACACGCCCTTTTTTTTAAATATTAAGTGCGGCAAATGAATCCTTTCCACCTGATGTTATGTAGAAATGGAGTCCAGGACACGAAGACAACTGGTGCAGCGTGAAAGCAACGCAGCATCACACCCTCACCCTGCCGGCACACAAGGTGCCTTCACGCCTCGTTTGAAGGACCCCATGGCATAGGAAGGAAGGAAATCAAATCAAATATATTCATTTGCATGAAAAGGGGTACAAAAGATCTTACATTAATGTTGAGTCGCTCAATATTGACCAGAAGCTGGCATGCAAATTTAATAATATCTTCACATAATTATTGAAAGCTCTGTCGGTCAGTTTGGGTCGCTGCACCAATTTAGTTAATTAGTTGATAATTATATTGTCCTTACCTATGAAATTGACGTTTTGTATAAAGATTTTTTATAAAATTTTATTTTTCATACTAACTATTTTTAAATTTTCTTAGCATCTATTTAAGTTAACACTATAAAAACTCTAGACTAGTGTGTTTGTTTCACTAAATATAGCAGACATTCAAAAGAAACAAAATCAAGTCCCTTCAAAGCTACAATAAAACAAAAGGTCAATTCCGCACACAAAAAGAAGTCAATTTAGAAAAAAATTGGGCGATAAAGACACAAAATGAATAATCATTGTTAATCCTGAAGCATAAGTAACATTGTCCTAATTAATGGTGTATAATAATATTAACAACCGGTATTGACTTTTAAACGCTTAATATTTTCACCAACTCTGGACGGAGATATGATCACAGGAGAAAGATCTCACTCACAGCGGTCACTAACAGCGAGTGTACTCTTTCATTCATTCGATTACGTTTACGAAAACGAAAATTAGTATGGCATTGAAGCAGCACCTCCTGGCGGCATAGGTACGAGAGGAGTTAACATTTTGCCATACAAATTCTCGTTTTCATTAACGTGATCGAATGGCGAATTAAACTCGCACTAGGCACTGTCTGTCCCTTTCCCTATACCTTTTTGAGAGAAGGACGTGAGTGTATTTATGTATTAATAACTTTATGAATAGAGGATGAGAAGACGTTATCAGTGCCAAAAATAATTCTGTCCATTGACATCACAGAGTAAATTCAGTGTTGTCACTTTTTACGCTAATCAAGTCCGAAGTGGGGTTAAAAATTACCCCACTCTCACTCAAGTAGGGGTAGAAATTACCCCACCCCTCTCTACTTTAGTGAGTGTAAAAATAACGTGGCGTCTGCCGTTGTAACTCTAGTTGAAGAATTCGGGGGCGACCCTCAGAGGAATGCGGTACGTTTACATGCCGACAGAAACTATTGCGCGAAATAAAATGAAAAAAGTAAATAGCCAATAATAATAATAATAAGGCAGCACTCCTTGACACGGCATGTATTGTCAGGAGGTTCCTCACTCTGCAGTCCTGACCACCGGTAGCTTGGGCCCTGCCTCGCTGCTGGCGGTACTCTAGGATTAGGTTTTTATAATGTTTTATTATTTTTATATTAAAATATTGTATAAATCTAGTTTTAAGAAAGAAAATAAATATAGAGTAAAATAATAATAATACTACTACCCCACTGCTGGGCAAAGGCCTCCATCATTGAAATCAAGTCATCACTACAATTGATGGGTTTTGGCTTAATCACCACGCTTGCCAAATGCGGGTTGGTGATTACAAACCCGGGCTATGCACCGAATAAATCCAAAACACACATTGCCCGACCTGGGAATTGAACCCGGGACCTTCGGGTATCGGGCCGAACACTCTGCCACTTGGCCACTGAGTGGCAAAGTTAGTGTGTTTGTTTGATCCCATAGCAGCATTTTTGTATATAAAAGACTAGCGGCCCGTCCCGGCTTCGCACGGGTGACATTTCGTTTTTATATAGCCTATGTTACTCAGCGCTAATGTAGCATTCTAATGGTGAAAGAATTTTTTAAATCGGTCCAGTAGTTTCAGGACCTTACAAATAAACAAGGAATAAAGTCCGAATAGATATTCCGTGTTTTGTCTCTTTTACTCTAATTTGAAATGACGTTTACATGACAGGAACAAAACACGGAATAACTACACCGACCTTATTCTTTGTTTATTTTGTAAAGGGGTTAGAGTTTATTCGTTACAAATAAAAATACAAAGCTTTCCTCTTTATAATATTAGTATGACTCTTTATAATATTAGTGCTAGTGTAAGTGAACTACGAGCTTGTGTTTGTGCGTTTCGGAGCTCTTGTATGAAGTTGCCGCACTCTCGTTCACTCTGGTAGTGCTACGTAGTGGGGATGGAACCACGACCACATTATTTTCTCGCATGCAATCCGAAAATGTTCTGATGTAGCGCAAACTGCTGTGAGATGCCTCCCCTTTCCTCCTAATGGCGTGGAATTCGTTGACCGCCTCTGTGGTCTAATGGTTAACCATCGGACGCAGACACAGAGGTACCAGGTTTGACTTGCAGATGGGGGTATATGTTTGTGATCGGTCCGTGGTAGGGCTTGGTTTAGGTCAGCCTGGCCAGCTACCACCATCTTATCTAAATATGTCGCCATAACATAAATTTGATTGCATTGTTGTGTTCCTACATTTAGAGATTAACCTTAGTAGTTGAGAATTTCGGGTGAACTGCGCTTCCACCTTCGGCCTTTAAACCCTTAAAATCAAGCGATTTCTATTTATTTATTTATTTGTCTTCGAAAGACATTCAGATAAAGGTAACAGATGGGCAATAACAGGTCTCCACGTTTAAAAACAGATCAATTAACAAGGTTTTTGTGGACAATAGAACATAAAATAATTGTTGTTTTCTAAAGTTTACGCGAACACTACACATTGAAATGAAACAACTTTTACGGATCTACTCGCGTTTACTTTACACATTACTTATTTAATGTTTATCCTGACGTTTCGAACCCTTTGCAGGGTCCGTGGTCACAGGGAGACTGAGGTGTTGGTCATCTCATAATTAGTTGGTAGCTTGTATACCCTCATTTAAATTTAATCAGGTGCGTTCCGTTTTACGCAGAAAGAGCTTACAGTATCTTTTGGTCTGGCAGTATGTAATGAGGGTATACAAGCTACCAACTAATTATGAGATGACCAACACCTCAGTCTCCCTGTGACCACGGACCCTGCAAAGGGTTCGAAACGTCTGGATAAACATTAAATAAGTAATGTGTAAAATAAACGCGAGTAGATCCGTAAAAGTTGTTTCATTTCAATAAAATTATTAAAAAATATCAAAAAACAAAATAAAAACTAATAAGTGGGATATAAAGTTCACCTAATCAAATATTTCCTAAGGAAATCTTGACTTAATAGCCGCCTTGCTATGCTAGAATAGAATAAATCAAAGTTGTTTGTTTTAGAAAACTCATTTAAACTTTTGCTAGCTCGCCAAAGAAATTCGTTCTGACGGTAATAAACAAACCTTGCGTTGTTTTCTTATTTGCACATTTGTTTTCGCATAGATTATCTATTTCTATTATTATTATTATATTAATTATTATTATAAATCAGTCGTTGCGTGCCTCTGTGAACATTGTACAATTGTCTATGATATTCTTCGTCATGTAAGCCCGCCACGATCCCCAGGCATGCGAGGCACGCGCTGTGGCGCGACGTCGTTCCAAATTAACTATTTTTTCTTTCACCTTACGTTTATATAGTCGCGAATCGATCGTAACGAAATCGGGGGGCCGTCTGCAATCGTCCGAATATCGTGTACCGTTAAATATCGGTGTTAGTTTAGAATCGAGTTACATCTACAGTAAATCCTAACTGGACGCACCTTAGACGTCCTGAATGGGTAGTAGGTAAAAAAGTACTTATTTTTAAGTTTTTTTGAATTAAAAAAAACTTTGATTTTGACTTTATCTCATTTGATGTCAAGTGACGAATCCTCTAATGCACTGGCTATCTTATCTAATTTATTGTCAGGACACAACAATGCTACAAACAAAAAAATAAGTTTAAAAAAATGATGATGGCGACAGAGACGGTCAAAGGTGTTTTTTGTGAGAATTAATTAGGGCTTATGGGTGTACAGTCTAGGGTGTTTTATTTGCCATACAATCATAAAATTCAAATAAAAAATACAATATTTTTTTTTAAATGAACTTTTACAAGTGTTTTTTGAACGTCAACTCAAATCTATGTTAAAGCAGAAGCTTAGGGTTGTCCCTCACTCGCAATTTGCTTCTTCACACCTCGATTAGAACCCCGTGTTGTAGGAAGGAGGGAATACGAGTGCTTGAAAAGCGTTTCATTGTTGATGCTACTTACGCCCTTTTGAACTATCCACGATGAAATCGGTTTTTTATAGTAACAGGTAAGCACAGTGCCTTGATCTCACCTGATGTTAAGTGATGATAAGGCCAATGATGGCAGCCCACTTCACCCGGGATCCTCAACTAGTGAGGCACTGGCTATCTTATCTAGGCTAGTAGGCTTAGTAGGCTTAGCCAAAGTAACATTAAGAAAACGATAGCGAAGTTCGAAAAGATTAAAATGTATGGGATTGACATAAGCCGCGCTAAATCACGTGGTCAATCTTATGTCAATCCCATACATTTTATTCTTTTCGAACTTCGCTATCGTTTTCTTAATGTTACTTTGGCTACCGCCACTGATGTTGTGATGATTGATGATAAGACCGAAGGTGGAAGCGCACTTCACCCGGGATCCTCAACTGCTGAGGCACTGGCTATCTTATCTCTAGCTGCCGGAACACAACAATGCTACAAACATTGATGTTATGGCGACATATTTAGTTAAGATTGGTATAATATTGATGGTTGCAAGCCAGGCGGCCAAATAAGCCTTACAATATTATGTTTCAAGTATACTGTTTGGTTGGTGGTTGAATTAACCAATTAATAAATAATTATTTTTATTTCTAAATTGTTGTCTTCAACCAATTGCACCTATCTTGTTATTTCTGCACCACTCTATGGTTGACAGGTAGAGAATGCCTTAGGCATTAAGTCCGCCATGTAATATATGTTTCAAAAGTTTTAAAATAAATAATTAAATAACCACCAACCAGTCGATTCAAATCGAGTATAAAGAAAGCATGATACCTTTTTGCTAATTAGTTTGCGTTAACCGTTTAAATTCTTTGATAATTATGGAACGCGACAGTTTTAAAATGTACGAAGTTTAAATGGCGGAAACATGACACAGAATATTATAATCTTTATACTCTGTTTACATGATGACCTCCGTAGCCGAGTGACTTTGGGCGGCGCTAACTGTGGTCCCGGGTTCGATTCCCGGTCGAGTCAATGTCGAAAACGAACTTTTCGATATTGTGTCGGGTCTGGGTGGTTGTGGTACCGTCGTTGTTTCTGATTTCCTTAGAACGAGTGCTTTAGCTACTTACCTTGGGATCAGAACAATGTATGTGAAGTTGTTTAATATATATTTAAGATCTTAAAAGTATTAATTCAATTTATCTTACAACAAATTAAATTAAATTAACAGCTTAATACTGAAACAACAAAGATTAAGACGACGGTCAACAACCCTCTCGAATGACACCCCAATTCAAAAAAAAAGCGAAATAAAAAACGCAGTATCCGAAATTAAACTTCTCAGCCGGGGATCGAACCCGCGTTCCGGATTCGCGCCGCCACAACAATTCCAATAAAAGTCCCCCTCTATCTGTCTGTAAATTAAAGGGTGTACTACATTGTATACAGGTTGTTCGAAAAGGACATCTCGAAACGGTGTGAAATCTAATATGATTGTTATTTTATGAAGTTAGTTTAGCAATGACCTTCTACAGTAAAAGAAACAATAAAAATAGGGGTAATTAAAAAAACATTAAAATAAGTATTTATTTTTAACATCTTTATTTAGGATTTTTATATAAATCACTACTTTTTCCACCAGTTTAATTATTAACGACAACATAAAGAATATTAAGTTAATTTATAAAAAATATAAAAATAACAATGCGTGATATTTAAATAAATTGTAATCTTTTAATTAAAAAAAAATATTTTTATCAGTTTTCTTATTTAAAAAATCATATTCTCTGATTCCTCAAGATGTCGTCAATAATTATTTCGACTAATACTGCTACATTGCACAATAAATAACTTAATTAAATTGTTATTTTAATATTTATCAACTAATACCTTTATTTACATTATTATAAATTTCTCATCATTATTTACTTTATACAATCGAGTGGGACATAATTCGACTATTCTTAATAAATAATTTATACATACAAGTTTATTTTTAAATTAAATTATTATTTGTTAATATTAAAATTTTCTAATAAAACAATTCAGGCAAGATTTAGGTCGAGCACTAGTTTATTTTCTATACGGTATAAGAAAATATTTTATTAATATTATTCAAAAAAGAAAATGATATTAAGAAGTTTATTGCTGTTCACGTGATATCGTGTGATCAGTGTTAAGTACGACTTTTTTACTATTTAATTTAGTTAAAGTAAACTAAAATTTGTATTGGGGTCGAGGCAGCGTCACCTGTTTTTAAAAAAAAAAACCAATGAATATTTCAAAAAAAATGTAAAGTGACTAATTAAATACTAACTTTTAAAAATATTATTAACTATATTATTAAAACGTCAAACACTACTAGTATTTTAATTTTGAACAAAGAGTTGATTATATTAAGGGTGATAGAAAATAAAAGGTGTTACTGGCTATTTTATTAAAAAAACTTCTTGCTTCAACTACGTGTATTTAAAAAAAAATATTCCGTTGATTAAAACAATTATATCGACTTTTGTGGCCCTTCTTTTTATTTTATATTGACATGTACTTTTACGTTATATCTGCGAATAACAAAATCATCTCAGCCAAAAGACGTCCACTGCTGGACAAAGGCCTCCCCCAAGGATCTCCACAACGACCGGTTTTGTGCTGCTCGCATCCAGCGGCTTCCCGCGACCTTCACCAGATCGTCGGTCCATTTTGTTGGAGGCCTTCAACAATAACAAAATATTCTATCATAATTTCACAAGAATGTCACTCGATGGCGCTGCTCAAATCCCACACAAATTGAAGTTAGCTTCGACTCTATAGTTAAAGAATCTTGTACTGAACACTCCGGCCTGACACCAGTCAGACATATGATAAGTCTATGCACAGTAGAATAGTATACATAACTGATTTTTTTTTGTACACTAGATATTTATTTTCATTAAGGTCTTTAAGAAGTGCGCAGACGACGGCCATATGTCCGAGGACTTTTATAAAGTTGTAGTGTGCGTTTTTATTTTTTAGAAAGTTAGGCAATTAATCTGCTCTATGTGATATTGAGAAGAAGCCGAGTCCAGAAGCCAGGACAGCTGATAGAGCAAGGTTCTTCCTCACTAGCTCACCTTGCTTAACTCTTTGGGGCATAGTGGTTGATTTCTTTAACCACATATTTTATTTGGTTTTCAATCTTATCTCAATCAAATAAAGTTCAAAATGTGGTGGGAATATACATCCCTTTTGACCCTGAAAGAGATAACCGCGAGTTGCTTCTTCCTACCTCGTTTCAAGACCGCATGTTATAGGAAGGAAGAAATACGTGTGCTGTGAGGGAAAAGAAATGTAGTGTGCTTCGTGTGCTTAAGTCGATGAAGTTGTAAGCAATTCATTTTGCCAGGCAAGAAAGTCCGCGGACAATAGTAGGACGTCGTTTGCGCGCTCCCTTACAGAGTTACCGGATTTTAGGGGCGGCGAGAAACTCAAGGTTCTCCAAGCCGTGCTGATCAAACATCCTCAGAGGGTTTTTTGTCCCCGTCTCCTACTAGATTCTCTGAGGCGTTCGAATCGGAATCGAAAGGTGGTCGCAAAGGTACACGCTTTTGACTTCTCTTGACTTAAACATTCTCAGGCTGAGAAGTTCAGGCAGGCATAAGTTCTGGTTTAGCGTAACTGTATGTTACATTTGTAAAACAACTGTCACAGTATGCAAAGTAGGTTTCAAGCTAACCTCAACCTTATCCAAGAGTATTAACGTCTATTCTGTGCTTCCCTCTCCCTCGCCTTCATCTCCAACTCCTCCTCCTCCTTAGTGAGTGGAACTGTGCTATGGTTATACAGCCCTTGCGCCATGAGTTGAAGAGCGAGAGGATTCCTTTGCCCAGAAGCTTTCTTGATCTTCGCGCGTTTGTTCTGGAACCAGATCTTGATTTGTGCTTCCGCGAGACCTAGCTCAGCTGCTAGGGCTTGTCGTCGCCTCTCTGTCAGGTACCGGTTCTCCGCGAACTCGTGCTGAAAGGGAATTGGAGGCTAGTATGATTAGAAGAACACCTTGTTTTAAACTAGATATAATTCTAAATCGTGAGGATTGGCAGGAATGGGGGGAGTTCTTGCCTTAACAATTGGATTTTACTGTATAAACAGGCTAACTCGAATCTATCATAAGTAGTTAAAATGCTTTGCGCATACAGTGGTGTCTTTCCTCGTTCATTCACGAGTAGCTGACGACGGGAGGGGTGGACCCACTAAAAACCTATTACCATCCCTTTTCTGCCATGGCGATTGCTCGGTATAACGAACGGAAAGCACCGAGAATTGTTGTTATGTTCGTCTAAAGCGTGTTCGTTATCGACTGCCATTTTAAAACAACAAAGGGACCAACAGCTTATCTGGTTTTCCGAAGGAGTCCAAGGCATTTTAATTTTGAACCCATCTGGAGAGCTGACATTGCATACGTTGCAAAACAACTCTAATGCTGCGTCAACAATCTCCTCTTTGCTTAATTAAAATATCAATAAATTCCTGATCATTTCATTCAGCGCCAGTAGCTTAAACCAACATTGGAATAAGTGCAGAGATCATGAGGAGATCTATACTTAACAATGATTAAATTAAGTTTCAGGAAGAAGAAGAGTACCTTTAACCTCGCTAGCTGTGGTCCAGAGAAGGCAGTCCTGGGTCTCTTCTCATCTGTGGGCGTGCCATCTCCAGGTGGCTTCTTCGGTCGTCTGGTCCGCGGACCTGGGCAGAAATAAAACAGGTATAGCTGTGCCCTTCATCATCAGACATGAGTATATTGGCCTATTGACGTCGTCAGACTAGGTGGAGCGACGGTCTCCACAAGGTGGCTGTCAAGAGCTGAATGAGATAATCACTGATAATGCTCAGTGGTGGACACTTGGAGAGGCCTATGTGAAATGGTACACCTATGCTCATCATCGGGTATGAGGACATTGGTTACAGACGCCTTCTCAAGTATGTGCGCGTGTATGTACGATCTTGTTGTGTTCCGACAGTTAAAGATAAGATACTGAGTTTATCAGTAGTTGAGGTTCCAGGTGAAGTGCACTTTCACCTTCAGCCTTATCACCTAAAATCAGGTGAGATGAAGCCAAATGTTCAAACGTTGGGTTTTTTTTAAATCTTTGCACTTGAAAAGATTTAAAAAAAAAGGTCTTTCAGCTCTTGCCAGCCAACTTTGGCAAGAGCTGGAAGCCAGTAGCTGCGGTTCGTGCTCAGTGCCGTGCACTTGTAGAGGCTCATGTCTGAATATAGTCTGATGATGATTATGATAATATTGCCATAATTTCGTTCTTTAACCGCTTCTGTGGTCTAGTGGCTAAGACCACCGGTCTAGACCTAGAGGTCCCGGGTTCGATTCCCAGCGGGGTGACATGTTTGTGTACTCGGTTTGGTTGGTGGTAGGGTTTTGTCCGCCTGGCTAGCTACCACCATCTTATCTAATTAAGTCGCTATAACATCAATGTTTCTTCATGCATTGTTGTGTTCCGGCAGCTAGAGATAAGATAGCCAGTGCCTCAGTAGTTGAGGATCCGGGTGAAGTGCGCTTCCATCATTGACCTTATCATCACTTAACACCAGGTGAGATCAAGGCACTGTGCTTACCCGTTAATATAACGTGTAACAAAAAGGTTTGGTCAAAATGAAAAGATGCAAAGTGTAACCCATCTAGAACTTGTATGTGTTGTTATTAAGACATAATTATTTTTGTCGACCTCCTTGGTCGAGTGGTTTGTACACCGGTTTTCATGGAGTCGCCATCTCTGAGGTCCCGGGTTCGATCCCGGTCGGGTCAATTTAGAAATTATTGTTTTTCTAAATTGTCTCGAGTCTGGATGTTTTCTATGTATAATAAGTATGTATTGAAGTATTTTAAGTATGTTTATCTGTTGTCTAGTAACCATATAACAAGTTTCATAACGAAGCTTCTTTTGGGCTAGATTATTGGTGTGAGTGTAGGAAAGTTTATTATTATTATTATTATTAATTATAAACTTTAATTTGTCATGCAATGGTTAATGAAATATTTATATTTGTGAAGTTATGCGCGTCAGGCGCGCATAATCAAGCAGCAGTGATCATAAATGTGAGTACACAGAGGTTACTAAACCACTAGGGCTGTGACTTGTTTATTTTGATGTGACGTCACAATAAAAATATTAAATTAAAAAAATTCATAGCACATTAAAGTTAATAATCATGACTTAGTAACAACACATACAAGATCTAGATCGGATATACTTTGGATCTCTTCATTTTGACTACACCTTTCTGTTAGGTACATGTTGTATAAAAAAAATTATAGATATTCCTCGTCGTCTACTGAGTGGTTGTAATTTAATGTTATGAAACCTGCAAACGAGCATACGGTTCGTCTGATGAAAAGAGGCCACCGCAGCCAATCACGTGCTGCCGACATTGAAGCTTCAGTTCTAATAGCTATTTCTTGTAACATTAATGTATGTATGTCTAATGTATGGCTGATGATCATGATTAAGAATGCTTTGCTTGTGTTTTCTAGTGGTTAGACTACCGATCTCAGCCTGAAAGTTCTCAGGTATGACTCCCAACTCGGGTATTTAATGTACACACGGCGGCAGATCAACCAACCCAAAACTGTGAAATTTCTACAATTGATTTTGATATTTATCGTTTGGTTATAAGGATCAATATTCATTGGTGAAATTTGACAGGTTTAGGTGGGTTGATCTGCCGCCGTGTGTACATGATTCAGTTATGTTGTCTATCACCACCGAAACTCATAATACCAAGGACAATTAAATACGTGTATACGCATGGAAATTTTAATTGTTTATATTAAAAGGCAGCTAGTTTGAAACTTTATTATTTATATTTTATATTTATTAATTTATTATTTTTATTTCAAATTGTTAGTTTTTATTGTTTTTTTTAGATAAGTTTATCTTTACTTTGTTTGTTTTATGATACATTCTTATTTAAAATTTTATTATTAAATTGTCAATTTTAACTTTTTATTGACATAATTATTTAACGTTACACACACTAAAGTAATAAAAAAATATTATATTCCGCTTAGTAATTTATAAACGTAATGAAAATCAAAAGACATTAAGAAAATCAAAATTATTTAAATTGTAATTATTCCAGATGAGAAATAAAAATGCAATAATTTATTTGCGATACATAAAAATAATTACCCGGCGTTAGGGCTTATGTAAGGTCAGCAATTTGGCCAAAACGTCGAGTACTTAAAAAAGTATGCCTTGGAAATAAAACTAAGCATTTTGCGTTAAACCCCGCAAAACATCATTTACAAAAAATAACCAGCGCATAATCATAGTATACAGGGTGTTTGGAAATACTTGTATAATCCCGAATACGGCAGGTAGGGCACAGATCGTAGAACCCCGGAAAATTATAAACATACCAGAAAAGCACCATGTGGCCGAGATATTAAGGTTGTTTGTTACTTAGTAGAATTGTAAAGTGACAACTTCATGATCCAAACAAAACAGAAGTCCAAACATGTCAGGGTTGAACAAAAATAATGTAATTTAAAAAAAATGGGTTTTTGTATGGAAAAGCATAATATAAAAAAAAATAATAATAATATGATTTTGAATGTTTTTTTTGTATATAGTTAGCTCGGCAAATGACTCCATCCCACCTGATGTTAGGTGGAAATGGAGTCCAGACGCGAAGATAACTGGTGCAGCGTGGAAACAAACGTAGCTTCAGTTAACCTCACTCTGCCGGCCCACAAGGTGCTTCTTCACGCCTCTCTTGAAGGACCCCATATCATAGGAAGGAAGGAAAACGTATGCTGGTAGACTATTCTATCTTTTGGAGGTGCGACAAAGAAACGAGTCACCAAATTTTTTTGTGCGCGATGGGATATTTGAGACTGTGAAGCGGTGACTCCGAAGAGTAGCACGTGTACTCCTATGAAGAGAGGGAGAAGGTGGGATGAGGTCAAAGAGCATGTTACCACGGTGTTATTTATACTTGGTTGTATGACTATGTTTCGGAATCATATACATAATACCAAACACCCTGTTTATTATAAGCGATATACAAAATTATAAAAAAACATAAAACACTTTTTACACGCTTACTTGTGTCAAATTTCTACGTGTATTTACATTGCAAGGTAAGTGAGTCGTTGCAGTCAGTCAGTCAAAATCACAAAAAGCAAACGAAATACAACACAATGCTACAATCACACAATTTAACTGAAGTAAAATACCTGTAAGTATAGAGTTTAAAAAAAGTAAGTTATAATTTACCGTAATCTTCATCAAACCATTAAAAATCACACTGTCGACATCGACACCCAACTCAAACAGTTTTTTTAAATTGTTGGTGTTAATTTTTACTTTTTTTTTCAAGTGCTAATTGCTGCACTTGTTTTTTTTCACTGTATTTTATAAATTTTATAAAATATTTGTTAGTGTTAAATGAAACTATGTACGGATCTACTCGGCGTTTGATTTTAAACGTACATTTATTTATTATACACGAATCCTGCAAGCGTTTGAAACAACATTTTAGACAATCAAACTAACAAACAAAATAATATTACCCCAGATCAGTGAAAAAAGCTTCATATACATTGAATAAAAAACATTAAACAAAGTACTAGATCTGGAAATAAAAAAAAATCACACAAAAAAAGCATGCTGATAATATTTGACTGCTTTGATATATACCTAGTACCATCAAAGGGGGTTACTTGTGCATCGAGTGTAAATAGATCACAGCTCCTGTTTTTTTATTTTGTCTTTTCATGGAAACCTACGTTTTATTCCAGAATTAGTCACTTTGAGTAGCAATTTAAGGATCTACAGCTATGATCAAATCAGCTTTGATTCTTAAGTAACCCCTCTTAAAAGATTCACATTCCATTATTAACAAAGTATTTAACGGGATTCATTGATAACTACTTAGTTTAGTTAGGTTAGCCAAGTAGTCCACGTATACCTTTTCATACCCGACGTTTCAACCGAGTTGCACCGGTCATAGTCACTGGCTGACTATAATACTATAAATTAGTATGTCTAGTACAGGAATGGGCAAACTACGGCCCGCGGGCCATCTCCGGCCCGTGAATGATCGAAGTCCGGCCCGCGACCATCAAACAAAAATTCAAGGGCGTGTGTATTTCAGAATATGCATACCTATCAATACTTTTTCACAAAAAAAAATTTATTAAAAAAATACAGCAAAAATTCAATAGCCTGGCCCACCATAGATTTTGTTAGTAAATATTGTCACGCGAATGAAAAAGTTTGCCCATCCCTGGTCTAGTAGATTTTCTAGAAATACGTATACCTAGTAAGTAGTTTATAAATAAGCCCCGTTAAACAGTTTGTTTATACTAAAAAACTCCGTACATTAAAAATCTGTGAATTAGAAAACAACCGTACAGACACGAGCGAGCGATGTATACACTTTTGACTAGTTTTGACTCTTATTCCATTGTGTTAAGATTTACATTGTTTACATGTTATTCCTTGTGACTGTACCGTGGTACCTAAAAAACAGTGAAAGTAATGAGAGAAGGAGATAGCAGCATTCCCACGTAGCAGTTCCCGATTCAAGCGGACGATGCAATATCTTAACCAATTCACGCTGCGCGCGCGCAGGGCTACGTATTATAAAATTGGTCAAAATATTTCACCGACTGCCTGACGGGTTGGTCTTCGGTGTCTTCTTGTGTGCCGGTCCTGATAATGTTATGTTGATAGAAAAATAATGCATACAACTCAATACGACGCTAATATAATCTAATATGTTCAGTCTAAAAAGTTCAATCCTTTAAAAATTAATAGAAATTTGTCACAAATGAAAGATTTAACGGGATACCCGACGTTTCAGACAAGTCGTACCGGTATGGTCATGCTGACTTTGGTCAAAGGTATTGACCATTGACCAAAGTCAGCATGACCATACCGTCGTACAATTTAACGACGTGGTCATGGACTGCCATGACCGCGTCGTTAAATACCTTTGCAAAGCATGTCTTAATATCTCATAATCAAAGGAGCTGAAAAGTTTTTAGTTTATAATGAAACGCTATGACATTTGGTCTAGCGATTAGAAATAGTGACTGGCCAACTCACGGTCATAGGTTCGATTCCTAGGGCAACTGTTTATATCAGCTTATGCATTTGTTCCCTTAGATGTTCAATTCTTATTTATGTAAATCCAAAAACTATAGTTGACTGTGCAGTGCTGTGAGTGCAATAAAATTATGTCCTTAAAAGTGTTAAATACAGATTGTTTCAAAATGTCATTTAAAAATTTGGAATAGCTGATTTCTTTTTGGCTATTTTACAATTTTGTGACATTGTAAAAAAAGCTTTTATTTAAAGGCTGTTTCAAAAGTATGGATCAGCGAATTTCTTCTTGGCGATTTTTAGTTTTGAAACATTGTAAAAAAGTAATTTATTAAGAGGTTGTTTCCTCGCCTTTTGGAACGTTAAAAACACATTTTTTCAAACAACCTGTATACAGTATGAAAAATATATTTTCAAATAATCCGCCATGTAGGTAGGTATACCTAACTTAATTCAAAAAGATGCAATAATTTGATTTTTTTGGGGTGTCATTTTGTATATCATACTCGTAAATACAATTAAACATGATTATTCTAAAAAGCTACTAAGACTAAATAATATTATTTTTTAAATATTCACAATTTGTAATCTTATCATCAATATAATAATGCGAGATTTATTTATTTATAGAACGGTCCAAAATTACACCCCACAAATGTAATGACAATTCCAAACATTAATTAAACACAAACAAAGCTATTAACACACGCACACGATAACAAAATACAGTGCATAAAACACACCCGTGCATAAAACACAAAGTCATGCAAAATCAAACACATGAAAATAATGTATATTTTATGTAGAAAATCATAATTTATAGGTAATAGTAGTAGTAACACGAATAAGTGCTTTAATTATACTTTAAGAGCGTTTACGCCGCACACTAGCGCCACTAATGAAAAATAAAACGCCGTATTTAACTAAACCATAACATGTCAGATGTTCATTAGGTGACGTAAAAATGTTAAATTACTTCATTCAAATAGTTTGTTGAGTATAATTTGATTTTCTATCTCTAATTACTAGATATGTTTTTTTTTTCATTGGCGTAAACGCTCCTAAAGGCGTTTTTAATGAACAGAGTATAAGCTTGGAAAAGTTATTCCGTGTTTAGTCTCCTTTACTCACATCTAAAATGAAGTTTACATGAAAACAAAACACCCAAAATATATTCCGAGCTGAAATTCTTATAGTAGCCGGTAGTGAGGCCCAAAACTTTTACATTCTTGAAATGAAACAACTTTTACGGATCTACTCGCGTTTATTTTACACATTACTTATTTAATGTTTATCCTGACGTTTCGAACCCTTTGCAGGGTCCGTGGTCACAGGGAGACTTTTGCATTCTTTTGTTTTAGTTGACGGCCTATGTACGAATTCGAAATCTCATCTAAGGCGAAATCTCAAGCTGTAGTGATCACAGGTGGTGATAGAACAATTCCCAGAAAAATTACTATCATCATAACTGGCTAAGGAGTGGAATTCCGTTCCTGCGGATCTGTTTCCTGATACGTACAACCTGGACGTTTTCTAGGCAACAGTGAACAGGCATTATCTAGGCAAATATGCTACATCCTAGACCGCATCATCGCTTACCGTCAGGTGAGATCGCGGTCAAATACTTGCCTCTAATTTACAAGTTTATGTACACACATAAAAAGGTAACAAAATAACCTCTAAGGGTAAATGTAGTACAAGAGCGCAGCTTATTTCAAATCTGAAATATCTTCCAGCAGGCCCGCTAAAGGAAACATTAAGAATAAAAAGAAAATAAAAAACAAATTTAAAAAAACAGAGGCTTTTTAGCATGGTTATGGGCTGTGAAAAAGGGGTTTAACGCAAACTTAATATTCAATCATAAACAAACATTAAATAAGGAAAAACCTAACGTATTTCGATATTTTTTTAACGAGTGAATAAACAAATTAAATATTAATCAATTATTATAATAATATTTTATTAATTGCATGTCACATAACTAGTCTATACTCGTACATATAATGTCAAATAACATTTGATTGTTGTTTTATTAATTGGACCTGTAGTTGCTTTGTTTAAAATATTAATGTTATGGCGACACATTTAGCCAGCCAGACGGACAAACAAGCCCTACCACCAACCAAACCGAGTACACAAACATGTACCTTTGAAATCGGACCTCTGAATCTGAAACCGGTGGTCTCAACCACTAGACCACAGAGAGGCGGTTGAATTTTTTATATACCTAATCGAAATAAATCAACAAAATAGTAAACGTGCGCCTCTTCACTTTCCCGCCAAGAAGTATTCACCATCATGATCGATCATTCCGATTTGGAGGTTACCAAACTCGCATTTTTTACGGTGCCAACACAGTTTCGGCACAAAATAAGAAAACCCAGAAAGTAAGCTTCATCCCCTCTACTGTCGTCGAAGAAACGAGCAATTGTCGAGCGCTTTACGGAGAAAATGCCGCGTGTCGCCGCGCGTCATTGAAATGACTATATCTTAAGAACTATGTATTGTATAGATGTAAAACTTATGTCAAAGGAATTTTTGTTAACTAAGCTAAAAACTTATCTATAAATATGTACAGTTTTACATTCACTAGTTTAAAAATTCGAAGGTGAAAGTAGGATGAGCGATTTTTCCAATTTATTTTCCAACCGACAATGTGTCCGTTGTGCGGACACTGATCTCGGAACAACCCCGCTACACACGACTATAAAGTTTATACTGACACTCCCCACCAACCGTCAGGTCATAAAGTAGGTGTCAGACAACCTTGCGCAAGCGCAAGGGACCAACTGCGTCAGGTCATAACGCCGTCTCGAGCGAGTTGCCCCGTGCACACGTATAGTCCTCTACCTAACATCCAGATAGGTTACCGGAGCTGTAAGCTCGCTCACTTCTCGTTACACTAACAGCAAAAGTAGATGATGTTTACTAGATTTCAAAATTAAGTTTCGGTAGTGTAAGTCGGTATTTTCTATATAACTACAGTCAAAGTCTGCAGGTACTAGTAGACACTCGAAGGTTTTTCGATATACGTTTAAAAAGTTTTGATTTTCATACTGATTTCATATTTTGAAAATTGACCAATCATCAGTTACCTTTGCTGTTGACTGTACAACTCGCAGTTTCCACTGCTCGGGTTGTCAATTCTAATGCCATTCTCTGATCATGGAACAGTCCGAGCACAGCTTTTTTTTTGGAAACAGTTTACTGGGCATTTTCAGCTTCACCGTGCTTTTTTAGGGGCGCCGTGAAACTCCAAGAGTTCCTCAAGCCGTGTGAAACGAAGCACCTTCCGAGGTTTTCTATAGGGAACGGCATCACGCACTACTGCCGCGCAATTTACGAACGCAGTAAATAACATGTGACAGTTTCGAGAAAATAGATCGTAATGTCAGCACCTCAAATATCACAATCGTGAACACAGTAAGTGGTACAGACGACAGCACGTCAACCTACCACAAAATGTCAAATTTTGTCAATGAATTTTGAACTGTATAGCTTGGGCTTAAGCATCAATATGGATTAGAGAAATTTGACAGTTTTGGGTAGGTTGACCCCTGCTGGCGTGTGTACTTACTGCGTTCATAAATTGTGCGGCAGACTAGTCCCTGTCCCCGTGCCCTACTAGATTCTCCGAGGGGTTCGGATCGGGGCCGAACTCAGCTGTAGCGAGATTCCGTGTTAAGAGGTTGTCTATGCTGCCGCGCAATTTATGAACGCAGTAAAGAACATGTGACAGTTTCGAGAAAATAGATCGTAATGTCAGCACCTTAAATATCACAATCGTGATTACAGTAAGTGGTACTTACTGCGTTCATAAATTTGTCTATGTGTGCTTTACTCGAGTGTGTTTGTACGAAGCTTATCTTCTGTAGTTCCCTTATTTTGTGGTTTCGGAGACATTTTTTGTGACGGCAACACTGAATGGTTACCATTAGAGTGTTAATCTGATGTTTTGACGGTGATTGGGCACGCTTCGGTAGCTCCGGTTGAAGCTTAGTGGTTTTTTTTTTATTTTATTTTTTCTTTACTTCACATTAAATTAATTAAAAAATGAAAAGAGTTTTTGTTTTGGTAGTAAAAGAATTTCTTGTTTGACAAAAACTTGTTTCGTCTCGTTTGTTAATGATTCGTTTAGGAAGGTATTTTTGTGGTAGCGTAAAAATTACTTTTAAGTAGCTACCTATACATTGTTGATGAATTAAAACATTTTACTTGTTCTATAAAATACTAGACTGTGCCCGTTAAGTCTAGTTTAATAGTGCTCTAATCTGCCTTTATTAAAGATGCAGAATTAATATCATTTTTAAACCAAGTTCTTTAGCAACATGTTATTGTTTAGTAAGGTATTTGTAAAAAAACAAAAAAAAAATGTCTCTTATAATTGGATGATGTTTTTTTTTAATAATTAGCTGCCAATTATTTAAAAAAAATTGAGTAAAACATCATTGTTAAATTTTTATCTAAACTTAAAATTCAAATACCTTAAAGATTTATTATTATTATTATTATCTTTTTATTTCTTTTTTTTTATTATTATACTCTTTATTCATTTTTTTCCTTAAAACTAGATTTTTACAATATTTTAATATAAAAGCAATAAAACATTATAAAAACCTAATCCTAGAGTACTATTATTATTATTAAAACTAGCTATTTGTGGTTTGAGTCCTTTTACCTAAACTAGGTCCAATTCGTCTAAACATTTAATACTTAGAGTTACTTTTAAATTGGCAAGTCGGCTTAACTTATTACTTTTTCATAGTTACTTCATGCATCAAGTAATAAAATAATATTCGCTTTTTTCGATATTATACAGTTAAGTTTAAAGTTTGAAATACTGAAAATGTTTTATTCAAAATGATGAAATTTTTCGATTTTTACTGTAAAAAGAGCGTATACGGGGTGTTTGGTAATATGTGTATACTCCCGAAACGTACCCATGTTAGCATGTCTATATAAATACTATGCCAAAGTCTGAAAATGGAAATTGTTAAATAAATTTTCGACTTTTCATACTAACTCGATCAATCAGCTGATGAGTCATTTTGTATGGAGAGTCGACAATTTTTTTTTACGATTTCCATTTTCTGACGTTGGCCTAGTAATTATATAGACATGTTAACATGGGTACGTTTTGGGAATATACACATATTACCAAACATCCTGTGTAACTTTTTTCTATTTCGTGAAGGAGCAAACAAAATAAAAATTAAAATAAAACTATTGGAATATCCTCACGTGAATCCCGTGAGCAGCTCCCGTACTTACTTCGTCCTAAAACAAAAGAGAAAACACAATTAGACACAACAAATCAAACAAATAAACTTTAAAATCAAACTCATAATATAAAAACGTTGTATGTATTGTTTGATTATCGACAGTGGGTTGCAATCGGCCCAGATTTAGCGCAGGATCGAGGCGAATGGCATGGGAAAATATCACAATGGCTGTAACGGAAGGAAGCAAAAGGGAAAAGGTGGACTGTATTTAGGAATAGGAGGCATAATACCAAGTCTGCAACCACATGACAATCATAGACTTACTATGGATATGACAGTCAAATGCAAAAAGAAAAACAAAAGAAAATGACACTTACAAAAGAAGAAAAAGTATGATAACTTTTTCTTTTTTAAGTGAAAAACGTAATGCAACAGCTCTGGGCTGCCCAGTGCTTCACCCTACCGAAAATAGTTTTTATCTCAGACCTGTAGACACCTATGAAGTATATAAAATAATAAAACAAAAAATAAAAATAAAACGAAAATAGGCCTATGCATAGCGGTGTGTCGGAAGGGGTCGATGATGATTATGTCTTATTATTTTTATTAGATCTTAATTAATGGCTTCGCGTTTAGCATTGTTATTAATTTTATTCGTGTTAGATTATATTAGTGTTTTAAAAGTAAGTTACTGTTTGTATGATTTGTTTTTCTTATTTGATTTTTCCCTGTTTCGTGTCATGATGTCACTACTGTGTACAGCAGAATACCAGTGCAGCAGGCCCCGCTTGCTGCGTATACTGAGCTGTGCAGTATTGGCATCACATAACAGGGCACAATGTCAATTGTTATTATTTTTTATTATTAATGTTACATGTTGTATGTTTAATTGTTTTGTTATGTGATTCCAATAAATGTCTTTTCACACCACCTGCTCGACAATGCTTCATTATATATCATGCAAACCTTACTCAAAATAAATCATTATAGCCCTTGTCTTTTGCCGGGGTGTAATGTTGTACTGAATTTCATTATAACCCGCCGGGCAGTAATGTGATTCTCACTTCTCTTAGTTCTTATTGTTATGCATTTAAAGTGTAATTTCGTCAAAATCGCGCGGCGCGCGGCTGCTGCAGCTGCTGGTGGCCGACGGCGAGGAGGTGGACGGCGGCGCGCGCCGCGCCTCATTTATTTGAAAATCGAACTTATTCGAAAATCGAGCTGGCCACGCCACGGCAAGCCGAACGAAAAAAAATCAATACTTAAAACAAAAGCCGCGAGTATTTCAATACGGTGCAATCAGTATCAGACAAAACTGCAAAAGAAGATAGAATAAAACATTAAGAAAATGTCGAGTGACGAAAGTTATTTAACTCCGGAGTCTATTAAATTAGACGCCTTAGGTATTGTTAATAACCTACTACCAGAGAAGTCGAAGGAAAAATACTTGAAAGCTTACGACGATTTCCACAAATGGAAAACTGCAAAAGGCGCAAAGTCTGTGTCGGAGTCAGTGCTTCTTGTTTATTTCGAGTATTTATCGTGTACAAAGAAGTCCAGCAGCCTGTGGTGTATCTATTCGATGCTCAGGTTAACAATAAGCATCAAACACGACATTAAGATAAATACATATAGCAAGTTATTGGCATTTTTAAAGAGGAAATCAGATGGTCATCGAGCAAAGAAGTCAAAAGTATTGACAGCGCAAGATGTGGAAACTTTTCTGAATGAGGCTCCTGATCACAGCTTTCTGGCCATGAAAGTAAGTATGAGTACTGCCTACTTTTTAGTTACGTTTCTAGTACCTACCTATAATAGCTCTATAAAATAGTTAATGAATAAAAGGGTATTTAAATGGCACACATTTAAAAAATACACATTCTAAGGTTTTGTCGCAAGCTTTTTTTATAATATAAAGGTCAAAAAATGTAGTAGTGTATCTATCTATTTACTCACAATCCTATTTTTTGTTACAGGTAGCCTTGATTTTTGGAGTGAATGGCGCATGTCGTGGAAATGAACTCGTAAACATAAAAGTCAATGATATCAAAAAACATGCAGATTTATTGCTGATTAACTTACCAGATACCAAAACAAATAGAGAACGTTCGTTCATAGTTCGTGAAGATTATGCAAAAATTATTGAAAAGTACCAAGCTCTGCGCCCCTCTAATATAAACACCAACAGATTTTTTATCGGTTACAGTAATGGCAAATGCACCAGGCAAGTCATTGGCAAGAATAAAATCAGCGCTATGCCAAAAGAAATTGCAAAATAACTCAAATTGCAAAATCCCGAGCTCTATACGGGTCATTATTTGAGGAGAACATCGGCAAGTCTGTTGGCAGATTCAGGAGCAGATATGGCCCAGATAAAACGTCATGGTGGCTGGAAATCCGATGCAGTAGCGGAGGGCTACATAGAGAATTCCATACAAAACAAAAACAAGATAAGCTGTCGTATTGGTGACAACATTCAAAAAACATTCAACATTCTGAAAACTACGTCCATTATTGATGATCCTTGGAAACCTTTGCCAGCACAGCCATCTAGCTCAAAATATATCCCGTCAAGCCCACTGCCTCAAGCACCACCTTCCCCAACCTTTACTGTGCCAAACGACCCTCACACGCAAGGTTCTGATGTATTGAGTGCTGCTACTCAAATAAATTCCACCTCAACTAACATAAGCGTACCAAAAAATATAACCATATCTTTACATAACTGGACTAATGTATCACACATCAATTTTAATTTTTAATTTACTTTTTATTGTTATTTACTGTGCCAATTATATATAATTAGTAATGAAAAGTAGCCTTGGTTTTTATTGTCTCGCAAAAGGTGAGAAAAGTAGAGTATACTCCTCAGGGATAAAACTGATTTTGCCTTGGGCGCGCTTAAATCCTTCACTGCTCTCAGGACTCCATTTTAATTCCCTCGCTTCGCTCGGGAATCAACTCAAAACCCCCTCGCTACGCTCGGGAGTTAAATCTGGAGTCCTTCGTTACGCTCAGGATTCAAATATCGCGCCCGTGACATAATACAGTACTTTATCCCCTTGGTGTACAATCTACTATTTATTCTTATTCTTTATTCTTAGCATTAAGCCAATTTCAAGTGTATTATATTATTATAAAAAAATAATTGTACGGTAGATTGAGTTTAAAATGGAGCCTCACACGTGTTATTACACAAAGAACTCGGCTGTAACTCCGATTAGGTATGTCTTACTCACAACTCACCACGCAAATTTACCATAGTTTTGACACGAATATTATAAAATCCCTTTTATAGAAGGACACTTTAAATTACAAATATTAATATATACTACCACATATAAAGAATAAAAAAAATGAAAAAAGAATAAAGATATTTCATTTTAATTTTTTTTTCATTTTTCACATATTATTTCCAAATGTTTGTGGAAGTACATAGTACATAGTAGATATGTAGGATAAAATATTATTATAATACTCTTTATTTTTTTTTTTATCCTTCTAACTAGATTTTTACAATATTTTAATATAAAATCAATAAAACATTATAAAAGCCTAATCCTAGAGTACCGCCAGCAGCGAGGCAGGGCCCAAGCTACCGGTGGTCAGGGCTGCAGAGTGAGGAACCTCCTGACAATACGTGCCGTGTCAAGGAGTACTGCCTTTTGCATCTGACCCTTGACCCTTATTATTATTATTATCTCTTTATTTATTTTTTTACATATTAATTTACATTTTTAAATATTTTCTAAAAAACAAAACAAATATTTAAAAATATAAAAAATAGGGGTCCACCGGCATCGGGACCAGGGTCCAAACTACCGGTGATTAGGGCTCCAGAGACAGGAACCTCCTCACAATGCGTGCCGTATCGTGGAGAACTGCCTTCTGAATCAGGCCCTTGATCCAGCCGCCTAACGAGAGCCTTATGAGATGTTGATCGAGGCTCTTGGCCATCAGGCCGTTGGCCGTAACAACAATCGGCACGATGACAGCCGAGTCCACATTCCACATGTCGACAACCTCATGTGCTAAGTCGAGATATTTGATTTGTTTCTCTTTCTCAGCTTATATTATTATATCTTTATTTCTTTTTTTTCTTAGCCTAGGTTTGTTATAATATTAATATAAAAGTAAAATACAAAAGCACATACAAAACATTAAAATATTATAAAAATCCTAGCCTAGGGTATCGCCGGCAACAGGGCAGGGCTCATGCTGCCGGTGGTTAGGGCTGCAGAGACAGGAACCTTCGGACTATCCGCGCCGTGTCCAAGAGTACCGCCTTCTGTATCTGACCCTTGATCCAACCATTGAGCGAGAGTTTCTTAAGATGTTGGTCGAGACTCTTCGCTACCAGACCGTTCGCAGACACGACTATCGGCACAATGATTGTCGAGTCAATATACCACATGGCGGTTACCTCGTGAGCCAAGTCAAGGTAATTGCTGACCTTGTCCTTCTCGGCCTTTACAAGGTTCTCGTCATGTGGGATGGTGACATCGACAAGCACTGCCCGGCGTTGCGATCGATCTATCAGCACGATATCAGGCCTATTAGCTAAAATAGTCCTGTCCGTGATGACAGCTCGATCCCAATAGAGCGTGGCACGGCCGTTTTCGAGAACCGGCGTAGGTGTGTACCTGTAGTACGGCACTTCAAAGTCCACAAGACCGTATAGAAGAGCAAGTTGCTGGTGAATAATCCTAGCTACCAGGTTATGTCTGTGCAAATACTCGCCGTTAGCAAGATGAGAACAACCGGAGATAATGTGCCTGAGTGATTCCCCGGGACGGCGGCATGCCCGACAAATGTCGACCATTATTATTATTATATTTATTTCTCATTATTATTATTATTATTTTATATTGGCACGTCATAGTGACTACATCCTGCCTGATGGTAAGCAGCCGATGCGGTCCAAAATAATGAGAGCGCTCCCCACCGTAGAACAAGCACGATAACAAGTGCACCCATTCATGACGGCCTGCGTTTCACGCCCCGCTTAAAAGACCCGGGACTATATGAACTGGGAAACACATGCGCCGGCAAAGAATTCCAAAGCCGAATAGTCTTACAGAGGAACGACTCGCCAAATTTTTTGGTACGAGTACTGATTGTCTGTACAGTATGATGGTGGTTCCTAAGACCAGCACGTGTAGTCCGGGAGAGGAAAGGAGAGGGCGGGATTAGATCAAAAAGCTCTTAAGAACACTCTCCAATCTCAATATCTCTTGTAAGTGTAAAAAACCTGTTTGTTAATAAAATATAGTCATTTTATTACATTACAGATTATATACTAGTTAGGTATATCGTCTTCGTCAGCTCATTATAATGGCCTACCATATTATAAACCACCTCGCGGGCATAGTGCGGACTGGGCCCGTGTGGTGGTTTATAGGGCCCGTTCTCCCTATCCATCCATAGGGTAAGTTCACCCAGCTGTGGGGACATAAAATGAACTGTTGATGATGTGTCGAAACAGTTATGAAACGAATTATATTTTTAGTTTAAAATAAATTTTCGATTTCAAAATTTAAAATAGTACTAACAACTAGTTTTAACCACCAACAACAGCTACAGACCAACTTACGCCATTGTTTATTGCATTACGAATCAATAGATGGTTTTATGACGAGTAACTTCAACATTACATATACAACATCGCTCTTATGTTAGTGTTGTTTTGCAATCCATTAGTGTAGTATTTGCATAGCTCTCATAAAACGAGCTCGTTCAGTGATTTTGATGAATAGCCCGCGTGTAGGAGGCCAGTGTTGCCAGCTTTACAAATTTCCCGCCAAATTTAGCGGATTAGGAGGTGCATAGTGCGAGTTTCATTTGCCATTCAATCATGTTAAACAAGATTTTTTTATGGCATTGAAGCAGCACATCCTGTGACAAACGACGAGAATTAAAGGTTTACCAAACAAATTGTCGGAACGCTTTTCCAGCACACGTATTTCCTCATTCCAATAACATAGGCTGTCGTTTAAACGAGGTGTGAAGAAGCAACTTGCTGGTCAGCAAGGTAAGGACGACTAGTGAGTCAACTTCATCATCATCATCATCGGCCTATCTTAGTCCACTTAGTGAGTAGTGAGCCACAATCCTGTTCCACTAGCTGTAGAGCGTCTGAACTCCCCTTCAGCTAAGCATCAGGTAGAACGGAGTCATTTGCCAACACTTCGATAAAAAAATGACGCTATTTTCAAAAACTGTTTGACGAAATTTTGGCGAAGTTTTTTCCTACATTTAGCGGTATTTCAAAAATATCGTTGGCAACACTGTCCGAGGCAGCAGTGTAGCCGGTGACGTCATCGACCACCCAACGGGCGCGGCTAATTAAGACATTATTGTAATTATACGATGCTATCGGACTACTAAGACTCTTTATTGAGTCCAGACGATGAGACGAATGATTTTTATTTCTTAAATTAAAAAAAATTGTTGGAGAACTTTTTGGTGTTTCTTGTGACGTCTGTGGTTGTGACAATCAAATCTATAGAAAAGAGTTTTAATGCGACGAGAACTTATTGAGTTTTATTTTTCAAAGTAGCAAATAGGTTGTGACTGTCAAATCTACAATAAAGAGTTTTAAAGTAACAAGAACTTTTAGTTTTATTTTTAAAATTAGCAAAAAGGTTTTTTCTTCAATATTATAAAGAGACACCTATCTATTTTACTCTTAGAGCATTAAAAGATTTTACTACTTATATTGAAGAATTTTATTTAATAAGCATTTTTTAGCTTATTTCTAAAAGTAGCAAAATAGTTGTGTCTCTCAAATCTACAGAAATAATTTAAAGAGGTAGGTATTTTATTACTTTTGTAGAGTTTTATTGCAATATGAGCTTTTAACTAACTTATACTAACCACAGACCTCTATTAACAATAACTGGATCTGTAATATTAATATCCCTGACTAAAATTTACAAATTTATTTTTAAAAGTTTGTACTTTCAAAAAGCTTGTAGGTAGTCGACTATGAAATTGCTTTTTCAATCACTTTTGACAAAAACTTCCATTACAATAAAATTTCGCTAAGGCTCATTGTCAATAATGACAACGTATCTGTCACTTGGTCTTTTAAACAAAAATAGAATTTGTTGTTTTATTATATGCAAACAAAATTCACTTCTAAGGTGGTAAAGCAATTTCATTGTCGACTATACATTATTAAAAATAAATTTGTAAGTATAAACCTTTTCTTGTTATTGACGTACTTATAACTTTTATATAGAGTTGTTTTAAACGCCTTTACAGACTAAGAACTAACTGGTTACAACATAAATTAGACATAACTTATTCCGCCATCTTGATAACGTCTGTTGCTTACCAGCCGTTTGTATCTACATTATTATCTGTGTTCAGTGAGTAGGTACTCGATGTCATAATAATTGGTGTTTGTTGAAATCGCAAAAGTCAAGCGCACTATTCAATGGTCAATTTTGGATGGGAACCGAAACTTGCATGAGTAATTAAACTTTTCAAACTCTGTTTTTTTACTTTCTTCAACTGTTTGGTGTACTTAAAATGTTAAGTAAACGTTTCTCATTCTTGAATGGTTGGTTTTCAATAATACTTTAAACTCCTCGAGTGGCCGAGTAGCAGAGCGCTCGGCCCTATACCCGAAGGTCCCGGGTTCAATTCCTAGGACGAATGATTTGTTTTGTTGTCGTGGAAACTGTCAAAGCGGTACGAAGTCCGCCGGTCGGCTAATAGGATAATAACATGAGCTTAATGGCGCAGTGGTTAACGCGCCCGGTCTGCGATTGCTAAAGTTAAGCAACTCTAGCAAAGGCCGGTCATTGGATGGGTGACCAAAAAATTATCATCGCCAGTTCCCCGTGCTTCGGAAGGCACTTAAAGCATTTGGTCCTGTCTGCTTAGTCGTGAACAACCACCGCACCGCACTGGGCCCGTGTGGTGATTTATGGCCCGTGCTCCCTATCCATCCATAGGGAATGCTCGTGCCCCAGCAGTGGGACTTATAATGAGCTTGTGATGATGATAAATACTGCTTTAAGAGCTATGGTGAGGAGGTCAGATTATGATGCTGATGAAGATGATGATGTTCTCCAACATTCTGTATCAAAGTTACTCACAAATTTCGGAACTGTATACCTTACAAACGATAATACCTTGAAAAATTGATAAACCATTCATTCAACATCGATTATATAAAATCGATATAAAAATTATGCTTTAATCGATTAATCAAGTCTCGGATCGGCTTCCGTGGCGAATTGTTCTTTCCCCAGTCGGCCGCTTTTATGCGTCATAAAATAAAAGACCACTAACGGGCCTAAATAAACATAGCCCTTAATTGCCACTTACGATTTATACATCCAATTAATAAAATTAAAGATTTACAATGTAATTTGGACTCTCAACCCGAGTAAAATAAAATCCAGTTTAGTTTGGCGGAGTTCACTTCAGCTGTTTTATAGGTATTTCGAAATTGACAATTTAAAATTAACTATAATGTGACAGATTTAAATCTCAATATCTTCTAGGCTGAATTGGTAGGTACTTTTGACGTTTCATCGAAATCTGTCATTTGTGAAGTTCCAAATCGGTTGAGGTTGCAATATTATTGTTAAAAAAAGTCTTACTCAGAATGTAATACCTCCTTTTTCAGACGGGTGGAAAATCGAAGCATGTACACAAAGAGTTTTGAATTTTATTCTTAATTCAAAAAAGTTTACATTCCTTTGCACTTCTGTTAAATTATTGTTTCGAAAAAAGAGAATCTAATTAGAATGTAATACTCTTTTTTTAGTCGGGTGGAATTAAAAATGTAACTGTCAAATCAAGCCTCCATACAAAGCGTAGTATGCTTAATTATTTACACAAAAAGGTTGAAATTCGTTTGTAATCCTAGTAAGCTGTTTATCAGCTATAATGGCCAGTTATTGGAGGCAAATGTCTTCATTACTAAACGTCGTTGGTGGTTCGAAACTGGTTTTCGGGTTCCGCATGGTTCATACAACTCTTGGTAAATACGTAAATTTTGCATACTACAACAAATGTTCGACTTAATTAGCTATACGGTTAATTAGGTACTTCTCAATGAATTGCATACAAAATTAAAGGTATTTGGGTTCTTTTTGGTTACTATGGCAGGTATTTAAGAATTAAGAATGTGACACGTAAAGGAATTGCATTTAAAAAAATGTTTTTATCAATATCGGCATCCAACTACTTACGATACAAAGACGATGATAATATAGCGATGGGAGATTTACAGTTTCTCACGACATCAACCTGGATTTATATTCATATCAAAATAATTAAAATATATGTAATCATTGCAATTAGTTGCAATTTCAAAATTAAAACGAAGGTAAGTAATATACTTATTTACGATACTTATAACAATGCTCTTTTGCAGTAATATAATATGAAATTAACCTTTTCACCGCCCAACTATCCTGCACGCGATGTCTCGCTGTACGCCAACGTATAAATGTATTTTAATAAAGTAGGTACAAAGAAGAACTATCGAAGTGCTGGCGTGGACGGCACGAAAATCTCGAACTTCTATAGAAGTTGTTGGCGGTAAAAAAGTTAAACAAAATAGGGATAATTTAGCAATTAGGTACTTTTATTTCATTTTACGTTGCCCAATATTTTTTATGAAATTTTTCTTTTTAATATTTTTCTTTACATCTTTTACTGGCCGCCTAATAAAATGTATTTACAATTTTTATTATTCTTATATAATTTTAATATTTACAATTTTATTAAATTGTATAATTTAATAACACATGACCCTGGCAACCGTCCTTGTAAATTCACATTAATTTTACCTTATCAAATTATAATTTTTATTTATTTTTTATTTAAATATGTCCTCAATTCTACGTCTATATATATAACTTAACTATCGCGTAGAAATTCAATTTTCGACGCCATCCGTCATTCTAATCTGTTATCATGTCTTATAGTATAAAACCACATAAAACCAGCTCTTAAATCATTGTATTAATTCGGATCGGTTTATAAAAAACGAGTTTTGATAATGTAGGTAACTGTGAGAATTTGCGTGGCGTAGTATATACGGCTGTGTAGAACGGTCAATAAAGTTATAGTCTGTATATTTATCGTAGCATGTTGGTATGGTACACACGGCGGCAGATCAACCTTCCCAAAACTGTCAAATTTCTACAAACAATTTTGAACTTTATGCTTTGGCTATAAGGATCAATATTCATTGGAGAAATTTGACAGATTTGGGTAGGTTGATCTGCCGCCGACTGTACAATGAACATACAATTAGAGTAATTATTATCAAGATTCTTATCATGTTTATTATTTTTGAGTATCCCACATATCGGCACAGTTACATGTACCATGAAAAATAATAAACATGGTAGGACTCCTGTCAATAATTAATCTAATGCAAGTGACCACGATAATTTAAAAAGATCTTGCAAAAGTTACAATATATTATAAATAGTCCCTTAACCGACTTCATATAATAAAACTTGTAATCATAATAATAAGCGTTTCACTTGTTTGAAAACTTGTTATCTCATTCAAACTTCGAATTTCAAAATTTTCAAGCCAGTCAGTTTCAATAAAACTTTCTTGGAATTTATAAAACTTATCATCTCTCGCTCCTCCGTGCTTCGGAAGGCACGTTGGTCCCGGCTGCATATTAACAGTTAACAGCCACCAATCCGCACTGGGCCCTTTGGAGAGTTTAGTGATTGTCTCAAACAACATATTCAGCGTCACTGAGCTTTTTGAGGCGGCGAGAAACTTAAAGGGTTCCTCAAGCCGTGTGAAACGAAGCACTGTCAGGGGTTTTCTGGAGGGAATGGCATCAGGCACTAGTCTAGTACGTGTACCTGTTTTTTACTAGATTCTGCGAGGGGTTCGTATCGGATCGCACTTGGCCGGTGTGGTGGTTTATGGCTATTCTTCCTATACATCTAAAGCTCTTGCCCCAGCAGTGGGGACATAAAATAAGCTGTTGATTTGATGATGGTAGAAAGCAGCCACCGCAGCCTGGACGCGTTTTTTTTTGAAATAGATTGCTGATTGCCTCAAACGGCATTTTCAGCGTCACCGGGTATTTTGGGGGCGGCGAGGTACATAAAGAGTACCTCAAACCGTGTCGAAACGAATCACCTTCAGAGGTTTTCTAGAGTCTACTAGATTCTCCGAAGGGTTCGGATCAGATTGGGGAGCGGAACCACCCGAGGGCGCCTCTAAAGGCACGGACCTCGGCTCGGGTAGACCAGGCCGTGGAGGAGGAGAGAAGCGCCCAGGTACATGTCTGTACCTGGTATAGAGCGCGTATGAACCGCGGTTTTTCGTACCCTTGTTCTACGAGTACGGTGTCTTGGGCCTAAACTAGTGTGCATGTTTAGTGTATTCTGTAAATGTGTAGTGGCATTTAGTGGATCGGGCGGGGAACCAGGACGCGTGACACCAAGGCTATGTATTAACTATAAGTAGTAATGTCCATGACCCATATGGCGTCGGACACAAAGAATAGCACCAAGCTATGTCTTTCCGTGTGTGTAAAAGGCGACTAAAGGAGATTTCGACTAAAGCACCCTGGGTCACCCGCGCTGTGGCGGGTACACCACCATTAAGATTCCCAAGGAGGGTTGGTGTCAGGCAGGCGGCCGGCCGTAAATACTTTGCCAAAACCTTAGCAAAAGTGCAACGTGACAGATACGGACATTATGCACCGACCCTAAGTAACCTGGGACCGGACAGGAAGAACAAGTAATGCTTCATCATCATCAGCTCTTTTTATGTCCCTACTGCTGGACCACGAGCCTTCCCTATGGATGGATAAGGAGAACAGGCCATAAACCACCACGCGGGCCCAGTGCAGATTGGTATGCAACCGGGACCAACGGTTCTACGTGCTTTCTGAAGCACGGAGAAGCTCAAGATGATACATTTTTGGTCATCACCCATCCGATGACCGTTGCTTAACCTTAGCACTCGTAGATCGAGCGAGTTAAACACTGCGCCATCGAACTCCTCAAGTAACGTTTGGATATGATTAATTATTTTGCTGTACTATCTTATAACCTGTATAACATACACTATTCAAAACTAAATTCCACTCTCAAATCCATCTTAAGTTCATGCAAATTTTATTGCATCATAAATACCATAAACAAGTCAGTTAGACATTAATAGCTTTATTATCTGTTACCGTTGGGTCGCCATCTTGGTGTTTGACAGTTTTTTCTGTAGATCGAATTATCTATGGATTTAGTTTGCCTATGCATATTTATGGTAATGTAGAAGGTGGTTGGGTGGTTCTAATTGCCCGTTTTGAATAAATATCAACACTTAATTGCTGGTTTACTTTTAATAACTATATTAATGCGAAATATTTAACTAATTTAATATGAAGGTTGACATATTGTAGATACTAATAAAGATATAGATATATATAGAAGTAGTAGGTAGGTATATAAATATTGTTAAAAGTTTTTCAATTCCCAGGTCGATCGGCAAAGTGTCTCGGTTTTTTTCTCTCTCTTTAATAAGGACAACAGATAATTATACTGTTTTCTTACTACATAAAATCTTAATATAATTTAATTACTGACAGTGCAACCAGCTGCGTTATCCACAAATTACTGAAAAAATTTATCAAGTACACAGTTAATGCAAATCAGAGTAAACCCATAGTTATAATATTGAATTTCTACATAAAGAAAAAGAAAGAAAAATCTAGAACAATTTAGAATTTATATTTAATTTAATTTTAAATTTAATTTGATTTGAGGTCAGATAAAATTGTGTAGTGTTTGTATTAAATACATTGTGATATTGTGTTATAAAATTTTTAGGTAGTTACAGATTTATTAAAACTAGTGGTCGCCCAGGGTCTAAATTCGACCGTAATTTTATTAAGGCTGCTCGGATTGTATCTTAAGCAATAAAAAAATTAAAAAGATATATAGTGAGTTTGGATTTGCATTGACAGATTTCGGCCGCTCCTCTTCCATTTTTGAATCTTTTGAAAAGAGTATATGCGTGTGTGTCAAATACATGGTAGTGTGTGTATGTTTGTTTTATTGATTTAATTTATTTTTTATACTTAATAACTTTAAGTGTGCGAAATTTCATACTCCTCCGTCCGCGCAATTTTCGTAAAAAGGGGTACAAAGTTTTTGCTTCACGTATTAATATATAGATAATATCACAGACATTTCTTCGGAATGATGCAGGCAATTTTTCGATGCATAGCCCGGATTTGTGATCACCAACCCGCATTCAGCAAACGTGGTGATTAAGCCTTCAATTGTAGTGATGACTTGATTTCAATAATGAAGGCCTTTGCCCAGCTGTGGGACGGTAAGGCTATACTGTATTTTACTATACTGTTCAAAGTATGCAGTCAATGAACTATTGTATCTTTCATAGCACTCGTGACAAATCTCAGTGATTTTTGGTATGCTTATAATGTTTGTAAGCTTTCATTTTTAACACCCGACGCAAAAAGAGGGGTGTTATAAGTTTTGTTAAATAAATTTAAAAAAGGTTATATAAGTACCTTGTTTTATCTATATCTATATTAATATTATAAAGCTGAAGAGTTTGTTTGTTTGAACGCGCTAATCTCAGGAACTACTGGTTCGAATTGAAAAATTCTTTTTGTGTTGGATAGTCCATTTATCGAGGAAGGCTTTAGGTTATATAACATCACGCTGCGACCAATAGAAGCGAAGCATCAGTGAAAAATGTTGCAAAAACGGGAAAAAGAGCCTAAACAATTAAAAATGCTGCCGAAAGTCACTATTCCACGCGGACGAAGTCGCGAGCACAGCTAGTCTTAAATAATTGTATTATGTTTTGTGAGAAGAATGTATGTATAAAAAGTTAACTTAAAATTAGTGATTTCGATACAAAAAGAGTAGACCAGAGTGGTCTACTCCTTTTTGGCAGAAGGACGTGAGACTATGTATGTACGAAAAAGAAAAGCGCATCAGTTGGCCCTTTTAGAACAGCTGGCTTCAGTGCCTCTACATTCCGCACGGATGAGCTCCAGCAAAACCGGTCACCCATCCTTTTACAAGTCATCGCGACACTTGCTTAGTTTTCACGATTGTAACCGAAATGCTGGTTAAAGATTGGCTTATAAAGAAAAGCGCATCGGCACCTTTTCATTAAAACAACTGACTTCACTGTCTCTACGTTTCCCGCGGAGCGACTTTGGTCACCCAGCCATCGCGAAAGGTGCTTAGCTTTTACGATTGTGACGGGAACGCGTAAAATCATTAATGCCCTCATTACAGACATAGTTTTCCGCGTTCCTTCTCTTAGAGTTAATGGAGTGATAGTTAAAATCGTTAGTTAATTTAGTTAATAGATGAACGCACCTGGAGTTAGCTTCCTAATTAGGGGTAGTCATTTTGGGATCATTCATTGAGTGTTTATATTAACCGACTTTCTTGTAAATAATTTGAATAAATTTTAATAAAATTTAAATATGAAATAATTATATCATCATCATTAGATTCATCAGTTTTCTCTCGTGTAACACATTTTTTTATTTTCTCTAATCATTAAAAATAGGGGTCAGCAACAAATCTCTCCATTCCACCTGATGTTAAGTGGAAAATGCAGTCCAGGCGCGAAGAAACCTCGTGTAGCGTAAAAACAACGCAGCATCAGTCCCCCTCACTCTGCCGGCCCACAAGGTGCCTTCGCGCCTCGTTTGAAGGACCCCATGTCATAGGAAGGAGGGAAAACATGTGCCGGTAGACTATTCATCTTTTGGAAGTGCGACAAAGAAGCGAGTTACCAAATTTCTTTGTGCGCGATGGAATGTTCGAGACAGTACATCGGTGACTCCGGAGAGCAGCACGCGTACTCCTATGGCGGAAGGGAGAAGGTGGGATGAGGTCAAAGAGCTCTTCAGAGCACTTGCTATAAGTGCTACCTAGTAATCATCCCGTAAAATTTTAATGAAAATCAATTAACACAAAAATCTTTAAAACTTCAAAAAAGATTTCGCTGATGACAAATCCCGAAATCCATCACTCCAACATTCACTGCAATTTGTTATCGAGTACGGTACGGCCTATATTTGTCGCGAGTATACCGGGCCACTATATTTGTGGCGCAGTATAGCTGGACTGAGTATCGGCGCCTGCGCAGCCGGGTGGTCTGCCCACCCAAGAGCGGGAGCTGTGGAGTCGATGGTGCATGGAAAAATTACTATTACGATTAAATATTGAGAATAAAAACTTTATTTTAAATATTAATTTATTATTTTATTATTTAAACTATTGTAGTTGGACCAGTTTTCGACGCCATAAAATAGTATAGAATTTCAATTTTAGTGTATTCATAAGAGCTTATTCGTAGCCTAAACTAAACATATCATTTTGACTTTTTAATTTTTTTTAATTTTTTTTGTTCATGACCATGGATACTAGTCCTTTAGTCGAAAACTTATTTTATACGTTTCTCAAAATTAAACTCTATGTAGGATGATGATGAATGATAATAGAAATGAGAAGTGAGAAATGACATACCCCCAACCCCTCGAGTATCTCAGTAAAGATGTGGGCTTTTACTAAGTCCTCACGCGACATCTTGAGAGAATTTGAAAAGTGCCGTTGCACTGTTTTGTTTCATTTGCCAACACTCATGCACACTCACGAACACTTAACGGTTAATAATCCACCATTATTTCACATTACTATTCGACATAACACAAATTTTAGAAAACAAAACAAAACCGCAGACATAACTCTTCATTTTCCCGCCAAGAAGTCCTTTGACTTTTGAATTTTGAATATTGTTGCTAAACTCAAAAATCTTTTGCTGACCCTGTATATTATATTTTAATAGTACTAGTGAAACTAGTAACTAGTGCGTGATGCCGTTCCCTCTAAAAAACCTGTGACGGTGCTTCGTTCCACACGGCTTTAGGAACCCTTTAAGTTTCTTGCCGCCCCCAAAAAAGCCCAGTAAAGTTGAAATACCCAGTGACAACCTGCAAACTCACTAAAAAAAGGGTATTGGGTTTAAAAATAAACTACTCACTTTTCAATTTACTATGTAAAGAACAAAATATGCGGTGACGCTGTACAGCCAGTAGCTGTACGGCCTGTAAAGGCCAGTAACAGCCGATTGCAATCTCTCTCCAAAAAAAACTATATGAAAAAAATATCGATATAATGGCTTCTCTACACATTTCTTATCCTTCTCTCGCATGCTCATGTCACCAAAACATTTTCAAGCTTGACTTGCGATGATGCCACAACTCACAACTAGCTACACGCTAATAGCCACTTTATCACAATAAATTAAAGACCAAATTTGCATAACAATACAACCTTTTTGTTTTAACACAAGTAGACAACGTGAAATTGACTCTAATCGTATCGGGATACGATAGATTTTAATACGAATGTCTATTTACAGGATTAACTGAGGAATTCTATCGAGACGTATGTGGTGTAAGATGTGTTCCGTATGTGGTAGGTGTTAAGGTCGATTTTTGATTGTGCTTTCGATTTCTATTTGGAGAACGCTGGCTGTGTCAAGTAATTGAGACGTCTTCCGTTCAGTTTCGTCTTTTTGTGTGTCTGTCCGTTTGTAGATGTGTTTAGTGCTTAATGATTATTTTTGCTGGAGACAAGTTTTTTTTTAAATGTTTTTTTTCTTCTTGTCCGGGTTTAATGTTAATTAATTAACGGCCGGATATTGTTAAACTAAGTTTAGCGATAACGTAATTAAATCGATTAAAAATTAATTTTGACGTAGCTTTGCTGAAAAGGTATTAAAAAAATACTAAAGTATTATTCTCATTCTTATTATTCTTACAAGTTAAGCAACTTTCGCAATGTTGTGTCATCGGATGGGTGACCACATTAAAATATCTCGACTCCGGTTTTTTCTCATTCCATGACGTCTCATTATTAACATTCATTAAGTTTTTTTTTTAAACTTACAAGATTAAGTAACAGGGTTTTTAGTACCTAAATACAGTTAGGTAAGTATAACTTCGTTTTAGTAAATACAGTTAAAACTTTTAAACTCACTGATTGTGCTAAAATAACCATAGGTATAACATTACATACTATATTATATACGTGTTATATTCTTTTATAATAAAGCCATGTTTTTAATAATATAATAGAAGGAGGCAAACGAGCAGGCGGGTCACCTGATGGGAAGCAATCACCGCCGCCCATATGGACACCCGCAAAACCAGAGGAATCGCTGATGCGTTGTCGGCCTTTGAGATATGACAATGTATGAAAAAGGTTGTTGCTAAAACCTACCATTATAAAATTTGTACGGATGACTAACTTGCAAAGAATGTATTAAGGTTCTAATTTGGCACTGGCATAAAGCACAAAATTAGTCGACTGACACATACAGAGGTGCCAATACAAGAAATAAAAATAAGTGAAAATTGTAGTGTTTTTGACGGATTAGAATTTGATAAGTAATAAAACCCCGTGTGGTGCCGGGGATATAGAATTGCACCACCCCATCTCAACCCGTGGGTGTCGTAAAAGGCGACTAAGGGACCATTCCAGAGGATGGGCAGCAGCATCTCTCTGAGGTTACTTTCAACCTACTGCGATCGCCAACCCGCCTGCCAAGCGTGGCGATTATGGCAAATACCCCCCATCTTGGGGGAGGCCTATGTCCAGCAGTGGACGTCTTTTGGCTGAGATGATGATGATGATGATGATGAAGTAATAAAAATGTAATGGCAATTAAGATAGATATTTACACAAATTGTATTAGTTAATTTAATAGGTGTTGAAACGAAACAAGACAAGAAGGAAGAAAACAAGAAAAGGGGGTTAATGTTTATCCTGACGTTTAATTGGTGTTATAAAAATTTTCATTACAGATTTTTTAAAATCAACGCTCACATTAGACCTTGCAAGGACACGGTTTTCGGAAGAGCTCGGAACTTACTTAGAGAGTTTCCTGAGTTCTCTGGTCATTTTCAGCTTCACCAGGCTTTCTTGAGGGCAGCCTTTAACTTTCTAAAGGGTTCCTCGAGCCGTTTAAAAAAACATAAACTAATAAACTTTCCTACACTCACACCAATTATCTAGCCCAAGAGAAGCTTCGTTATGAAACTCGTTAAATGGTTACTAGACAACGGATAAACATACTTAAAATACTTAAATACATACTTATTATACATAGAAAACACCCAGACCCGAGACAATTTAGAAAAACAATAATTTCTAAATTGACCCGACCGGAGATCGAACCCGGGACCTCAGAGATGGCGACACCATGAAAACCGGTGTACAAACCACTCGACCAAGGAGATCGGTTTGAAACGAAACACCGTCAGAGGTTTTTGTAGGAACCGGCACCACGCACTATTGCGTGTCCCCATGCCCTACTAGATTCTCCGAGGGGTTGGGATCAGGTCGGGGAGCGGAACAACTGGAGACGCCTCTAAAGGCTCGGACCTCGCCTCGGAACAGTCCAAATGCAGCTGTGAGAAAGTCAAAGTCAAAAAAAAAATCATATATATTATTATTATTTATTTATTTGTTTATTCACCCTCTCACACACACACACCCTCTCACACCCTCACACAAAGCATGAGTTACCACGAGCATAAATTATTATTATTATTATTATAATTTTTAATTTCACTATTCAGTTTACTTTCTTTCTTCGCATCATGTTCACGTTGGGTTTGACAGGTTTGACACAAGTCAGGCTCGTCCTAATGTGGGAACCGCTGACAACTTTATTCTTTTGGCATGTAAGCCTATACTCTTGGTTTTTTGTAAACCCATGTTACTTATTTGTCAAATAGTATGTAAGTTTCGATGTTAATAAAGATTATTTCAATTTCTATTTCTATACACCGAGACATTTTAGTGGTTGTTTTCCCGCAGGTGGGTGTGGACCATGAAACTGAACAACTTTCTTCAAGAAACATAGGTTAAAATCGAGATTTTTTATTTTATTTTTTATTTTTTTTATAATTTACAAAATCGATAAATAGTATCTTGAAGCCTAAATTAGGTTTAGTTTAGGTTTAGGTACGTAAATACAAAAAAAAAAGTACATCGTTAGTCAAAGATTCCGGTCGACATGCACTGCCAATGCCATTCCCGGCCTTCTCAACACTTCCTATCAAGTGAGAAATGCAAAAAAAACACATTGTAACTGATGCTAACCTTTGTGCAATCTCAAAAAATGAGACTACAAAAACGACTCTACCAATAAGAAAACATAAGATTTACTTTTATTATTCAGTATAAAAGCTAAATGTAACTACGTGATCACAATAAAAACGAATAGGATTAACAATACAAAGCCTATTAGAGAAAAAAAACCACATACACAGCAAACTTAAATCAATTTTGTACAATGGCCCAAGAAAGTGGTGTACCAGTTTTGATTTAGTTTTCTAGTCATCGAAAATTACAACAACGTTCATACTAGATATCACTGAAAGAGATGCATAATAATGACGTAAACCTAATTGCTAAATATTCATATGTCATAGGTCGCTTATAAGTGCATGACATTTTAACCTTTATTACAAATGGATAAGACATTAATTACTGTAAAGAAAATGTATTTTTTATTAAACAAAAGTAACTAATTAAAACTTTATATAGATTCTATACATTAGATAACCAAATTAAATTTGATAAAAAGAAAACTGACAATTGACATTTTGTCAAAACAAACAGTAATCTAATCAAATAAAGATGCCAATAGAAGTTGTCAGATCGATCTGCAAGCGAAACTAATCTTTATCGCCTATGAATGCCATGCGACATTCAACCTTAGTAAACCAATTTGGTAAACCAATTTTTTGGGCGACCGTACCATTAATAATGGCATTTGTGATTTTTTTGTAACACAATTACGAATCTGCGTACGATTTGCATGGTATGGTAAGATTTTGCAGATAGGCAACTGGATGGAGCCTACTCTAGTCTACTATACTTCATTATCATCATGATTACAGCCTATATTGCCCACTGATAATAGATATCGAAATCAAATCATCTCTACACAACGCTAACTTGCCAAATGCGGGTTCGTGACCACAAATCCGGGCTATGCATCCTACTACCTAGGAGTTGAATCCAGGACTTTCGTTTATCAAGCCCAACGCTGCCACTCGGCCAACGATATATGTAACATGTTCTGAAGCAAAATCATTGAATGTCGCTTCCACAGACAAAAAACCAACTAGCTTGTCAAAGTAACTGTCCCATCATATCTCGACCAGTAATTGTACCATAAACCTTAATGTTTGTTTGTTTTGACCACTTTTTACTCCACTTTATCATAGACAAGGGAGCGCAACCTCAACTTAACACGTTAAAAAGGAGAAAAATCGACTAAAAACCTTTTGATCCGTTCAAAATCCTCTTTCGCTACTAAGCGCTGCGCATGAGTCACTATGCCACCCAGCTCGACATGATGTTCCTATCTCGTTCGCGCGTATAGCGCTGTCTCTGTCTGTCGCCTTTTTTTATACCTCCATTGAAGAGTTTGCTGTCAAAATAAGGATTATAAAAGAGTTTGAATGGAGTTATGCAACAATCGGGATTAGAATAACCATTAATTGTATGATTTGAAGTTCAAAGTTTTATGACTGCTATTTTGGAGCATACATCGTTATTTGCCGTTTACTATAATGATTTTATTAATTTATCATCATCCTCATCATAGTTATCATCATCATCCTATACTAGTCCACTGCTGGACATAGCCTCTCCAGGTGCACGCCACCGAGCACGATCCGCGGCTACTCTCATCCAGCTCTTGCCAGCCACCTTGCGGAGATCGTCGCTCCACCTAGTCTGAGGGCGTCCTACGCTACGTTTGCCGATACGCGGTACGGGTCTCTATCTCTACTCACCGATCCGATCCGAACCCTTCGGAGACTCTGGAAGGGCACGGGGACGCGCACTTTTAAGTGTGCGATGCCGTACCCCTCTAGAAATCCTCCAAAGGTGATTCGTTTCAACACGGCTTGAGGTACCCTTTACGTACCTCGCCACCCCTAAAACAAGCCCGGTGAAGCTGAAAATGCCACTCGGCAATCAGCAATCTCTCTCCAAAAAAAAAAAAATCTCTACTCAAGAACACAAAATAAAGACACCCAAATGTAAAGGGTGCGCCGACCAAAAAATGCCAAAAATGCAGTCACGGTTAATTTGATATAATTGAAAATACTATCGTATTAAATAAACAAAATATATATTTAGTATCAAGGGAACGTGTTTACAATTAGCCCGATCCATAAATTCATAACACACTCATCATCATCATCATCATCATCTTAGCCAAAAGACGTCCACTGCTGGACAAAGGCCTCCCCCAAATAATCATGGGGGGTATTTGCCGTAATCGCCACGCTTGGCAGGCGGGTTGGCGATCGCAGTAGGTTGAGGGTAACCTCAGAGAGATGCTGCTGCCCATCCTCTGGAATGGTCCCTTAGTCGGCTTTTACGACACCCACGGGAAGAGATGGGGTGGTGCAATTCTTTTTCCCCGGCACCACACAGGGTCATACATAACACACTACTTATAGTTTTTTCTACAATATCATTTAAAGTTGGGCCAAAATCATAAAAACGAGTGGCGGCGTTTAGTTGATTTCTTATAGTTAATCTAAATTATTGTACCTCTGATTTTGTCTAAACAATCACCAATGGTCTGAACTACAAATCGTCCGTCTCACATTTTCGATTTGTCGAGCGGTTTTTAAATTATTATTTTTCAAATTAGCACGATAAACTCTTCATACAAAATTAGTATGGCCGCGCGGCATCAAATAAATATGGACGAAGACATTTCAAATAAAATATATGACATTTGTCACTTACGGACGGCGCACCCTTAATTAAGCTTCATACATGCATGACACACTTGAGCAATCTCACGGATACAACAATTCTAACTCCAATACTAAATACGACAATCTAATTTTCCAATACAAAATGTTTTTAGCTATTTAATGATTTGTTTGTTTTGTTGTCATAGAAACTTTCAAAGCGGTACGAAGCCCGCCGGGTTAGCTAGTTTAAAACAAAAACATTTTAATTTTAAAAAAGGAGAAGAGATGTTATTTACAAAGTCGTTAATACGTGAGTGATCATAAACCTGCCCCCCGACCGCCTAACCGATCGCTTTGACTACGCGTATAGTTTATGACGTCATCTTGCCACCTCGCAACGCCTATGAAAGCAATATCAAAAGCTAAAGGCTTATAGCTTTCGATATTGCTTTAATAGACGGCAAGAAACGACAAGATGACGTCATAAACCACACACGAAGTCAAAGCAATCGGTTAGGCGGTCGGGCCCCTGAAGTCGTTCTCAGAAGCACTACACTCGAAATCCTCAACTGCTGAGGCACTGGCTATCTTATCTCTAGCTGCCGGAACACAACAATGCTACAAACAGTGATGTAGTGGCGACATATTTAGATAAGACGTAGGTAGCTAGCGTGCAGACAAACAAGCTCCATCACCAACCAAGCAACCATATTTTCCGCTGGGAATCGAACTCGGGACCTCCAGGTCTGAGGTCAGTGGTAGTCTCAACCAGACCACAAAGGCGGTGAGTTCACGGCAAGCCAGGCCAGCCAGGTAGGACAGGCAGCCATGAGTATTCAAATTGTTGCAGTGACGTCATCACTTAGCTATTTAATTTCTTTAGAGCATGTGGCATAGCGCCATCCCCCGCGGCATTTACAACAAAAAAACAAGCATAGTGAGTGATGACTTAATTTTAAGACCACCGTGGTCTCGGTAACCGGACACTGCACAGCCGCACGCGACACTGGAACCTTTAGAGGCTTACAAGGATTTAAGTCCGCCTGGCTTTTAACAAAATCTTACGATGAAACAGAAAAAAATTTGCAACACATGTTTTGATTAAAGTTACTTAATTAATATCTAATAACAATAATTATAAATAATAAAACAATTACAAATAATTTATAAACATTTTGGCTATTTTGGTTACACACACATAGACGCAAAAACTGAATAATGTCAATTATATAATTAATTAAGCATAATATTTACTAAAATATTATTTTAGTAAATATTATGAACTTCTAATTTCTTTTTTGTAATAAACTCAATTGTACACACGGCGGCAGATCAACCTACCCAAACCTGTCAAATTTCTCCAATGAATATTGATCCTTATTATGACTAATCAATAAAATTCAAAATTGATTGTAGAAATTTGACAGTTTTGGGTAGGTTGATCTGCCGCCGTGTGTACATTATATTAGTAAGCTAAAGAAGAGCGTATCTTGTTTATTTAACAGGTTGTTGTAAAATTGAAAACCAATGTAAATTGAATAAAAATATTTATCTACACTAATGTTGTAACATTCTACTTATGTTTCCAATACTTGACTTATAATTACTACTGTTATAGCGCAGACAACAAAACACTCAATTTAAGCAATTTCACATGATGGTATAATATCCACATCGATATCGTAAAATCTCATTATAACATCAATAAAACGCGACCAATTAACCTGGCGAGCCTTATGTCAAAATCCTCATACAAGTTGTATAAAATTATGATATTAGGCTGGCTTTTGAAAACAGTTGGGTTATACGTGAAAACTTCGTCGAAACTACTAAACTTACATACACAAAACTCTTTGGTAAGATCTTGTGCCAATTAAATAAAAAAAGAACAGCGCGCGCTCGCTCCTGATTGGCCCTGCGCGCGCAGCTGCGCTCTCATTGGTTAGATTTTAATGGCGGCAAGTTCACTGTGACAATACACGTACGCGTGAATTTAATGTTTCGCAATGTGTTTTGTTTTTAAAATACAAATTAAAAGTTAAAAATGGACAGTTCGATGAAGTCTCTAACATAGACGACAGTACAATCATGGTGAAAGTTTCGAAAACAAAAACGAAAATAGATCGTTCTTTCGTTGTGACGGGCAACTGCTATGCCGTATGTAAAAAATACATGGAACTTCGACCCACCCCCTGTCGAAACCCTGCCTTTTTCTTGAGCTATAGATCGGGGAAGTGCGTCGATCAAAGAACTGGTATTAATAAATTTGGTGCTCTGGGAAAAACTATCGCAAGTTTTTTGAATCTGCCTAACCCAGCGTTGTACACGGGGCATTGCTTCCGGCGCACCTCGGCGACCTTTCTCATAGATAGCGGTGGTGATTTGACCGCACTGAAACGACACGGGGGGTGGAAGTCTTCTACTGTGGCTGAAAGCTACATTGATGAGTCTTTAATGAATAAAATTCAAGTCTCAAATACGATCTTGAACAGTATAGAAAACAAGACGAATGAAGTAATTATAAATATTCCAACTCCGTCTACGAGCTCTACTGCTTGCCCCGCGACCGCTACAGCTGCTGGATCAATAATTAACGTTAACTTTCAAAATTGTACCATCCAAAATTTGAACAATTATTATAAATAAACTATTGTCAGCTTTTACTCTTGTTGTTTGACTAATTGCATTAGTAAAGATAAAGTAGTGTATGCAACTGCATATAACACGGGTATTAAAACACTCGTTACTATTATGAAACTCGCTGCGCTCGTTTCATAAACTCACACTCGTGTTTTAATACCCTTCATTATATGTCAGTTGCATAAACTACTATTTTCATTTTAATTTTCATCATAATCAGCCAAATGATCTATTGTTTTTTTTTTGATAGAGTTCATTGATTGCCACTGAGCATTTTTGGCTTCACCAGGCTTTTTTGGGGGCGGGCGGCGAGAAACTTGAAGGGTTCCTCATGCGGTGTGAAACGAAGAACCGTAGTGCATGTCTTCGTGCCTTACTAGATTCTCCGATGGGTTCGGATCGGATTAATTCTAATATTGCTATCAGGCCTTATTACATGAACAATAGGAACGTTCATAGCGTTGCAGACAAGGTTTTAAGTCTACCTGGCTTTTGGCTAGCTGATCATCATTAGCCAAACGTTCTTCACCAGCGTTTACACTTCAGACCTTCCTAACAAAAGGAACGTTTAGAGTAATTAGCCGTTTAACTGTCAAACCCTGTTGATTTAATTGCAATTAAGCACTTCTTATCTTCTTCAGAGAAGCTCGATGGCGCAGTGGTTGTAGCGCCCGGTCTGCAACTTCTAAGGTTAAGCGACTTTCGCAAAGGCCGGTCATCGGATGGGTCTCTAATATTTAGCTCCTCCGTGCCTCGGAAGGCACTTAAAGCCGTTGGTCCCGGCTGCATTAGCAATCGTTAACAATCACCGCCCCGCACTGGGCCCGCGTGGTGGTTTACGGCCCGTTCTCCCTATCTATCCATAGAGAAGGCGCGTGTCCCAGCAGTGGGAACATAAAATGAGCTGATGATGATGAAGACAAGCTTCTAGTAAATAGTTCTCAATGGCACTGCGCCCTAACGTCATGCGTCTGTACTGTACAGTCCTGATATTTGATACGGTGACATATGAGTTCTCCTCACGATCTATCGCGAGATATACAAACATGGCCGCGGTTTAATATGACGCTTGTGCTTAACTTAACTAATTGTATTATGGGAGACGCGACTTTGAAAAATACGTGATTCTTATGTGACAAATTGGAAATGCTATTGATAGCTTTACAAATGAATATAATGAGTAAGGTATGTGGGTTGTAGCAGGATACCAGTGCTTTACCTATACATATAGCTACTATAGTATGTGTCTAGGCAAAATTATCGCTGAGCTATGGCCCTTTTGCTCTGCTACATTACACACAAACTGTTTTAATGTGCGTTTTTGCTTTATTGTGTGCAGTAAGTATTATTAAGTAAAGGTAAATTCAAAAGATGCCGCCATAAACAATAGTTTTTTTTGGCACTTTAGTGTCTATGGTCGGTATGTCTGTCAGCCATTGCATACGTGTAAGAAGAAGTTGTACTTTTTAATTAAAACCAAGTTCTCATAGAAATCTTACTCAAGTTTTATTTAACTGCAGAATCCCAATAGGTTATGGGCCCAGGAAGCGTAATACGTAATTAATTGAGTAAAGAGCAAAATAAAGAGACTTTTTTCGAAACGTGGTGTGAAGGACATAACCTCTATACAAATGGAAGTTACTAATTCAATGAAAATCGAGAAGTTTGACGGCAAGAATTTCAGGCAATGGAAATTTCAAGTTAAATGTGCCTTGAGAGCGAGGGGCTTGGATATAGATACTCCAAAACCAACAGAAGTTGCCGCGCAAGTGCAATGGAACAAAGATGACGGGATGGCAATGTTCATTTTAACGTCATCGATGGACCTGAATCAGATATCTCTGATAGAAAACTGCAACACAGCGAAAGATGTGATGTGTAAATTGGAAGCTATATATGAACAAAAGTCGGAATTCAATAAAATGATGGTTCACGAGAAATTCTACCAATATACTTATTGTGCAAGTGACACAATGGCACAGCATGTCTCAAAAGTAGAAAGTTTAGCTAAAGAGCTCAAAGAATGTGGTGAAAAATTGAGTGATACGGCAGTGATAACCAAAATTTTAAGCTCATTGCCATCTACTTATCGTTTTCTTCGACAAGCATGGCTATCACTTGATTCAGAAAGTCAGACTATCCAAAACCTAACGTCACGTTTAATTGACGAAGAAGCGAGTCTGGTCAAGGATACAAATAATGAGACTGCTTTAGTTACCACAAAGAGATATTCAAAGCAAGGTAAGCACACTGCAAAGCCAAACAATGGTTCCATGAACAACTCAAGTAATTCAAGTCATCGATTTGTATGTTATAATTGCAACAAACGTGGTCATTTCGCAAGGGAATGCAAAGCGCCTAAGAAATCTGTTCACAAGAACCAAGAGCAACATAATATGTTGGCATTTAATGCAGAAAGTGATTTGTCACCTGCAAAAGAAGACAACATATGGATATTGGACAGTGGAGCGTCAGTGCACATGACATACAGGCGTGAATATTTCTGTGAATATGAAGCATACAATAATAATGATAATAATCGAACAGTTAAACTCGGAAACAAGCAAAATATTAAAGTTCTTGGTGAAGGAACGGTATTGATTAATAGAAGGGTCAAAGGCCAATGGGAAGAAAGTATATTGGAAAATGTCCTGTATGTGCCTGATTTACGAAGAAACTTGTTTTCAGAGGGAGCCGTGACCAGAAAAGGTTATGTGATAATGAAGAATAATGAAAGTGCTCAAATAATTAAAAATAATATTGTGGTCATGTCTGCACATCTAAAAGAAAACAATCTATATGAGCTAGATATCAAAACAGTTGTACAGGAAAGCTGCAATATTGTGCAATCAGATGTTAAAATATGGCATGAACGTTTAGGGCACTTAAATGTAAGAGAACTTCAAAATATGAGTAAAGCTGGAGTAATTCCCATGACATTAACTGGAAGTGGCAGTTTTATTTGTGAAGCATGCCAGTATGGTAAGCAAGCGAGAAATCCATTTAAAACATCAATGAGAGGTGCCACTCTGCCGGGTGATATAGTCTACAGCGATGTATGTGGACCTATAGTGGAGTCATCGGTATCAGGCAAGCGTTATTTTGTTTTGTTCAAAGATGGTGCCACGAGCTATCGCCATGTATATTTCCTGAAGCACAAAGATGAAGTGCTTGAATGCTTTATGAAATATAATACTATAGTCAACAATCGATTCCAACATAATGTACGTATTCTACACACAGATAATGGTCGCGAATTTGTAAATGTAGAATTTAAGAATTTCCTGGAAAATAAAGGAATAACTCATGAGTGTACTGCACCCTATACCCCACAACAGAATGGGAGGTCTGAAAGAGAACTACGAACAATAATGGAAAGTGTAAGGTCCATGCTTTATGCAAAAGACATTCCCAAGAACTTGTGGGCTGAAGCCGTCAGCTGTGCTGTCTATTTGTTGAACAGAAGCTCATCTAGTCAAACCATTGATATGACACCCTATGAACTATGGTTCAAACAAAGGCCTAATCTGAACCACATTAGAATATTTGGTTCGGTGGGATATGTACATATTCCTAAAGAAAAAAGAAAGAAATTGGACAAGAAAAGCACCAAAATGATGTTGGTGGGATATGATCAAGAAAATTATAGAATGTATGACCAAAATACAAAGAAGATTACTGTGTCGAGAGATGTGAAGTTTGATGAGCTTAGCAAAGTAACAAAACAAAGACAAAACTACGCTGAAATAAATGTTGAGGAACAGGCTATGGAAGATCAGCTGATTATGTCTCCACCAGAAAGTACTTCATATGAGAGTGATCCCCTTCAAGAAGAATCTCCATCAGATGACAGTATGAAGAGCACTGAAGATAATGATGTTAGTTTTCATCCAGACAGGAACATAATTATCGAAGAACGAAGTAATGTAACTCTAAGACCCCGAAAGAATAAAAAGATGGAAGTGAATTTAACTGAGATTGATATACCAGACACATATGAAAAAGCTATAACTGGTTACGAGAGAAAGAAATGGAAGAAAGCGATTGATGAAGAGCTTAGATCTCATGAGAAGAACAACACTTGGACGATAACAAACAGAACAGCAAAGAAGCCTATTACATGCAAATGGGTCTTTAGCATCAAGAAAAATAAAGAAGGAGAAATAGAGAGGTACAAAGCTCGCCTATGTGCCCGTGGGTTTACCCAAATCAAAGACATGGATTATAAGGAAACATTCTCACCTACAACTAGGTATGATTCCATTAGATTATTGCTGAGTGTGGCAGCAAAAGAAGATTTGGAAATAGAACAATTTGATGTGAAGACTGCCTTTCTGTACGGCGAGCTCTTTGAAGAGATCTACATGGAGGTACCAGAGGGTGTTGAAGCCAACTCATCAAATGTATGTAAGTTGAACAAATCCTTGTATGGCCTCAAACAGGCCTCTCGCTGTTGGAACAAAAAGTTTACCTCATTTCTTGTTACTTATGGGTTTAAACCATGTCATGCAGATAATTGTATTTTTGTTGGATATTTTAATCATATTCAAGTTTTGTTGATAATTTACGTTGATGATGGTTTATTGTTATCTAAAAACAAGGAGATCTTATCTGTCATATTAAATGATTTGGGAAAGAATTTTGAAATAAAAAGTTTAAATTTAAATTCTTTTGTTGGAATGGAAATAAATAAGACATGTGGCCGTATAGTTATAAATCAAAGAAGTTATATTGAGAATGTAATAAATAAATTCAACTTGTCAGAAGCTAAAGGCTGTAGCACACCAATAAATGTAAATGTAAAATTGTCTAAAAATGAAAATGAAATTGTTGGTAATTTTCCATATAGAGAAGCAGTGGGAGCACTATTATTTTGTCTTCGGTGTCTAGGCCCGATATAACTTATGCTGTTAATTTAGTAAGTAGATATGTAAGTAACCCAGGAGCTATACATGTTAATGCTGTAAAACGAATTATACGTTATTTAATTTGTACGAATGACATATCAATTATATATGATAATGATACAGACTTGGTTGGATATTCGGATTCTGACTTCGCGGGTGACTTAGATTCTAGAAAATCCAATACTGGATATTTGTTTCTAATGAATGGTGGGCCTGTCACTTGGGCAAGTCGAAAGCAAAGTACAGTAGCTCTGTCCACAACAGAATCTGAATATATGGCTGCCAGTGATGCTGCTAGAGAGATTTTGTGGATTAGACAATTTTTACTGGATATAGGTAAACCACAGAACACTGTAACATTGAAAGTCAACAACCAAAGTGCAATTAAATTGATACATAATCCTGTATTTCACAAGAGAAGTAAACATATTGATGTACGTTATAATTTTATAAGAGAAAAGGTTGAACTAAAAATAATTCACATTGAATATGTTGAAAGTTCATATCAACTAGCAGATTTTCTTACAAAAGCTTTATCACTAAACAAGTTTAATTTTATTAGAGATAGTGTTATGAAAACCTTGTGATTTATGTTTAGTTTCTATAAGTTTATGAAACACCTAATTGGTGTACATCCTTTAAATTTTAGTGGGAGTATTAAGTAAAGGTAAATTCAAAAGATGCCGCCATAAACAATAGTTTTTTTTGGCACTTTAGTGTCTATGGTCGGTCTGTCTGTCAGCCATTGCATACGTGTAAGAAGAAGTTGTACTTTTTAATTAAAACCAAGTTCTCATAGAAATCTTACTCAAGTTTTATTTAACTGCAGAATCCCAATAAGTATTTTATTGTTTTATTTTGTAAATATAAATATTTTGTTTTTTGTTTATAAACCTACCTACTGTTTTTGCTTATTTAATGATAGTGTATGTATGGATAAAACATCAAATGAATTTTTTATCTATATATCTAGGTATCTATCTTTCATTATGAGTAGGTACCTTATGAAGATAGAGATACTGTACCTTTAAAATAAATTATGTACTTTCAAATCTAATTAGGTAAGTAATATATTCTTAAAAGCATTACAATTTTAACAATGTTCTTTTGAAGCAGTTTTTTTAATTCAAAATAAGTTTTGTAGATTGTCAGTAGTTGAAGTGCTTGTCCTATCCTAAGTGGCACCACTATTCGACACAGCAACTCAGAGTTCGACAACAGTTTTCAACACCGAAAATAATATAAGTATAACTATTAATTAATGTTCATCATGTAATTCATCATAATGTTCATCGTTTCGAACCTTTTGCAGGGTCCGTTGTCGCAGGGAGACTGAGCCGGTCGTCTCATAATTAGTTAGTAGCTCGTATACCATCATTTAAATTTAGTCAGGTACATTCCGTTGTATGAGATAAAATTTAAATGAGGGTGGGTATACAAGCTACTAACTAATTACGAGACGACCAATACCTCAGTCTCCCTGTGACCACGGACTTGCAAAAGGTTCGAAACGTCAGGATAAACATTAATTAAATGTAATTTGTAAATAAACGCGAGTAGATCTGTAAAAGTTGTTTCATTTCAATGTGTAGTGTTCGCGTAGTTTTGGCCTAGGAAATTTTTTTGCAGTGTGTGTTAAAGCATATTTAACTGTCAAAAATAGAAGCAACATTCATAGAGCTAAAAGTTTGGAAATGACATCCTCTATGTCCTTGTTCGATTTGATCCACACTTCCAGGGACATCCTGTATATTGAAATGAAACAACTTTTACGGATCTACTCGCGTTTATTTTACACATTACTTATTTAATGTTTATCCTGACGTTTCGAACCCTTTGCAGGGTCCGTGGTCACAGGGAGACCACAGTAATGTGTAAAATAAACGCGAGTAGATCCGTAAAAGTTGTTTCATTTCAATGTGTAGTGTTCGCGTAAACTTTAGAAAACAATACATCCTGTATAACTATATTGAAATTATACTGGATAACAGCTATTGGAAATGAACTCCTCTATGTCCTTGTTCGATTTGATCCACACTTCCAGGGACACCTGTATAACTATATTGAAATTATACTGGATAACATCTATTGGAAATGACCTCCTCTATGTCCTTGTTCGATTTGATCCACACCTCCAGGGACATCCTGTATAACTACTTAAATATCTGTAGGTAAATTAATAATTTTAATATTGTGGCTTTATAAGTGATGTGTAAAACTTACTCCGAGGGTAGAGGCGCTGTATGCTGAAATACGGGACTGACATCCCAGTTCGGTAGCAGATGCTACAATAAAATTGTATACAAAATCTACATACCACATTAGTTATAGGCTTTAAGTTGGTGTTTATATTTTGTAAATGTTTCTGGTAAATAAATAAATATCATATCAAATATCAAAACTATATTGAAATTATACTGGATAACAGCTAGGAAGTAAGCTGTTTGTATTTAAATGTTGCTAAAGACAAATCAGTTGCCCCTTGCCTAGCCCCTTTATCTAATGATTGACCATCGTCATCTAGTGCCATCTTCATACTGGAGTCTGGAGATCAGTATACAAAATTTTCTGCGATCCCATATTCTAATGGTTACAGGAAATAAATGTCGATCACTGGTTCCTGGCGAACACTAGTGAACACTCTTGGATTTTTTTCAGCACTTTTATATAATACTAGCGGCCGCTCGCGGTTTCGCCCGCGTGGTTCCCGTTCCCGTAAGAATATCGGGATAAAAAGTATCCTATGTGTTAATCCAGGTTATAAACTATCTGTGTGCCGAATTTCATCCAAATCCATTGAGTAGTTTTTACGTGAAAGAGTAACAAACATCCTTCCATACTTACAAACTTTCGCGTTTATAATATTAGTAGGACTAGCTGACCCGGCAGACTTCTTACCGCGTTGACAGTTTCCATGACAACAAAACAAACAAATCGTATTTCTAGTTATTTATCACTAGCGGCCTGCCCCGGCTTCGCATGGGTCTACTTTTTTTTTATATAGCCTATGTTACTCAGCGCTAATGTAGCATTCTAATGGTGAAAGAATTTTTTAAATCGGTCCTGCAGTTTTGAGTTTATTCGTTACAAACAAAAATACAAAAATACAAAGCTCTTTTTAATATTAAGTATGATGATAGTTGACCCGGCGGACTTCGTACCGCTTTGACAGTTTCCATGACAACAAAACAAACAAATCATTTTGTATTGGAAAATTAAATTGTCGTTTTTAGCATTTTCCGTTACTTGTTATTTATATTTCTCACCGTTTAAGCCTTCCCTGAACTTCCACAAATACACTGGACAGCAAAAATAACGGGTCATTTAGAAAAACCGCGATATCTCCCAAAGTTATTTACATAAATCTCTCGTATAAATAATATGTTATAGGCAGATTTGTGACGCTTATTATACATATCAAAAGAGGTTGCATTTAAACAAGTTACAGCTTCAAAAAAAGAAATTCCGATTTTTGAAAAATATCAAAAATCAAATTTTTGCAATAGAAAATTTTCTCGCTTTTGTTTCAAACCGAGCTTTCATCATAAACAGTTTTTTTGGCTGGTCACAGTATTTTGTGCATCAACCATGGACCAACATATCGTTATCTACTGAAGAATGTACACGAATTATCACCATAGTACAAGAAGGAAGTAGTCAGCGGAGTACTGCTAGAACAGTAGGTGTATCTTTATTCACGGTCCAAAGAGTACTCCAGCGATTTCAAGAGACCGGCATGAACATCTGGAGACCAGGGAATGGCAGGCCAAGGTGTACAACTACACGAGAAGACCGATTCATCGTGAGCACTATGTTAAGAAATCGACATCTCACGGCTGTTCAGGTCCGAAATAGCCTTCAAGAAATTCACCACAATAATGTAAGCTCTGACACGATCCGGCGCCGACTTCAGGAAGCTGATATAAAGCCTTATAGGCCAGCAAATGGCCCTAAATTGCTCAGAGAACATCGAGTTGTCAGGTTGCGGTTTGCTCGAGAACGTCCGATGGACAGATGAAGATTGGTCCAGGGTTATGTTTTCTGATGAGTCAAGATTTTGTTTATTCGCACACGATGGGAGACGAAGAGTATATAGTCGACCAAATGAACGTTATCGTCAAGCGTGTTTTGAGGAAAAGGTGCCATTCGGTGGAGGATCAATAATGGTTTGGGCTGGGATATCTTCAGAGGATCGTACGGAGTTAGTAATTATAGAAAACTGTTCTCTGACAGCTCTCAGATATGTAGAGGAGATTTGAAATGAGCATGCTGGTCCTTTCTTGGTGAATATGGGCGCAAATTCCATTTTTATGGACGATAATACGCGACCACATACAGCACATTTGGTCAACGCGTATATTCAAGACGTCGATATCACCCGCATGGAGTGGCCAGCTCGCTGCCCAGACTTAAATCCCATAGAGCATTTATGGGACGAGCTCGGGAGATGCGTTAAACAACACTCTCCAGCTGCAGCTAACTTACGTGAGTTAAGAAGTGCGCTAGTAGAAGAATGGTCAAACATAGACCAAAACCGTATTAGAAATTTGATTTACAGCATGCCAAATCGTCTTAATGAAGCGATACGGGCTCGTGGAGGAAATACAAGATATTAAATTTACAGAAAAGCTTTCATTTTGCAGATTAACTGTGTTGTATATTTTTGTTGTCAAAAGTTAGAAGTGTTTTTTTTCCTATTTTTTAGTACTTAAATAAAATTATACAGTTTACAAACGTGTTATGTATTTTCTTTTATGTATAAGTCAGTCATCTAAAACATACTACAGTTTCACTAGTTTGTGTTGTGTAGTTAAGAAACTATCACACTTTTTATAAGCTACCCGGAATTTTTGCGGCCCAGTGTATTTCAAAATCAAAATTAGCCGAATCGGTTCAGCCATTCTCGAGTTTTCGCGACACAAACAAATTAATTTATATTTAAAATATATAGATTTCTGACTACTTACCTACTTTACTATTACCTACTAAAGAGTTCGCATTAAAAAACTATTTAAATTATTAAAAACTATAATTATTATAAATCACTATTACACACCGTTAAGAATAACCAAAAAAACCAAATCGATTAACCCTAAGCTAATCGTGTGATATCACAAAGAGGCCGGCCTTCACTTGGACAGTAATTTGACAGCTGTCAAAACAGCATTTAGCCCGCGTGAAGGATGAGGTTGATAATGGTCGCTCTGTGGCTAGGCCAGATCATAGACAGTTAATCACCTTTTCAAAAGGATGTTTTCTAAGAATTTATTGAAGATTTTGTTTTAAATTAGGTAATCAATTTTATTCAGTAAAGGAATAAAATTAGTATCAGTTAATAGAAGTTTAGTCTGTGAATTTGGAGTTGTTGTATTTGATTCAGTTATAGCTTGTATTTGAACTTGTTGGCGACCTACCTATGTACCAAGCTTTTGATTTTTTAATTATTTTATGATAATTTTTTTTTGATATAGGTTAGGTTAGGTAGGTAGGTTTGATATATATGTGGTCTAGTAGTGGTTAAGACCACCGGCTTAGACCCAGAGGTCCCGGGTTCGAATCCCAGCGGGGGGTACATGTTTGTGTACTCGATTTGGTTGGTGGTAGGACTTGTTTGTCCACCTGGCTAGTTACCACCAACTTATCTAAATGTGTCGCCATAACATCAATGTTTGTAGCATTGTTCTGTTCCGGCAGCTAGAGATAAGATAGCCAGTGCCTCAGTAGTTGAGGATCCCGGGTGAAATGCGCTTCCACCAATTGGCCTTATCATCACTGATGTTAAGTGTAACATCAGGTGAGTGAGAGAGATCAACGGACTTTGCTTGCCCGTAAATATAAAAAAAAGATATAAGTAGGTATAATTTTTTGAAATATGTACTGACATTTCAAAAAACCTATATCTTAAAACTTAAGCTTGTTGTTTTAAAATGTTAAAAGATATACTGATATCTTTTAACATTTTAAAACAACAAGCTTCATTTTTATCAAGTCCTCACTGTAGTTGATTTTTTATAGTATTTTTTTTTGTTGTGTCATTTGTTCGCAAAATTTTTTTTATTGATATTATATGTACATATAAATGAGAATATAAGTATTTCTTTTAATAAAATGTTTTCTTTTCACTCTTTACCTAGCCGGACACAGTTAAGGGTTACAATAAATGGCAGGAAAATTAAAGCTTTGCCAAATTGCAGATTACTAAATATTACCTATATACCTTATATTGCTATTAACGATAAATAGGTTTATTTAAAGAAACGTGCGCTCATAAGTTTAATTTTGTATTCAATATGACGACAGCACAAATGCATCATCAATTAGCTACCGAACGTCGAATGAGATTTTAACGCCACATTCACACTTTATCGGACCACTGTGTGTGGGCACATTGCACGACCTAAAACAGTAGCATACCTTTTCTTTTGACTATGAATAATGCTGTTATAAGCATTCATTTGTGGTTTTTTTTTCATCATCAGCTCATTAATTTTTCATTTTTTTTTGGTGCTAATTGCTGCACTGAAGCTAAATTAAATATTTATAAAACACAATGAAAAAATGAAATGCCTACCCTACCCAGCCAGGAATCGAATCTGGGTCTTCCGCAATCCGGGCGGCTGCACTGACCATTATGCTACCGGGAAAGCTGACGTTAACTGCTTTTTAGCGGCAGAGTGCCATCTATTTAACGGTTATTGCAACCGATGGCTATGCAGATTCATCTTTACAAATGAATACCACGATAACACAACGCTATAGTACATTTTGCTTTATTTTTATTTTTAAGTGCTAATTGCTGCGCTGAAGCTGAATTAAATATTTAAAAAATACAGTGAAAAAATTAAATGCCTACCCGACTCATAAATATAAATTAATAAATATTTAAATTAGCTCCTTAATTTATGTGCTGGGGCACGAGCCTTCCGTCTGCATAGAAAGACCTCAGGAAGAACGGGCAATTAACCACCACACGGGCCCAGTGCGGTGCGGTTGTTCTTGACGACTCCAAATGCAGCTGGGACCAACGGACCTTTTTAAAGCCCGAAGGAGTTCGAGGTTCGAGATAAAGTTCTGGGATGGCTTCGCGAAAGTTGCTATACTTCGGCAATCGCAGATCGAGCACCTTTACAATATTACGCTATCTAGCTCCAGTGCTTTTTTATACAGTAGAACGCATGAGACGCTCTGGTGGTTATGTGGGACTCTCCTCCCTACCCATCTAGTATAGGTATACCCATCAAGGTATATGCATAATAAATGAGCTACAAAGGTCGGCAACGCGCGTTATTCCCTTGGTGTTACAAGTAACCTTGAACTGTGGGGCCTTTGTTCATTAGAAGGAACCGTATACTGAATATTTTCTAGATAAATAACATGAAAAAACACACCCAAACTTCATTACTTGCCAACTTTCAAAGTTGTTATACTGCCATTGCACTTTTTTAACAGATGCTTTGTCAAAAATATACGACAAAATCATCAGTGTATCGGTCTAACGGTCGCATAAATACGTCTACGGTACATTTGAGGAGTTGATCGTCGATTAAACGTGTCCAAAATTAGATTTGTGAAAGCAGGGCTGTCTGTCGGTCGTTAATTAGCGTAGCACGGTGTGGTGTGACTAATTTACATAAAAAAATAAAAACTAACTATCAAAAATTAACTATGCCAGTGTCAGATTTCACGCGAATGAAATTAGAATGTTGAAATAGGGATGGCTGCTTTAAAAAAGTGTCTTCTGTGATCATTGAAAAAAAAAAGGAATTTACATATTGAACAAACTTTAACTTTTGAACACATCTGTCGGTTTTTATTATCATTTATTTATTTATTTAAAGACAGCTAGCAAGAACATATACCAAAACTATGCATTGATACACTTCAAAATTACAAGCTATAGAATGTTGTCTTATTAAAAGCTGCAACAACATATACAGTCGACCATGAAATTGCTTTATCACTTTTGACAAAAACTTCCATCACAATAAAATTTCGCTAAGGCTCATTGTCAATGATGACAACGTATCTGTCACTTGGTCTTTTAAACAAAAATAGAACTTGTTGTTTTTTTTTATTTTATGCAAACAAAATTCACTTCTAAGGTGGTAAAGCAATTTCATTATCGACTATACCTATTACTATGCAACCAGAATCCAATTAACTAAGTTCAGAGTAAAACAAATTCAACAAGATTATAAATCTAAATTCACAAAATATAAGTTTACAGGCTTAAAAAATGTTAATAACAGTATCATTAATTCATTGTATTTAATTATTTGGTGTCTACTTGGGATAAAAAGGAAGATACCTACCGATAATTTCGTCTATACTTTACACTAAATAATGTTAAACACATAAGACATAGCTTTTGCTATAATCCTACGTCATATTTTATTATATACTTAAGCGTTTTATTCAGAGAACTATGATTTTATTAAAAAGACCCTTTTACAAAAATACGTTAGCCTACGCTCTTTTTTTCATTCATAAAGCAAGTATACACATTACTACGTGCCAACCCTACCTAACGCGTGAATCGGGGCCATACTTTGACAACGGCCTTTGGCGCCAAATTCGCTGTCACTTTGACAGTTATGATTTACGCAGCAAAAGCGGAAAATAAACACGCCGCCATTAAGGGGCGAAGTGTAAAGAATTATTTGAATTAATAAAATTTTATACGGCCGACCACACAGCGCGATGCGTTCGGATTGTTCGGATGCAGTAAACGATATGCGATATGCGACGCCATGTTTGTTTTAGTGTCTGTGGACGGGTTCTTTTTTTAAACTTTCATTGATTCTCTGTTTTTGTTTTTAATAGTGTGTCGTATAATTAGTAAGGCTATGGTTTAATAGCTATGCGTTGTAAGAGTGTGGCCGCGTACATAATCCATAATATTTTCTATGACTATTCAGCCTGCTACGGATTTTACACGCCAGGAAAAATATTATACTAACAAGCATGTAGAGATTGTTTGCCTCCGAAATTGTAATACAGAACCCTAGAAAGTAACACAATACTTTTCACTTGAAGATATTAACGTTTTTTATTGCCGTTTCATAATATCAGTGACAAGTAATTAAATGACAATCTCCCAAAGAGTTTTTTTTTCTCCTTTAGTTGATGGCTTCGTGCGATTAGCACATTTAGCCAGTGTCAAAGTAATTTTTCTTACAAGTAATACATAAATAAACAATATTTCCTTCTTGTATGATGATGATGAATGTTAATAGAAATGAGAAGTGAGAAATGATATATCCTCCAACCCCTCGAGTATCTCAGCAAAGATGTGGGGCTTTACTAAATCCTCGGGCGGACTTCTTGAGAGAATTTGAAAAGTGACGTTGCACTGTTTTGTTTCATTTGCCAACACTCATGCACACTCACGAACACTTAACGGTTAATAATCCACCATTATTTCACATTAATATTCGACATAACACATTTTAGAAAATAAAACAAAACCGCAGACATTACTCTTCACTTTCACTTCACAAAGAGTACAAAACCGGACCAATTAGCTTTTTAATTACTTCACTTGTTACAGAATGTCAACTTCAATCATTGACACTTATAAAAAAGAAAGATTCCTTGGCGGAAAACTTTGATCAATAATAATGTAGGTACCTACTATAGATACCCGATGAGCGCTTGAAACACGGTAGGCGATTTTGGGGCCACGGAGCCACAATGGTGTTGCACAGGGCCACTTTTGAGATTTTATTTTTTTCCGGATCCATTATCTAGGTAGTACATTATTGGTCGAAGGCGGGAAATTAAAAAGTTGAGATTTTGACTTCATGGCGGGGAAGTGAAGAGTCAAGTTTGCACTTTTGTTTTATTTTTATTATTTTCATTAAGGTATCGTATTAATTGTATTGTAAACGATTGTATATGCTTGTAACTGCGCTAAAGATAAATAAATAAATTATTGCCTGGTTTTGTGTATTTACCTTATTATACCATAACTGAATGTTTATATTGATTTACGCTATTTAATTTTATGTATTGTATTCTCTTTTTTGTAATATGTAAGTCTTTATTGATATCCCTTATGTATTTTACAACATTTCAATTTATAATCTGATCGACTTGATTGATAGATGATGTGCGTTAGGACCACGGGTGTACATCACAGAATTGAACTGCTCCTCTACACAAAGATGCTATTCTTTTGATAAAAATATAGTACAATATGTACACCCGCCATCCTAAAGTTGGGACTGCGGGTGTACATTTTATTTTTATTTTTTATAAATATACATACATAGAGTGTATATATGTATATTTTTACCTTTGCTTGAGGCTGGCTTGAGGTACCCCGTTGCCTTGACGTTTTTTACTCGTATTTATCAACATTAATTATATTTAATATTTTTGTATGCAGGTACCATCTTTGTGTAGAGGAGCAGTTCAATTCTGTGTTGTACACCCGTGGTCCTAACGCACATGATAAATAAGCATGGTGTGTAATTATGTGGAGTTGCACCCTACTTACTTTATAAATATTTATTTAAATAATTTACCATGTATATGCTGTATATCTGTTTTGTTATCATCACCAGCTAATTGTATGTCCCCACTGCTGGGGCACGAGGCTTCCTGAATGGACATATCGCAGGGAGAACGGGCCATAAACCACCACGGCCTGGCCCAGTGCGGTACAGTATTTTTTAACGACTGCTAATGCAGCTGGGACGAAGTCTACGTGCATTCCAAGGAGTTGGAGATGGCCATTTTCGGTCACCCATTAGATAACAGGCCTTTGCGGAAGTTGCTTAACTTCACCAATCACAGACGAAGCGCGTCTGTTTTGTTAAATTAATGAATGAAAGAATCTAATTGACTACTACTAAAGGCAGCTTCCGTCAACTGTGCGTCTGACAAATCGCTATGAGTTACTTTTTTGTGACATTTCTGTACCGTAGACCGTAGCCATGCTGATAACTGACGGATAAAACTAATGGCGTAATTAATATAGTCTTTCGAGAATAAATCACATCATGTGAGATGCTACTTTTTTGTCTACATCTCTTGAGTTACTTATCTAAAAAGGTTTTTAATCTACAAGAAAAAAGTATCGATTTGTTATTGTTTTGTGTATAAATACGAAATATATTTGCCGGGTGGTAAGATTGTGCCCAGATGCGTATATAAGAAAAAAACCTATAACAAAAAGGATTTTGTAGACGATTCTTAATAACACTTATACAATTATTAATATATATGTTTTATTGAATAACATATTTTTAATTTATATATAGTGTGTATGTATAAGTTAGTCTGTAATGTATATAGGTATTGTAAGGGCCTCTATGTAATTTACCAACATGTGGGTACATTGTTAATTTCCTGAAATAAATGATAATTTTTATTATTATTATTATACTTTAACCTAAGTATTTTTATTTGACCTAAGCATAAATTCTGTTTTGTCTATAGTTTTGAGTCGCTAAAAAGTTTTTCTATTGACTAGGTAACCTGTCAACTACACAATTGGTAGCACTGGATTTTACGGATTGCCTCAATAGCAATACAATGAAAGGACTTCTTGGCGGGAAAGTGAAGAGTCATGCCTGAAGTTAATTTATAGTATTTCCTGTTGAAAGAATATTTTGTACGCAAATATATTATGTTTCAGATGGGTGGGTAGCTGGAATTTGCGAGCTAGAGAACAAGACTTAAATCGTGAGAGAGCAGAGAACGCCTTCGTGCGGTTTTGTTTTATTTTCTAAAATTTGTGTTATGTCGAATATTAATGTGAAATAATGGTGGAGTATTAACCGTTAAGTGTTCGTGAGCGTGCATGAGTGTTGGCAAATGAAACAAAACAGTGCAACGTCACTTTTAAAATTATCTCAAGAAGTCTGCGTGAGGACTTAGTAAAGCCCCACATCTTTACTGAGATACTCGAGGGGTTGGGGGGTATGTCATTTCTCACTTCTCATTTCTATTATCATTCATCATCATCATACAGGAAGGAAATATTGTTTATCTATGTAGGTATTACTTGTAAGAAAAATTACTTTGACATTGGCTAAATGTGCTAAGCGCACGAAGCCATCAATTAAAGGGAAAAAAAAGAATGTTAATATAGGTCTGTGTTGTAAAGGTTGTTTAAAGTCGCATTTTTCACACCGCTTTACTCACGGGGCGATCGTTAAGATTTGTAGGTGTGGGCCGTATGGCTCTATAGACCGCACACGACGACCACACGATATAGATGTCAATTGGTATTAAAATCGTTCGATATGTACAGAGTGTTGTTATAATTCAGACGTTCAATTCAGGCCTTGTCCATATTTTACAAGATCGTCAATAGTCGGTGGGTTGCTGTGGATTTGTTGAGCCATCTTTCGCATATCGTATATCCGTAACATTTAATAATTCTTTGTTTCGATGTGAAGGTCTTTTAATGATAATATAAAAAACTTAGATTTATTTTCTCAGAATCTTACTCGTTGAGTACTACAAAAAGCCTTTATTATCATCATCATCATCATCATCTCAATCAAAAGACGCCCACTGCTGGACAAAGGCCTCCCCCAAGGATCTCCACAACGACTGGTTTTGTACTTCTCGCATCCAGCGGTTTCCCGCAACCTTCACCAGATCGTCGGTCCACCTTGTTGGAGGCCTACCCACTTAAAAGCCTTCAAGCTGAACATTAATTAATAATAATATTGGTGTCTTAAGAGCGTTTACGCCGCACACTAGCGCCTTTAGCATTTTTACGTCGCGTTATGGTTTAGTTAAATATGGCGTTATAGTTAAAAGTGGCCGTAACGTCTTATTTAACTAAACCATAACATGTCAGGTGTTCATTAAGTGACGTAAAAATGCTAAATTACTTCATTCAGATAGTTTGTTGAGCATAATTTGATTTTCTATCTCTAATTACTAGATATGTTTTTTTTTCATTGGCGGCGCTAGTGTGCGGCGTAAACGCTCTTAATATTCATAGATGGAAACCTCTTTTTATCTGTAAACTTAGAATTATTTAGTCTTTTCAAGTAGAACCTTCTCTATATTTTACTAGCGGCCAGTCCCTGCTTCGCACGGGTGGTCTTTTTTTCAAATATAGCATATTTTACTTAGCGCTAATGTAGCATTCTAATGGTGAAATAATTTTTTAAATCGGTCCAGTAGTATTTGAGTTTATTCGTTGCAAACATACATACATACATAAATACATACATACATACATACATACATACATACATACATACATACATACATACATACATACATACATACATACATACATACATACATACATAATAAAAAATAAAAATAAAAATAATAAAATGTTTATTTACGTTTACAATTTTGGTTTACAAAGTGTTGACTTCTCTGTTGGGTACAAAAGCGCCTGTGTCAGAGGAAGCCACTCTTCCTTAGCTTAGTTATCGTAAAAGTTTGAATCGAAAAACAAAAAGAATGTGTGTGTGCGTGTGTGTGTGTGTGTGTGTGTGTGTGTGTGTGTGTGTGTGTGTGTGTGTGTGTGTGCGTGTGTGTGTGTGTGTGTGTGTGTGTGTGTGTGCGTGTGTGTGTGTGTGTGTGTGTGAGTATGTGCTGGTGAGCGTGATTGAGTTTAAAAGTATAAGTCAAAGGTTGAATAAATAATTTTATCTACACTAATGTTGTAACATTCTACTTATGTTTCCAATACTTGACTTATAATTACTACTGTTATAGCGCAGACAACAAAACACTCAATTTAAGCAATTTCAAATGATGGTATAATATCCACATCGATATCGTAAAATCTCATTATAACATCAATAAAACGCGACCAATTAACCTGGCGAGCCTTATGTCAAAATCCTCATACAAGTTGTATAAAATTTTGATATTAGGCTGGCTTTTGAAAACAGTTGGGTTATACGTGAAAACTTCGTCGAAACTACTAAACTTACATACACAAAACTCTTTGGTAAGATCTTGTGCCAATTAAATAAAAAAAGAACAGCGCGCGCTCGCTCCTGATTGGCCCTGCGCGCGCAGCTGCGCTCTCATTGGTTAGATTGTAATGGCGGCAAGTTCACTGTGACAATACACGTACCACGCGTGAATTTAATGTTTCGCAATGTGTTTTGTTTTTAAAATACAAATTAAAAGTTAAAAATGGACAGCGACGATGATATTTGTACGCCTCCGGATATTCTAGAATTGGCAACAAAAGTAACTCACAATCTTTTGCCAGAAAAATCTAGAAAATTATATGAAAAAGAATATAACTTTTTGGCATGGAAGATCGAAAAGAAAACTACATCATTTTCTGAAAATGTCATTCTTGAGTATCTCAAAGACCTCTCCGACAAATTCAAGCCATCTTCTATGTGGGCTAAATATTCTATGCTCAAGTCCACACTGAGTATCTACAACAATATTGATATCACGAAGTATTCAAAAGTCATAGCGTTCCTGAAACGCAGTTCAGAAGGACACAAGGAAAAAAAGTCCTTGACGTTTACATCAGGTCAAATAAAGATGTTCCTGAAAGATTCACCAGATATTTTGTATCTTTTTGAAAAGGTAAGTGTATTTTAGTTCTGTTATTTAATCTACCTAGTATACTTACGTACTACACACGCAAGTTATCTAGACACTCCGTTTAAGCGCTTTGTGTATAAATTAGGTAGTAGGTACCTACAATTTACTACTTCATAAATCATAGTTTTTGCCTTGGCTATGTACCTCAAGCTTATTATATCGTTTATTGTTACAGGTTGCACTTATCTTCGGCATAATGGGGGCATGCCGAAAGCAAGAGCTATACAACATCCAGTTCGATGAAGTCTCTAACATAGACGACAGTACAATCATGGTGAAAGTTTCGAAAACAAAAACGAAAATAGATCGTTCTTTCGTTGTGACGGGCAACTGCTATGCCGTATGTAAAAAATACATGGAACTTCGACCCACCCCCTGTCGAAACCCTGCCTTTTTCTTGAGCTTTAGATCGGGGAAGTGCGTCGATCAAAGAACTGGTATTAATAAATTTGGTGCTCTGGGAAATACTATCGCAAGTTTTTTGAATCTGCCTAACCCAGCGTTGTACACGGGGCATTGCTTCCGGCGCACCTCGGCGACCCTTGAAGCTGTGGTGATTTGACCGCACTGAAACGACACGGGGGGTGGAAGTCTTCTACTGTGGCTGAAAGCTACATTGATGAGTCTTTAATGAATAAAATTCAAGTCTCAAATACGATCTTGAACAGTATAGAAAACAAGACGAATGAAGTAATTATAAATATTCCAACTCCGTCTACGAGCTCGAGCTTGCCCCGCGACCGCTACAGCTGCTGGATCAATAATTAACATTAACTTTCAAAATTGTACCATCCAAAATTTGAACAATTATTATAAATAAACTATTGTCAGCTTTTACTCTTGTTGTTTGACTAATTGCATTAGTGAAGATAAAGTAGTGTACGCAACTGCATATAACACGGGTATTAAAACACTCGTTACTATTATGAAACTCGCTGCGCTCGTTTCATAAACTCACACTCGTGTTTTAATACCCTTCATTATATGACAGTTGCATAAACTACTATTTTATTAGACTTATTTCTTATGTTACTATAATTACTTAGGTATAACATTTTTTCTTAATGTTTCTGTTTTTATTTTTGAACGTCAAATGACTCTACTCCACCCGATGTTAAGTGGAAATGGAGTCCAGACGCGAAGACAACTGGTGCAGCGTGAAAACAACGCAGCATCAGTCAACCTCACCCTGCCGGCCCACAAGATGCCTTATGCCTCGTTTTAATTTATGTTATACTAGCAGCCGCTCGCGGTTTCACCCGCGTGGTTTCCGTTCCCGTGGGAATATCTGGATAAAAAGTATCCTATGTGTTATTCCCGGTTATAAACTATCTGTATGCCGAATTTCATCCAAATCCATTCAGTAGTTTTTACGTGAAAGAGTAACAAACATCCATACTTACAAACTTTCGCGTTTATAATATTAGTAGGACTAGCGCCCCGCTCGCGATTTCGTCCGGTTGAGCGAACACCCGTAAGTATCCTATAGATAATAGAACCCAATAGCAGCTCCACTTACTGGGTCCAATTACATGCATGTTTAAAGGGGACCTCAAATGAAACAATCGATATAGGAACAAAACTCAAATATATTTATTATGAGTGTGAGTGCGAATTCACTTAACTTAAAATATTGGCTACTTATGTAAACGGCGAAGACGAAGCTATAGCGCGGTGCAGGAAGGAATTAATCGACGCCATCTAGTTTATAAAATAAGAACTAAAATTGACAATTACACAAACCACTTATAAAATGCAGATATATTATTGGACAATGCGTGTATTATACATATAAACCCTCCTCTTGAATCAATCTAAGTATCTATTGCTGAAAACTGCATTAAAATCCGTTGCGTAGTTTAAAAGATCTAAGCGTACAGACAGCGAGGGGGAGCGTCTTTGTTTTATAACTATGTAAAGATGAACCAGTTCTTGTTTCATATCCACCTAGCTAGCGCCATCATAGATAAATATGTCGCCAAAACTACAATGATAGTAGTGTAGCATTGTTGTGTTCCGACAGTTATAAGATATGCGACAGAGATAAGATAGTTAGTTCTTTAGGAGTGAGATCAATTTGCCTCTCAGGTGAAGTGCGCTTCCATTCGTATCCTGACTAAGTATATCATCAAACGAGATAAACTCCAAGTGATAATTACATACAGTTACAAGTTTGCATGTAAAAAAAAAGTGCGTTGTATAAGTTACTGAGCGACAAATGCTTTTTACAGCATCAATGAATTTATTGCCTGCAAAATTTAAATACTATTTTTAATTATTAATTATGAAATATTTGAAAAATATAACACTAAATGTTAATTTGTTTATTTTTTTTATTTTTATTTTATTGATTTGTTAATTTTTATTAACTGCATACCAATTGTTTGTCTTGGTTAAATGTGAGATGCCAAAATTATGTAGCAACCTACCACATTTAAAACAATAAAGATTATACTATTATATTCTACAAATTTATACAAAGTAATAAAACTTAAATTAAGAAATTATACATTTTTAAAGCACATCCTTTATAGTCGTAAAAATCGAAAGGTGTACTGTCCCACGCAGAATACTTGTCATGCGCACTTAACATGTAGCCACAAGTGCGCATGCGCAGCCGCAAGCAAACCCGTATTGTATAGCCAACACGTTTAACAGCCTTTTTATTGAATAATACGAGTAAATAACAATAATATCATGATCTTGTAGATTTAAAAAGATAACAAGTGTTGCGAGATTCCTTGTTCGTAGAGGTTGTCATGTGTGCGATGTTGAGTTTTTTTATGAAGATTAGGTACACACGGCGGCAGATCAACCTACCCAAAACTGTCAAATTTCTACAATCAATTTTAAACTTTATTGTTTGGTTATAAGGATCAATATTCATTGGAGAAATTTGACAGATTTGGGTAGGTTGATCTGCCGCCGACTGTACCTTCGCCCTCAGACTAGGTGGAACGACGATCTCCGCAAGGCTGGCAAGAGCTGGATGAGAGTAGCCGCGGATCGTGCTCGGTGGCGTGCACAAGGAGGCCTATGTCCAGCAGTGGACGTGTGTAGGGTGATAATGATGATGATGATGAAGGTACCTTCTGCAGTCTAAAGAGAGTGACTTTAGTTTAACTCTTCTTTTTTTTTAGAAAATTTTTGACCTTTATTAGTACCTACTGTATGACGATGTGTTAGATGGGTCCCTCGAACGTGTTTTGTACCAGTAAGGTTTTGGCCCTAATCGCATTTTGCCACGATCGTGTTTTGTCATATATGCTTTATGTAAGACCGTATTTATAAAATGTATTTCTTCTTCTTCTTCTTCTTCTTCTTCTATTTTATCCTATAGGTGATTTGCCTCAAGCAAGTGAATTTAATCACTTTTTGGTCTAAAAAGATTTTGTCTAACAGCATATATTGTGAAAATTTTAATTATTTTTTCTCTTTTGTTTTTGTTTAACATGTGTGATTATCCTTTATATTTTGTGGTTTTATTTGTGATGGAAAGTGTCCTTTTATGATAGGGCATTTTCCAATATTTTTGACGCTGTAAGGGAGAAAAGAGCTTGACACTTGCTGAGTTTCTTGCCGGTTCTTCTCAGTACAAGATCACCCAGAGTAGACTTACGAACCGATGGCATAATGACGTTCATAAGAGCTATTTGTAGCCTGAACTGAATGAATGATTTTGAATTTTGTATTTTTGAATTTTGACTGATGAGACTATTTCTCAGAATCAGTCTCCTCTCATGCACAAAGCACAAGGTGAGTTCCTTTTCCGACATCGGCTAAAAAGTGGTTGCCAGACGCACTCGTAAGCACAAATGATAGCGAGCTTAAAACGGCGCGACATATGTTTTGACAAATTAATTCTGCAACATGTTTACTGGTCATTATATTTCATTTGTAGGGTTGTTGATTTGACATTTAAAATTGGTAATCAAAATTAATTATGAAATCCGCTATCAACACATTAAACGAAGAGCTCGATGGTGCAGTGGTTAACACGCCCGGTCTACGATAGCTAAAGTTAAGCAACTTTAGTAAAGGCTTAGTGACCAAAAAATGTATCATCTCGAGCTACTCTGTGCTTCAGAAGGAAAGTAAAGCGTCGGCGTGATGGTTTATGGGCCGTTATCTATCCATTGGGAAGGCTCATGCCCCAGCAGTGGGAACGCATTAATAGCAGTCCTGTTAGAAAGTCCATAGAAAGTAAATATGCTTGTATCATGCATGGGTTCACGTCAGCAGTCTAACGAACTTATGTGAATTGTACCACCATTTCCTGCATTTGCTGGAATATAAATTAAAAAACATATTTTTTATTCCCCTCATCTCACTTATCTTATCTAAGTCGGTCGCTATAACAACAATGTTAGTAGCATTGTTGTATTCCAACTTACAGATAAGATAGCCATTGCTTGATACCGACATTTTCTCCATATTCCAAGTCAAAATCAGGCCATTGAGCCACGATAGTACCAATACGGTTAAAATAGAAAATAGATGGTAAGTCACGATAAAATCATACAAAGGTGTTAACCAAATTAATTAACCAATTAATGCCCATTCTCAGTTATTCAGTACAAGATTTCTTAGCCATTAAAGATAGTTTAATTTCTTTAGTATGTAAGTAAAAATTTGCATGTCATTTAAGGCAGAGTGTACAGTCAACAGCAAACGTAGATGATGTTTACTAGATTTCAAAATTAAATTTTGATAGTGTAAGTCGGTATTTTCATTGTAACTACAGTCAAAGTCTGCAGGTACTAGTAGACACTCGAAGGTTTTTCGATATGTGTTAAAAAAGTTTTGATTTTCATACTGATTTCATATTTTGAAACTTGACCAATCATCAGTTACTTTTGCTGTTGACTGTACAAGGTTTCGCTAACAATATGTAACAATTTATTACCTACCTTACTGACATCCATTGCAAATAAATATATCTATTCTATTCGATTCTATCCTCCTTCAAATCAAAGTTATGCTAAGGGCACAGAGTAGATAAAATGTATAAGGGCCCCATACAAACTACATGTATGTATGTTATGCTACTGACATTGTTGTTATGGCGACCGACTTAGATAAGATAAGTGAGATGAGTGTAATAAGAAATATGTTTTTTAATTTATATTCCAGCGATATATAAATTTATATACACTTAAATTTTTTAATTTTTTTTATTAGGAAACTCAACAGCCTTATTGTTACAATCATGCTTATTAAACTTATACATAGCACTCAGCCAATAACAGGGTTCCACAACGTGGTAAACAATATTCACGACGCGAAGTAACAGAAAGTAATTTGATATAATGAATTTTACATGGTTTGCAAAAAAAAAGGTTTAGTTTAGTTTTAGTTTTTAGTAGACTAAAATAGTGGCTAGCAGGATAGCCAGGCGATCTTCACACAAGATGTAGCGCCAACTACATTGAGAACAATTACTTAAAACCCTGCTGGGAAACTTTGGAAGGCACATTAAGCCGTTAGTCCCGGATGCCCGTATGTCCCCATGTGGGAAGACTTGAGCCCTGCAGTTAGAGGTATATTGACTATTAATGTATTTTTTATAGTAATTATTAATCAAAAACTACGTAAAGGCAGCCCTAACTCCAGCCTGGGTGGGCCCGTCCATCGCTAAAACAAAACGAGTGAGACAGACGATGTGACGTCACGAGCCTCTCGCTCTAACGCCGCGCGCGAAATTAGGGTGTCTGTGAATTGTGTTTATTTGCTAAAAACGATTGTTGTGAAAAAATATTATCAATATATTTAAGAAGAAAGCCGATGGTGCAGTGGTGGACGGGCTCGGATTGCGATTGCTGAAGTTAAACAACTTTTGTAAATTGAAATGAAACAACTTTTTACGGATCTACTTTCGTTTATTTTACACATTACTTATTTAATGTTTATCCTGACGTTTCGAACCCTTTGCAGGGTCCGTGGTCACAGGGAGACTGAGGTGTTGGTCGTCTCATAATTAGTTGGTAGCTTATATACCCTCATTTGAATTTAATCAGGTGCGTTCCGTTTAACGCAGAAAGAGCTTACAGTATCTTTTGGTCTGGCAGTATGGTGTTGGGGCTGGGATTAAATATTGTTGTATGATGGGAACTAATTATGAGACGACCAACACCTCAGTCTCCCTGTGACCACGGACTGCAAAGGGTTCGAAACGTCAGGATAAACATTAAATAAGTAATGTGTAAAATAAACGCAAGTAGATCCGTAAAAGTTATTTCATTTCAATGTGTAGTTTTCGCGTAAACTTTAGAAAACAATAACTTTTGCAAAGTCCAGTCATCGGATGGGTGACCAAAAATTTATCATCGCGAGCTCCTCCGTGCTTCGAAAGGCACGTAAAGCCGTTGGTCCCGGCTGCATTAGCAGTCGTTAACAACCACCAATCCGCACTGGGCCCGCGTGGTGGCTTACGGGCCGTTCTTGCCTGTGGTGTTTCCATCCTTGGGGAAGGCTCGTGCCCCAGCTATGAGGATATATGGTGCATACTTAACCAATCATTCATCTAAGGGTGCATAGTTGCATGCGCCATGGTCTCCGATGTGAATGAACATAGTATCAATCCTATTTATTACAAATATTCTAATGTAAGCATAGACTCCTTACCTATGAAATTGACGTTTTGTATGAAGATTTTTTATAAAATTTTATTTTTCATACTAACGTTTTTTTCATTTTCTTAGCATCTATTTATGTTAACACTATAAAAAATGTAGTAGTGTGTTTGTTTCACTAGCTAAATATAGCAGACATTAAAAAGAAAAAAAATCAAGTCCCTTCAAAGCTACAATGAAACAAATAGACAATTCCGCGAACATAAAAAGTAGTCAATTTAAAAAAAATATTGGGCGATAAAGACACAAAATTAATAATCATTGTTATTACTGAAGCCTAAGTAACATAGTCCTAATTAAAGGTGTATAATAATATTAACAACGGGTAATGACTTTTAGAACTTTTAGACCTTTTATAAGTAAGAAAAAAACGTAAATTTCATAGCTAAGGACCTAATAGTTTAAAACTTATGTTTGTAGCAGCTAAACTAAGGATATCAACCCCACCTAGTTGAAGTTCCACTATGTCGCACTAAGCGCTTCATGTCATCATTTTTACTGCGCACTGGCAAGGAGTAGAGTTCTCTGCCATCGTCTGTGTTCCCAAAGACTTATAACCTGAATGCCTTCAAGGCGAGAGTTATAGGCATCTTCTGGGGCAGCTCGCTTAACCGTAGACCTCATCTACGCTCACCATCAGGCGAGATCGAGGTCAAGAACTGTCTTAAGGCATTAAAAAAAAACTAAATGAGACAACATTTTTGAAAAATCTTATCTCATTTTGATGAGCCCAACTCAGAATTATTGAATCCTTTTTTTATTTATTTATTTAATTATTTCCAAAAAAGCACTTGTAATACAATACAGACACGTCCAAAAGGTAACACAAGTTAATTCAATTACAAAGTAAAACAGCAATCCAATTAAACTTAATCTAAAAAAAAAAAATATCAAATGGAACAGTAAATAGCAAATCAATTATAATGTCAAAAAAAATTTAATTAAAAAAATAGAAAAAAGTCAAGAAAAAATTAAAATTAAAAACAAATACCTACAGTCATGGATTAATGTCAGTATTATAATCATTAAAAATTAAATAAACATAATAACTACTTTTGCAGCGTCACCGGATGGTGTATTTGGGTGTGGTATTTTGGGGGTGGCGAGAAACTTAAAGGGTTCCTCGAGCCGTGTGATCGATTCACCGTCAGAGGTTTTCAAGAAGTTGTGGCATCACGTAAGCGTGTTCCCATGCCCTAAGATAAGATAAGTTAAAATTTTATTGCCATAAAATTGTGTAAATACATAGCAGGTGTTATTACTAGATTCTAAGGGGTTCGGATCGGATCGGGAGTTTGGAATATCCAGTGTTTCAACAACGTGGGTGAAGTGCGCTTTTCACTAACTATCATCACTGTTCCATATGTCAAGGTATGTGTGGTTGAGATGATGGAGGGTAACATGGCGATGGTAAATAACGACTGCGTCTCTTTATGTGATGTTGTATATTTACAGTGACTACATTGTGACTGACTTATTGTCTAAACTTTACAAGACTATTTATACAATATAAACTGTGTAGATGTTGGAGGGAGGATGCCGTGTCTTATCTTAATCAGATCTACACGCGAGTAGGAATGCGTTTACTAACTCTTTAACCATACGAGAGGATAAGAAATTATGTGGCGACCGCAGGCCGCCACAGTCACCATCATCATCTCTCCTTTTCATCGGTTTTTGCTTATCGTTACTGGGGCGGTAGCCAAAGTAACATTAAGAAAACGATAGCGAAGTTCGAAAATAATAAAATGTATGGGATTGACATAAGATTGACCACGTGATTTAGCGCGGCTTATGTCAATCCCATACATTTTATTCTTTTCGAACTTCGCTATCGTTTTCTTAATGTACTTTGGCTAAGCCGATCCGATCCGAACCCTTCGGAGACTCTGGAAGGGCACGGGGACGCGCACTTTTAAGTGTGCGATGCCGTACCCCTCTAGAAATCCTCTGAAGGTGTTTCGTTTCAACACGGCTTGAGGTACCCTTTACGTACCACGCCCAGTCTCTCTCCAAAAAAAAAAAAAAAAAAAAAAAAAAAAAAAAAAAAAAAAAAAAAAAAAAAAAAAAAAAAAAAAAAACTTTGGCTAAGCTTACTGATCATAAGGCGAGATGAAGTTTAAGGGCATCTTGTTGTGGAATGAAACAATAACATTATTGTTCAGATAAGCAGAACTAGGTGTCTGGGTAAAGACTGCATCAACATTTTTTTTATATTTATTTATAGATCTAAAATAACATTAATAATACTTATTCTAACAGCTTTCATAAAACCACTGAGGTGTTTGTCTATGCCAGGAGTGATTAATGTCAGCATTGAACCGGTATGAAAGTGCATACATAATTATAGTTAACTATTACTGATAGTTAAGGTTACACAATATATTTTAAGTTAAATCACGTAAGTAATAGTATGAAAATGAGATGTAAAAACACAACTATTACGTTAACAGTAATCATATCTGAAGAAAGTAATCATATTTGAGGACCTCCTTGGTCGAGTGGTTTGTACACCGGGTTCATGGTGTCGCCATCTCTGAAGTCCCGGGTTCGATCCCCGGTCGGGTCAATTTAGAAATTATTGTTTTTCTAAATTATCTCTGGTCTGGGTGTTTTCTATGTAAAATAAGTATGTATTTAAGTATGTTTATCCGTTGTCTAGTAACCATATAACGAGATTCACAACGAAGCTTTTCTTGGGTTATATAATTGGTGTGAGTGTAGGAAAATTTATTTATTTAAAGTATGTTTTAAGTTGTACTACTTGAAAAAATTCTGAGTTAAATTAACGAAAGTTGGCGGCAGTTGATTAATAAGTCGAGGAACCAAGAACCGCGCCGATAACCTACGGCGTTATCGTCATTTTCTAGGCGAATATGAAATGAAAGCCAAGCCAAGCCTTGTTCTCAAACAAAAAAAAAACAAAAATAAAATACTTATAGTGATCATCTCATTCTGTCGTCGACTGTACGTGTGAACACAGAAAAATGTCGTGTCAGCATTCACCCAATAACAGAACCACTTTACGCAACACAAATCTTTGACTTTTCATTTGGCAAATTGCATTAAAAAATCACCTTGTATCCCTCCTACGTTGAGCATCTACATTTAAGCGCATAGTCAACGAACGCGCAGTAGGATCTCTTGCATATTACAGACAGACATGGTTTTTTTTATCACAAAACATTAACCCCCTTACAAATAAACACTATTTAAGCATTTACTTAGTTAATCATTGTTTTGTCAACGTCACACAAACGTCGTTCTCAATTTGAGAAAAAGAGACAAAACAATGATTAACTAAATAAATGCTTAAATAGTGTTTATTTGTAAGGGGGTATATTATTAAGCTAGCGTTTTGGAGTAGAACTTTTAATTATGTAAATGATAAAATTGCATTGAATTTAGATTCCTCCAATTCTTATACCCTAAGTTTTATAGTTTTACTTTTTTAGAGTAAGTACATTGTACATATTTTATGTTGGAATCATTTTATTTATGTAAATATTAGTTAACATAGCTTTAAGCTTAATTAATTGTTACTTTTTTAAGGCAACTCGAGTTTATTACGCCCTTTATAAATGCTTTTGAGGAGATATCTTAGTTAAATAAAAATACTTTTTAGTCTTGCCTTGTGGTGGGTGGGGACAATGTTAAACAAAGGCATTTTAAGCAGACATTTAATTTTAATTTCTCTGCAGCCAGTCCTATGATTATATGCTCTAAATTAGAAATAAAAAAATCACAATTAACAAACATTCAACATTTTGATTCCGGTACAGAATTCAGTTACTGCCTCCTAATGCACTGTGCCAACAATGGGGTGTAAACTTAATGGCTCGGAATTTCGTTTATCGGCGTTCAGCAGTGCGGAATGAATTGCCCAGCGCTGGGTTATTGAAACCCACCGATGCTCTTACAACTGGCTGAGTGATAGGGGCACGATATGTTGGGGTTAACACGGTATTAAAAGCATTTAGGATGTTGCCATAATCGAAGTAGCATCGCCTGTGGAGTCAGAGATCGTTTGTTTTAGAACTGTCAGAAACTTCTTGGCGGAAATGTGAAGATTTACGTTTGCAATAAATCTTTCAAAGTTTTCAAAAATTGTTTTTATTTATCTATTCGAACACCAATAGTTAAATTTTTTTACTGTATTTATAACTTTATAAATATTTAATTAAGCTTCAGTGCAGCAATTAGCACTTGAAAATAAAAAGAAAAATTTACTATAGCGATGTGTTATCTTTGTGGTATTTCATCTGCAAATATGAATCTGCATTGCATAGCCATCGGTTGCAATAACCGTTGGATAGATGGCGCATTGTGCCGCTATTAGCACAAAAATTTAAAAAGCAGTGTATTATTCACTATTATTTCACATAAATATTCGACATAACACAAATTATAGAAAATAAAACAAAACCGCAAACATGACACTTCACTTTCCCGCCAAGAAGTCCATTAAGTAAGCGGCGAGAAACTTAAAGGGTTCCTCAAGCCGTGTGAAACAAATCACCTTCAAAGGTTTTCTAGAGGGAACACCACGCACAATTTGAAAGAGTTTATATTGTCAAAAGATAAACAGAATTAGAATTTACATAGAAAAAAGAAGTGTCTCGATATAAATTGTATTTTCTGATAAGTGTTTGTTTGTTTTACCTCAGAATAATAACTAAAGCTATAGAAGGATGGCTAAAATAAAAATCGTGCAACTATGTTTAGTTCCGTTCTATCTTATGGCTAGAAAAGGAGGTTGGAGTGCGACAAATGGTTGACACTTAGTTTTTATTTTTTGTATTGTTGTCATTCGGTCATCAGAAAAATAAAATCTCGAGTCCCTTTGCCCGGCCAAAATCAGAAGTAAATTGATTTAAAAGCTGACAGTTCGTTTCACAAATCTGGTGACACCTTCGAAATAACGAAAGAAAAGGGACAATCGATCTCTTTCCAATACATCACCTATGAAATGAAATGAAATGAAATGAAATGAAATGAAATGAAATGAAATGAAATGAAATGAAATGAAATGAAATGAAATGAAATGAAATGAATTAGGTTCTAGGTTCATTAGTTAAAATAGTGCAAACTGATGAATTTGTGTTGCTATTTTAGTCCGGTTTCTATAGCTTTAGTTATTATTCTGAGGTTTGTACTTATTAACAAAACTAACAAACCTGTCACGTCACTTTCCCGCCAAGAAGTAGGTACCTACTCAACCGAGTTTTTCTTCTAATTACGCGGGCATAGACAACAGTACAATTTTTAATTCCAACCGCCCGCCGCGTGCACCTGTCAACGCCCCTGTTGCACACAGTCTATTGCAACTAACGCAATTAACAGTAATTATGACTAATTGAATACGACGGTGAAGGGTGGCCATGCTATCCGACAGACATTTTAGATCAATTGCATTTCTGCCTAAATCTAAACAATCTAAATAATCCATGTGTAAAGGCTAATTGTTTGCCGATGGTGGAAGCTCATTTTACTCGAAATCCTCCACTACTGAGGCACTGACTATCTTATTTCTAGCTGCAGGAACACAACAATGTACAGCTAATGCTACAGATAAGATGGTGGTAGCTAGCCAGGCGGACAAACAAGCCCTACCACCAACCAAACCGAATACAAACATGTTGAATAGTAAGCGGACTGTAATGCTTTGCCGGTAAAATAAATAAAAAATGGTCTTGTAGAACTCACTTTAACCTTTATTCCACACACAAGATGGAGGCACAATGTTGTCAACATAGAAAAACATTAAAATTTATAAAAATGTTGCCAGCTATTGGAACTTAAAGTAAAAAATGCTGGAAATCAAACCCATTTGGGAGACAGGTGGTCTTACCCACTAGACCAAAGAGGCGGTATTATGTAAAAAAGTATTGCAACCAAAGCAAAAGCTACTTATAGTAAACGAAACTTTAATCTGTGTTCACCGACAGAATAATCACTTTATTAATTACCTTTAAAATGTTAATTCGCTACAGTAATTAGTGTAAACTAATGATTAATACAAACTTGTTTTATGTACCAACTAACTATGCACATACTAATGGTGTGGCGAGCATTAATGGTATGATCTCAAATACTCTTTTACGTATACCGAGATAGCTTTAATTAGGTTTACTAATTAAATAGATTTAAATCGCTGTTTCATCTAGGCCGATCGTTGGTATTTTTTTTCGTAATTACTATGGGCATGAACCTTAGGCGGACATAAGGGGTTGCATTGCAAAATTTATTCAGCACAACTCACATTATCGACTACTGTATAATGAGGTCTGGAACTCCCATGCTGGTTAGGGACGGGAATGGATCAGCTGCCTAACTTCACGTGCCATAAGAGCTGACTGAGGGACAAGGGTTCCAAGATGCTCGCACATCAGGCGATCGGCTGCAATTCATTACTGATGTTATATAGTCCAACTCGGCACCCTACTTTGATTTTGCTAAATGTGGCGTTACTTGCGCCGAGTTAACTCAAAATTGGTAATTTTGGTGCTTTGTCTACATGTTTTTGGAGAAGGACGAGAAAATAAAATAAAAAAAACATTTATTCGGCTTTTCAACATATAAAAGACATGAAAAAAAAACTAACACAAAAGTTTGAGAAAGTATGTACGTATGTATAAAGAACTTGCGTTTTTTTAAGACTCTTACTCACCATAACAGGTCGGGAGCAGCGCGGGCTGAACGCGGGAGTTGTAATAAAAGGAACGATATGAACCACTCACGATTTATCAAATGGTCGTTGTCTGTGTATGCAAGAATCCTAATCCAACCCGTATCCCTCGGAGAATCGTAATCATAATCGTAAATCTTTATTGATCCATTTGGTTGACATAATCTTAAAACTAGGTATAACGTCGACAAAATTAAATGGACCCTGCAATGGCATTTCAACATGAAACACTAATCTAAATTTAACTTCTTATTTTTAAGTGCTAAATACTGCACTCAAGCTGAATTAAATATTTATAAAATACAGTAAAAAAAAAGTTCCCGGTAGCATTAATGGTCAGTGCAGCCGCCCGGATTGCGGAAGACCCAGGTTCGATTCCTGGCTGGATCGGGTAGGCATTTATTTTTTTCACTGTATTTTATAAATATCTAATCTCATCTAATAGGGTGAGGTCTAGTTGTTTCGACCGACGGATTAAGAAATCTTTAACCAACTTCAAAAAAAAGGAGGAGGTTCTCAATTCGACTGTATTAAAAAAAGTTTTAATGTTTGTTACCTCAGAACTTTCGACTTGGTGAACCGATTTTGATGATTCTTTCTTTATTTGAAAGCTGGTACTTCCCGTGTGGTACAATTATTGTTATTTTTGGAGTCGACGTACTATATATAATCATAATAGTACATTCAATAATAGGCATGAAATTTTGACTACAAACGCGGACTGGCACCGGCTCCAAAAATAACAATAATTGTACTTATATTTTCCTAATAAAATGATTGTCTATTTAAGCAGTCTAAAAATATTTTTTTTATTTGTTTCTTTAAGTGGATTGCAAGTAAATGTTTGGTATTTGCTTGTTGTCATAATATGTGTTCTGATAGATGTGAAGTTAAGTATATGGCAGTCGCATGGTTTTTAAAAATATAAAATTGAGTTGATAGGTTAATTGCAAATAAATTTAACTAACTAAACTATGCAATATTTTTTTAATTTTTTGTGCAATTTTATCAGTAAAATTTTTTAAAGTCAATTTTTTTTTTTGTTAAAAAAAAATTAAATCTACACGACTGGGAATCTGGGAATTAAACCACGATTTATATATTTTATGATACATCTATCCGTTTAGCTAGCGAAAACTTCAAATAAACGAACGAATGCACAAATGAACGGATCAATGAATGAATGATTAAAGAAAAGATGGTAAAGTATCCTGCATTTTTTAAATTTTAATGTCACTCTACAAATAGTCTTTGTGCAAATAGTAGGCATTATTCTCATCATCACCTAATGTGAGAAAATCTTTAGTCGCTCTGTGTTTGCACTTTATTTTGTTGAACGTCAGCGTGTTTTGTCTCGTTTAGTTGTAATAACGGTTAAGACGACGCATCGCTAACCAGTTAATCTAATACGGAGCGTTTGCGCCCCGTACCATAAGAAAAACTGTTTTTTTTCTTTCCAATTAAAACTACAAATAAATTAAAAAAAAAAATCAAAATTCAAAATCATTTATTCAGTTTAGGCTACAAATAGCTCTTATGAACGTCATTTTATGCCATCGGTACGTAAGTACTAAGTATGGGCGGGAGACCTTGTACTGAGAAGAACCGGCAAGAAACTCAGCAAGTGTCCAGCTCTTTTCTCCCTTACAGCGTCATAAATATTGGAAAATGCCCTATCATAAAAGGACACTTTCCATCACAAATAAAAACACAAAATAAGTTTAAAAAAATGAACTAGCATATTGTAGTGTGTGTTAAGATTAATCTACTAAGAAAATTTATGCTAATCGGTCTGGTTTGCCTGTAAAATGAAAATCTATGTTTTAAAGTAGGTTACTTTGATATTTTTTTCTCTGTTATAAAAGTTAACAAATCGTGGTTCTGCAACTGAAGAAAAGCAAAATGAAGTCAATTAAATGAAAAATCATGTCATCAAATATCACTTTCATATGTTTTGTAATTGTTGGGAAAAATCAAGATCCACGCCACGTAAATTTCCAATGCGTCGCCCTAAAATCTCTAGGTATACTTAACAACAAATGGATCTCCAGAAAAAAAAACCTTTGTTCAACTGATTTAATTTGAAATCTTTCTCCTCCCATGCCCAGCCGCTGAAACTCGACGAAGGGGGAGGTATACCCACAAAAAAACCTAGTACCATCCCTTCTCTGCCATGGTGGTAGCTTGGGATCAGGAATGGCCAGTACCAAGTTCCCCAAAAGCCTATTTCAGATAAACTCTGAAGTTTTAAGGGTTTTTATTTTTTTTAGGTTTTTTTTTTATAACCGAGGTCAGTCCCTTAATAAACTAACGCCCGTTCCCTATATTCTATCTGTCTGTTGTTTTGCTTACTGGAGTTAGAAATTTGACATAATTTCTCCATACTCCATGGCTCCATACGGAGCTTATGTCAAATCGGTATCTGTAGTAGGCAAAACAACAGATAGATAGGCTATTGGGGACGGGCGTAAGGGTACGTCGGTATATCTTCCCGATCCGATCCGAACCCCTCGGGGAATCTAGTAGGGCACTCTCTCTCACCCTCTAGAAATACCCCCGAAGGTGCTTCGTTTCACACGACTTGAGGTACCCTTCAAGTACCTCGCCGCCTCCAAAAAAGCCCGGTGAAGCTGAAAATGCCGTTTGAGGCAATCAGCAATCTCTCTCCAAGAAAAAAAAAGGCACTTGTCGTCTTTTCTGACGGCTGTAACAAGGTTAAGCACAATGGAGCGTTGGGCGAGTAAAACCACAATAGGTTTCTTATCTTATCTTATCTTAGTGGGGCCTGCCGAGGTTTCCCTCTCTCAGTAACACTTCGACCCATCGGGAGCTTTTGTGCAACCCCATCCTTTCACTCTTCATCCTCTGCAAAGATAGATGCCATAAGTTTGGCGACGTCTTTAAGGGCGACGAGTCTGAAGGCCTCTGGTATCGGATAAGCCGATCCCAAGAGTCCCATTCTAACATAGGTTTACTTTAATTAAAAGGAATTGAATTAAACATAATAATTCATCATCAACTCATTTATGTCCCCACTGCTGGGGCACGAGCCTTCCCTATGGATGGATAGGGAGAACGGGCCATAAACCACCACGCGGGCCCAGTGCGGATTGGTGGTTGTTAACGACTGCTAATGCAGCCGGGACCAACGGCTTAACGTGCCTTCCGAAGCACGGAGGAGCTCGAGATGATAATTTTTGGTCACCCATCCGATGACCGACCTTTGCGAATTTTGCTTAGCCTCAGCACTCGCAGACCGGCCGCGTTAACCACTGCGCCATCGAGCATAACATAATAATTATCATTTTAAAATTAGACTAATTCATCATCAATCATCATCATCATCGGCCTATACTAGTCCACTGCTGGGCATAGGCCTCGCGTGCACGCCACCGAGCACGATACGCGGCTACTCCCACCCAGCTCTTGCCAGCCACCTTGCGCAGATCGTCGCTCCACCTAGTATTTTCCATCAATGGTAAATTTATGGTAAATGCCTAATCAAATAGTAAAATGTTACGTCGCTTATCAAAATATTGTTTAATATTGTAGAAAAACATTTCTGTTGCAGCCATGTGCAATTCACTTTTAAACTTAGTCAAAGGCAAAAAATTTCGAGAGGTAATTTATTAAAATTAATGTATTTCTTTATTTATTTTTATTTCAATACACAAATATACAGCGAGACATTTTAGTAGTTGTTTTCCCTCAGGTGGGTAGATCAGACCATGAAACTGAACAACTTTCCCAAAGAAACATAAGTCAAAAAACGAGATAATTTTTTAACTTTCCCACACAAACCATGCTCGGTCAATAGAGGCTTTGTATAGAAAAGTAAAAAATTATCTCGTTTTTTGACCTATGTTTCTTGGGGAAAGTTAAAATGTTTATATAATTTTTAACGCAAATTTTGTTGCGAACAAATTACAAAAACACAAATGTTGAAAAAATTTCCACAAGCAGGATTTGAACCCGCACCCTTCTGACATACCGGGTCAGGTGCTCTCCCAATTGAGCTATCGTGGTTCTAACCAGCCCGCCGAAACTATTCAACACTTTTTACTTTTTACTGCTCGTGGAAATTTATTCAACATTTGTGTTTTTGTAATTTGTTCGCAACAAAATTTGCGTTAAAAATTATATAAACATTTTAACTTTCCCCAAGAAAAATAGGTCAAAAAACGAGATTTTTTTTTACTTTTCTATACAAAGCCTCTATTGACCGAGCATGGTTTGTATGGGAAAGTTAAAAAATATTGTTTTTTGACCTATGTTTCTTGGGGAAAGTTGTTCAGTTTCATGGTCTGATCTACCCGCCTGCGGGAAAACAACCACTAAAATGTCTCGGTGTATATGTGTGTTAAATAACTGGTTGTCTGGAAGAAGTCGCTTTAAAGCGATAAGACCGCCAAATTGTAACTTTGTTAATTATTTTTATTTTTGGAACGAAGTTCCTTATCGCGCGTTGTGAAAGGGGGCTGAAAGGAAAAAATTCTTACGAAAAAAAGTTGTCACGACACTTTTTTTATCAATAGAAGTGTACGTTAATTTCGCCATTGTTATCACAAGACCGTGTGGCCTAATGGATAAGGCGTCGGACTTCGGATCCGAAGATTGCAGGTTCGAGTCCTGTGACGGTCGAAATATTATTTTGTTAATTTTATTTGTAAATTATTTATTTATTTATATTTTTTACGTTGATTTAATATTTTGTAATAATAATACACAATATTTTCAAAATGAGTTTCATTTTAGCTATAGTAAGCTATTGTAAGCTGTGCAGCGTCGCCGCACAGCTTACAATAGCTTGCAAGGGTTTCAGTGCAAACTGTTTCTTTGTCTGTCAAAATGTTTCTCTGTCTGTCTCTCTCTCTCTTATAGAAAGCAAGCCAGATATTTTCATTTCTATTTCGACGATTATTTTTGTTGAGTGTATACAGGTTTTTTGTAAATAAAAAATAATAAAAAATAATAATAATAATGAATCCTGACAGTGTTTCTGCACAAGTTCCGGATATTGCTGATGGAGTTAGGTAAGTAGAGATTATATACAGATAATAATAAATGCTTTTGTATTTTTAGCAAGTACGCACTATAACCTAAAAAAAAAAACAAAAAAAAAACAAAAAAAAAAAAACAAAAAAAAACAATAAAAAAAAAAAAAAAAAAACCTACTGATAAAGTTTATATAACATTATATTTGTTAATAATAAAAAAAATATTATTATAACTTAAAAAAAAAAAAAATTATTACAATTCCTTCACTAATTAATCGAAAGGAACTTCGTTCCATCCGGGTGTCCCTTGACACCTCTCAAGTTTTTTGTTCATATTTGTTTCATTGTGTTGCAATAAAAGTATTATCTATATTTAATATGCAGGTGTAAAAGCAAGACAAGTAATACCGCGAATGGCAAAAACATATCAAACACCAATCCCAGTTATTACCGCGCCAGACGCAGCTTAACATTTACGATCGCCAACAAAGAGTGAACAACTGCCGCGAAACGGCCATAGACAATACAAATGATTGCCATTTTTAAATAAAACCTCCATTCGCATGCGTCAATTAAAACATAAAGTTAATTGAAGTTACCTATACGTACACACGGCAGCACATCCGACCATCACAAACGTCAAATTTCATCAATAGACTTTGAGCATTAAATATATGGCATATGGTTGAACATTTATTGAAGAAACTTGACAGTTTTCGATAGTTGATATACAGGCATTTGTACCTACGCTTAAGAATAATTAGAGTCGGACCACCCCGAAGTTAATGGGTGACCATGCATGCAAATTGCTCACGATAGCCGCTCAGATTGATACGAGTATATTGTGTAATTGCATTACTTTTGACTTTTGAGGAGCTAGATGGCGCAGTGGTTAACGCGCCCGGTCTGCGCGTGCTGAGGTTAAGCAACTTTCGCAAAGGCCGGTCATCGGATCATCATCATCATCAGCTCATTTATGTCGCCACTGCTGGGGCAAGAACCTTCCCTAAGGATGGAGAACGGGCCATAAGCCACCACGCGGGCCCACTGCGGGTTGGTGGGTCGTCACGGAGGAGCTCGACATGATAAATTTTTGGTCACTCATCCGATGACCGGCCTGTGCGAAAGTTACTTAACCTCAGCACTCGAAGACCGGGCGTGTTAACCACTGCGCCATCGAACTCCTCATCTCTTTCATTATGTCATCGGATGGGTGACCAAATATTTATTGTCTCTCGCTCCTCCGTGCTTCGGAAGGCACGTAAAGCCGTTGGTCCCGGCTGCATTAGCAGTCGTTAACAACCACCGCACCGCACTGGGCCCGCGTGGTGGTTCATGGCCCGTTCTCACTATCCATCCATAGGGAAGGCTCGTGCCCCAGCAGTGGGGACATAAGAATGAGCTGATGATGGTGATTACTTACTTTTAACGTAAATAGTTTTTATTAACCTGTCTGAAAGAATTTTAATTGTTTAGAGCACTGATCAGTGCTCGCCGCAGCTAAGAGGTTACAAGTCCAGCTCCTCACTCCCCGATCCGATCTGAACCCCTCGGAGAATCTAGTAGGGCACGGGGACAAGCACTAGTGCGTGATGCCGCCCCCTTTAGAAAACCACCACGCGGGCCCAGTGCGGATTGGTGGTTCAATGCAGCCGGGATCAACGGCTTTACGTTAAGCCGTTAGTCTCGCTTTGATACATTTTTGGTCACCCATCCAATAACTGGCCTTGCGAAAGTTGCTCAACTTCAGCAATAGTAGACCGAGCGCGTTTACCACTGCACCGTCGAGCTACAATACGAGTTTCTAAAGTAAAATCAAATAAATTTAAAATATTGTAGTAATATCTTAATTCCTAGTATCCCTTTGTTTACCCATTCTAAGAATATCCTGTCAAGTCTGCAGACTCACACCGTTGGATAGTAATTAACGAAAGCACTCGGTACATCGCTCACCTTAGGCATGCTGTTACACAGAAACGAATATAGCGGCAAATGCATTAACTGAACATAAAATTATCGACACACTATGAAGATAATCATGAATATTATTATTATTATTTTTTATGGTAAAAGGAGGCAAACGAGCAAGCGGGTCACCTGATGGAAAGCAATCACCGCCGCCCATGGACACCCGCAGAACCAAAGTTATCGCAGATGCGTTGCCAACCCTGAGGAAGGAGTTGGATCTTAAGGAGGGAGTAGGAATTGGGAGGGGGGAGGGGTGAGAGATGGGCCTCCGGTACTTTTACTCACCGGACGAAACACAACAGCAACGAGTGCCGTTGTTTCACGCCGATATTCTGTGAGAGGGTGGTATTACGCCGGGCGAGCCGGCCCATTTCGTGCTGCAACGCAGCGTGGCTCTACCACTCAAAATTTATAAAATACAGTGAAAAAATTAAACACCCACCCGACCCAGCCTTTGAAAATGCCCATCATAAAAGGACACTTTCCATCACAATTAAAAACACAAAAAGAAAAAACCTAAGTGTCTATTACCTGTCCCTGTCGAGAACCAGTGCCAAACTCTAAAAAATAGATTTTCATTGAAATTTTACAGGATGAAGGAAGCAGGTGGTCTGTATTCTATTATTGTTAAAAACCAAAATAAGTCGCTGTTTCCCATTTTTAACGATTAAAAAAAAGTTCAATCACTGGTTCCTGTCGAGCACTGGAGCTACTACCCTACATTTGAGAAATCTAAATAAGTGACACAGTACTGAAAGCACTCGATATACGATTTACCTTCATGCTCATAAATTTAATGCAAATTAAGTGATTACTTACTACTCATAATTGCCTGCTTGCCTCCGTGTAAATAAGGACACGAGAGCTTAAAGTCTTGACTAATCGCTCAAGTAATTATCCCAAGGAGCGATATTGGCAAGTGAGCGCAGGAATCCGGCGCTAAGATGGCGGCCTGTCAATTTTGACAGTTACGAGTTCGCGCACTTTCTCTATGGTGCGGCGATGAGGCGAAGGAATTCGTTCTCGTACAGCTTTCGATATTTTATTGGAAATTTCTGGTATGTTTTTAAGATAAAGATATTTTCCTTTTTTTTATGTGTTAAAGTTAATTCAATTTAAATATTTTTTTAGAGCTTAGTTTTAAGTAAGTAGTTTAATTTTGCTTTGTAAATATTCTGTAAACCAAATAAATATTATTGAATATTTATAGTCATCTTTCTCTTATCTCTTAAATTATATCAATAACTTATAGTACCAGTTCCAAATCTTTACACATTATAAAGTCAAAGTCAAAGTCAAAGTCAAATATTTTTTATTCAAATAAACTTTAGAAAAGTGCTTTTGAATCGTCCATAATTTTTTTACCTACTACCCATTCAGGACGTCTATTTTTTAGCTGTGGAGAAGAATGACTACAGTTCTCAGTTTTTTTTTGTTGTAGGTCTTAAAAGTTCGCTAGCTATCACCATCTCATGTAAGACTGTCGCTACAACGACAATTTGAAGAAAAATAAGTCGTTTTCTAAAAACAATGCCAAGAAAAAGCGAAACTGGCAGCTAACAGATTATGAAGAAATTTAAATCCATCAAAAAAGTTTCAACTCTTCACCAAAAAGTATGTCTTAATTGTATTCCCCAGTGGAGTGCATAACAAATTTACGCCAAAACTTGGCGAGAGCCGACGTTTCACTACTGAACATTCGAGGCACCGTGGAAATTAGCAACGGGGACTGATGGGAAATGTGATTAAGCGGAATACGGCGCCCTACTCATGAGCAGTAGCGTTTATGTTAATATACCAGCAAAAGATTTTGAATCGCCACTGTGGTCTAGTGGTTAAGTTAATGTAATACTTCTTTTTAGGTTTTATTTATTATTTATAAAAAAATATTATATTATTATTATTATTATATTATTACTATTATTTTTTTCTTCTTTTCTAAGGGATAATTATATAATATTTTCTTTTCCTTTTGAATTGATTTTGTAATTAGTACGAGTATAGTATAGCTTTATTTTATTACTCTATTAATTATAATTTTACGTTTTACTTTGTCAATTATTTCTTAATACAGTCGACGTTTCCGTTTCATTTCACTTTTTCTCTTTCACCTCCTTCCGTTACAAGTTAAGACCACCTGTCTCAAACCCCGAGGTCCGGGTTCGATTCCCAGCGGAGGGTACATGTTTGTGCACTCGTTTAGGGCGTGTTTGTCCGTCTGGCTAGATGCCACCATCTTTTTTAAATATGTCTATGTGTGTATGTTTTTTAAATATGTCGCCATATCATCAATGTTAGTAGCATTGTTGTGTTCCGGCAGCTACAGATAAGATAGCCAGTGCCTTAATAGTTGAGGATCCCGGGTGAAGTGCGCTTCCACCATTGGTCTTATCATCACTTAACATTAGGTGAGATGAAACCAAGTTAAAAAATAAGCTCTTTTTATATCTTACGTGTAAGCATAGTGGCACTGGCTATCTTATCTCTAGCTGCCGGAACCTAACTATGCTTTAAACATTGAACTTGATGGAAAGCGACCACTGCAGCACATCGACGCGCTTAAGTGCGTTTACGCCGCACACTAGCGCCACTAATGAAAAAACAAACATATCTGGTAATAGAGATAGAAAATCAAATTATGCTCAAGAAACTATTTGAATGAAGTAATTTAGCATTTTTACTTCACCTAATGAACACCTCACATGTTATGGTTTAGTTAAATAAGACGTTACGGCCACTTTTAACTATAACGCCATATTTAACTAAACCATAACGCGACGTAAAAATGCTAAATTACTTCATTCAGATAGTTTGTTGAGCATAATTTGATTTTCTATCTCTAATGACTAGATATGTTTTTTTTTTCATTGGCGGCGCTAGTGTGCGGCGTAAACGCTCTTAGCAAACCTACTTGGGTTTTATTTTTAGGATAAGATAGTTTTGGATCGTAAATATCATCATCATCATCATCATCTCAGCCAAAAGACATCTACTGCTGGACAAAGGCCTCCCCCAAGGATCACCACAACGACCGGTGGTTTTGTGCTGTTCGCATCCAAAATAAAAGAATAAATAAAGTATACAAATCATGTAAATACACTTTCAATTAAATCCATACTGGCAATATTTATGTTAAGCAAAAAAACCGCTTTAAGTCTATACCTTAAGAACAAGCAGACCTGTGTTGCAATTAAAATAGTTCAGTGCCACGAATCAGTTACGCGGGGGAGGGAGACGGCACTATGTCGACGTACTCTACTAACGGCATTATTAGGGTTATTCGTAGATTTTTTATAATACTACAGAGCATCAGCTTCACTTGAACCGATAGTATTTAGCGGTAAGGCCTTAGATCTTTAATTATATATGTATACTAGCGGCCCGATCGCAACTTCGTCCACTTGAGTGAACACCCCGTTACCACGTCACCTACTCAGTCCAATTATGAATCTAAACCATCCAGTGACCAACTTAAACACACACAAAAAGTTTCATCAAAATCAGTCTAGCCGTTTAGGAGAAGTTCAGTGACACACACACATACAGAAGAATTATCTGCCAAAGCCCTTTTAATAACCTCAAGTTTCAAATTTGATACCGAACTATTAAGCTGAATTAGTTTTTTTTTTTTAACATTAAACTGAATGCTTAGCATTCTTTGGATAGTATTCTTTCGGTCAAAATATAAAAAAGTCAAATGTCATACATTGTTTGGTTATGACATTTTACTTTCCCGCCATTGCAATACAAGTGTTCATACTTTTTGAGAAAGTTTTGCGCAATAAACCTTTGAAGAATTTTGTGTTTTCGAATAATAAAAATACTTTTCAGGTAAGTAAATATCTTATTTTAACAAAATACAATAAATCTACGATTGCCATGTTTGCTTGAAGAAAATCTTGCTACTTTTGTGAGTTTCAATTTTGATACTCCAGACATTCCGGGCTGTATGAAACCTACTAACAAATACTTTACCTAAATATAATATTTTTGGACGTATCTTTGCATTTTTGATATTTTTTTGCTTGGTTTGGTGTTGGGCTTTCTTGGATGCTATCGAAGCCATTTTGAGGCGGCTAGAAAATGGTGAAGTGTCAGAGGACGAGTCCTGTGATAATGGAGATGACATCGACTACTATTTGAGTCAAAGAGAGCTTTAGATGGAGTTAGAAGATGAAGATGCTCCCCCGTGCTTCGGAAGGCACGTAAAGCCGTTGGTCCCAGCTGCATTAGCAGTCGTTAACAACCACCGTACCGCACTGGGCCCGCGTTGTGGTTTATGACCCGTTCTCCCTATCGGAAGGCTCGTACCGTAGTGGAGACAGAAAATTAGTTGATGATGTGTATATTTTTTACACATCATCAACACACACATCACACATCATTTGTATATTGTTTACGGCGCGTTCTCGCTGCGCTGTTTTCCATCCAGAAGGCTCGTGCCCCAGCAGTGGGGACATAAAATCAGCTGGTGTTGATACACCTAATTGTAAATCCCGTCAATCAATAAGACATCCGCCATCGCATCTAATAATGAAATAACAGTTATTCTTGTTCCAACCCTACGTTAATAAAGCGGACGGAAGACATTTGACTGACTTTTAATTGCGAAACTTGTGCCGATTGAATTTTCATTGGAGGGTTAAGAGGGTCGGAGTGACCGAGTGAGGGGAAGTGCCGGCACTTATGGATAGATAGATAGACATTTCAAATTGTTGTTATTGCTGTTTTTAATATTTTATTTATTTATTCATTTATTTTTAACTTTTGCAACAGAATATTACATGGCGGACTTAATGCCCGAGGTATTTTCTACCAGTCAACCATAGGGTGGTGCACGGAAAGTGAGGAGACCAGCCTCCACCTACTAGCAACACAATAAATAATATCTACTCTGTGCTAGCAGAGTGCCTTATGTACTCACTGATAAGATGGGAGCTCTGGGGGTCGGACACTTCAGACATAGAGATTCTGAAGGATCTGAAGTAGAGCAGATAGCAAGATTTATTAAGGAGACAAAAAGATTCGACGGGGTCGAAAGCTGGATCAACCTTAGCTCCCTGAAAGGGGAGAACGGAATGAAGTGGCCCGCAGGAAACGCGGGTGGATCGTCCGTTCGGCTGGCGACCCCCACAAGAAAATAATAATAATAATGGTGTAGAAATGACATGGTAGGTTACCACCTAGCGTTTTGAGCGACGACAAAAGTGGATAACAGTATTTTACGTGTTAATTGTAATGGAAAGTGTGATTCTACGACAGGGTGGACATTTTTCAGGTAAGCACAGTACCTTAATCTCACCTGATGTTAAGTGATGATAAGGCCAATGATGGAAGCGCACTTCACCCGGGATCCTCCACTACTGAGGCACTGGCTATCTTATCTCTAGCTGCCGGAACACAACAATGCCGCAAACATTTATATGGCGACATATTTAGATAAGACGGTGGTAGCTAGCCAGGCGGACAAACAAGCCCAACCACCAACCAAACTGAGTACACAAACACGTATCCCGCTGGGAATCGAACCCGGGACCGCTGGGTCTAAACCGGTGGTTTTTACCACTAGACCACAGAGGCGGTTATATGTGACGCTGCTGTAAAAGAAAGGGAAGAAGAAAGAAAGGCCGGCAACGCATCTGCGATTCCTTTGGTTTTGCGGGTGTCCATGGGCGGCGGTGATTGCTTCCCATCAGGTGACCCGCCTGCTCGTTTGCCTCCTTCTAATATATAAAAAAAAAAGAATTACCCTTGCTGAGTTTGTAGTCGGTTCGTCTCAGTACAATGTCTCCCGCCATGTGTAGACTTACGAACCGATGGCATAGCGACATTCTTAAGAACATTTTTTATTATTATGGCTTTGTGCTGTTTGCACATTTAGCTAGTGTCAAAAAAGTGTTCTTACAAGTTATAAACAGAAACATAAACAAAACCAAACATTTATTGACCACGAGCACCAATTTTTTATAACACAGAAGATACACATGAGAGAAAAAAAAGGCAAAAACAATGAAAACAAAAAAATAAAAGTTAAATTAGATAACGTGCATGTGGTCAATTAGGTCCCATCCTCAGCTTGTGCTGCAACGACATACAAGCCGCTGCAGCGCTGGTATTCTGGTGGGACCCAAATTATAAATAAACGATATAACTTTTTTTAATATATGATGATGAAGAATGATAATAGAAATGACGAGTGAGAAATGATATATCCCCCAACCCCTTGGGGATCTCAGTAAAGATATAAGAGCTAATTTCTATAGCATAAGCTGATAGGACTATTTAAATTAAAATAGATAAAAAAGGTTTTGTCTCAACAAGGAAAACCAAAGTGGGCAAATACAGTCTAATGGCTTAAAGCGATCATTTCCAAACAACGTTAGGCATAGGACAACTGAGGAGAAAATGAGAGATATTGCGCCAGAAAGTAGAATCCTTGGTTTCATTCCTAAACGTTTGTTTGTACTCGCTTTGATGAGTGGTTCTTGTGGTGGTAGTGCTTGTTTTAAGGCGATGACGCACCGCTAAACAATTAATCTAATACGGAGCGTTTGCGCCCCGTACCATAAGAAAAACTGTTTTTTTTCCTTCAAATTTAAACTACAATTTATTTTAAAAAAATGGAGTAGCATATTGAAGTGTGTGTTAAGACTAATCTACTAAGAAAATTTTAAATCGGTCTGTTTTGCCTGTAAATGCAAATCTATGTTTTAAAAGAGGTTACTTTGATATTTTTTTCTCTGTTATAAAAGTTGACAAATCGTGTTTCTGCAACTGGCAAAATGAAGACAATTAAATGAAAAATCATGTCATCAAATATCACTTTCATATGTTTTGTAATTGTTGGGAAAAATCAAGATCCCCGCCACGTAAATTTCCAATGCATCGCCTTAAGTCCGCCTTGCTGGTTACTACCATCTTATGTAAATATGTCACCATAACATCAATGTAGAACTGCCCGTATGTGGAATGCGCTTCCCGCACACGTGTTCCCCTCCTCTTTCTCTCCCGGGTTATTTAAGCGGGGCGTGAAAAAGCATTTATGCAGGCCGCCATAGTGTGAGCGTTCGGCATAGCGTGGTAGCGCTGTGATGAACGCTTTCACTTCTTGGGCTTCACTGGCTGCTTTTCATCAGGTAGGGTGAGGCCATTTTGGCGTGCCACAATTAAAAATAAAAAAATGTAAGTAGGTAGCATTGTTATTCCGTGGTGATTCCGACAGTTAAGTTTTACAAAAGTTTTTGTTTGTTTGTTTGTTGTGACTTATCTTCAGAACTAGAGAAACAATCAAAAAATTCTTTAAGCAATAAATAGCTACACTATCCACAAGCAATACAAAGAAAAATAAAATTTGAATAAAAACTATTTAACCTAAAAATGTTATTTTAGACAAGTAGTAATTAATACCTACGATTTCTATAAAATTAAAAAAAAAAAACACAGTTACAAAAAAAAACAGAAATGCCGTAGACAACAATAAATCTCATAATTAAATCCGTATTATAATAATTAATAATTAAAACATGGAATTCGGAAATGTGAACAAATATGGTAAGCCTGTAATTTTAACGGCTACAAATTTTTCCACAGCTCTCGTAGGTAATTAGTTTAATTAAAATCACACCTTCAAATTACATAGCGCCTGCAGGCATTAACACCTTGTTACCGTACATAAGTGGGAGATACTAATTATCGCTTCGGTTAGGCTCGCCATCCACTAAAAGCGAAGCGAGTAAAATTATAGCAGCGCAGCGTAACTTCTATCAATTATGTAACTACTACATTCCCGATGAGCTTTGAAAGACGGTACGCGACTTTGGAGCCACGGAGCCGTAATAACGTTTGTGGCGATGACAGTCAATATTAAGTACAAATTATTTTGCAACCATAATTTAATATCTATATATTAATACGTGAAGCAAAAACTTTGTACCGCTTTTGTACGAAAATTGCGCGGACAAAGGAGTATGAAATTTCGCACACTTATCTATATTAATATTAATGTATATTATAATATATAAAGCTGAAGAGTTTGTTTGTTTGAACGCGCTAATCTCAGGAACTACCGGTTCGAATTGAAGAATTCTTTTTGTGTTGGATAGTCCATTTATCGAGGAAGACTTTAGGTTATATAACATCACGCTGCGCCCTATAGGAGCGAAGCATCAGTGAAAAATGTTGCAAAAACGGGAACAAGAGCCTAAAAATTTAAAAATGCTGCCGAAAGTCACTATTCCACGCGGACAAAGTCGCGAGCACAGCTAGTAGTTTATATAGAGAAGGTTATCCGGATGTTAATATTTTTATTAAATTATGCATAAAATTAATTTAAATCAATAAAACAAACATTACACACACTACCATGTATTGGACACACACGCATATGTATTTGACACATACGTATATATAACCTTTCCAAAAATTTCAAAAATGGAAGAGGAGCGGCCGAAATCTGTCAAAGCCAATCCAAACTCACATTCTATCTTTTTTAATTTTTCATTACCTACTTAGGATACAATCTGGGGAGCCTAAATAAAATTACGGTCGAATTTCGACCACTGGGCGACCATCAGTTTATTTTTAAGGTTCACAGTAAGCTGAAGTTATTGATGCTATCCAATATTTTTTTCATATTTTGTTATTCGAAATTCAAATGTGTAGGTAGATATGAGCAAACCGGATCACTTTCGCGATGCAGTTTTGTTCCGGATCCGTTGTCTAGTACATAATTGATCGAAGCAGCGTAAGAAAAAACATTGCACAGCATCTTACTTCTCTCTCGTCAAACAGAGCCAAGGTCTAGATGAGCTAGGCCTTTATTATGCAGAATACAACCTGACTATTTTAATTGGGTAGTTGGACTTCTTGGCGGGAAAGTGAAGTCATGTCTGCGGTTTTGTTTTGTTTTCTAAAATTTGTGTTATGTCGAATATTTATGTGAAATAATGGTGGATTATTAACCGTTAAGTGTTCGTGAGTGTGCATGAGTGTTGGCAAATGAAACAAAACAGTGCAACGTCACTTTTTAAATTCTCTCAAGAAGTCGCGTGAGGACTTAGTAAAGCCCCACATCTTTACTAAGATACTCGAGGGGTCGGGGGGTATATCATTTCTCACTTCTCATTTCTTTATCATTCATCATCATCACTGGAAGGAAATATTGTTTATTTATATTATTACTTCTAAGAAAAAAATTGGCACTGGCTAAATGTGCTAATCGCACGAAGCCATCAACTAAAGGAAAAAAAACTATTACGTCACTATTTAGTTCCTTTAATTTTGTGTTACTCAACAAATTTTTAGGTTCCAGAAATTCATGCTTTTTGAACTATTACGTGATTTCATGTGTACCTTTAATGTTTTGGATTTAATTATTGATCTTTTCAATATCCCTGTGTCAATATGTTAATAGTTCTTTGTCATAATAAAAAAGCTCCACATCGCTTTTCTTTAGTGGACGATGAGCTTTAAAACTAACGTTTATTAGCGCTAAATTACGGCTAACTAACTATATATTAATTAGATGTTAGTTTTACGCAATGAGGGTGTGAAATTAAGCATCTGTGCTTGACGAACTAACAATTTATATAATGATATATAGTTTTTTAATTGTGAGTTTTATATTACAGTTGTGTCGTTAAATTTGTCTGTGAATTCGTTAATTAGACGAATACTTCGTTTTATTATAGCGTAGCGTTATTTATTATTCGTTATTGTTAAATATTATTTTTTAAGTGGGTAGGGTGAATAACTGGGATTCCGGAAAAGTCTAGAATGTGGAAATTGGCGAGCTTTAGATTCGGAAATATTTTAATTGGTTATATATAACTAAGGTGAGAAATTTCCGCTGTGAATACATACTACCTATGTGGATGATATTTAGTATTAAACATAGAGTTTAAGAATGATTTTTGATTTTTTAGAATAGAATAGAATAGAATAAAATACTTTATTGTACACATAAAAACATATACATGACAAAGAATTAAAAAATTAAAAATTGGAGTCGTACAAAGGGCGGCGTTATCACTAACAGCGATATCTTCCAGGCAACCTAAGGATGGAGAGGATTGATAATAAATAAAATGGAGGCGTTGAAAATTAAAAAAAAAAAAATAAGAAAAGTGTACAGACTTATTATTACTCAAATATAAATACACATATATACACACATACATATATACATACAACCATATAAATATGTAAAACATATACATACCATTTAAGAACAAAAAAAAATAAAAAAATAAAAATAAAAATAGTGGACTAACAGTAGATTAATTACAATAACAGATAGTGATCTTTGACGAGTTTCTTAAAACTTGACAGAGACTTCGCACATCTTACAGGCACAGGCAAAGCATTCCACAGGCGAGCAGCATGGACCGTAAAAGATTTATCATAGAATCCTGTTGAATGCAGTGGAATCTGCAAACTCAAGTTCTCCGATGATCTCAAGAAGCGGGAATGGGAGTCGTGTAAAAATTGGAAACGATCTTTAAGATAAAAAGGGGTGGTAGGATTAAATAATATATTGTAAAGTGAGCAAACAATATGAGCATTCCGGCGAAGACGAATTGGCAACCATTTGAGCTCAGTGCGAAATTCGGAGACGTGGTCATATTTGCGCAAACCAAATATAAACCTAATACAAAAGTTTTGAAGGCGCTCAAGCTTGTTTAGTTGATCCTCCCTAAGGTCAAGATAGCTGACATCGGCGTAATCAAGGATAGGTAAAAGAAGAGACTGTGCAAGTGCAGCTTTAGTGGCAGTTGGTAGGAAATTGCGAAGTCTCCTAAGAGACCTGGCCGAAGCAAATATTTTGCGACTGACCTCTAGGAAATTGAATTTATAAAAATAGCGAAGAGTAAAGGAGATAAAACCCCACCCTGCGGCACCCCTGCGGATGTGTTGCACCAGGAAGAGAACGACTCTTCGATGCGAATCCGCTGTCGGCGACCAGACAGGTAACTTCGAAACCAATCAACCACCACAGGAGATATGTTAATAGAGCGTAAGATCCCAAGTAAGATGTCAAAATCTACGGTATTGAACGCATTACTGAAGTCAAGCAGGGACAAGTATCTTTTAGTGTCAGTATAAATACTAAGTTTAAATGTCTAAAATGATATTACGTTTTTATTGCCATCATTTGCAAAAAAACTGTATCCCTGATCCACAGGACGCGGGACAGCCACAACAGCATCCTGATGACGATGGCTGATAGACCTCTCAGCTGTGGAGGGCCCGGTGCGGAGAGTTACCACTGAAACCAATTTTTTTGGTAACTCTTAGCACACTCACCTATCGTATTCATAATATTTTAAGATTGTTATATTTTTAGTCTTAGATATTCACATAGCTTTTAAGGGTCCGTAAGTGACAAGTGTCATATGTTTTATTTGAAATGTCGTCGTCCATATTTATTTGTTGCCGCGCGGCCATACTAATTTTGTATGGGGAATTTAAGGTGCTTAATAAAAAATAATTATTTAAATAACCACTTGATTAATCGAAAATGTAGTCTAGCAATTTGTAGTTTATCCATTGATGATTGTTTAGACAAAATCAGAGGTACAATAATTTAGATAAACTATAAGAAATTTACTAAACGCCGCCACTCGTTTTCATGATTTTTTCCCAACTTTAAATGATATTGTAGAAAAAACTATAGCGTGTTATGAATTTATGGTTCTGACAAATTGTAAACAACTATGATACTAAATATATATTTTGTTCATTTATTAGGATAGTATTTTCAATTATATTTACTCAACCGTAACTGCATTTTTGGCATTTTATGGTCGGCGCACCCTTAAGAATTTATACTAACGAACTATGGACCCACGCTGTCCGAAATAAAAAGTTTTATTTATTTTTTATTTTATTGCATTGTTTAAAACGATGTAGTAAATTGCACGAATCCGATTTATGTATGTTTTTTTTCAATTTAATTGTGTCAATTTGTATTAAAAAGGGCAATTTCCTATGCAAATAGTTTGTGCGTTAAAACTTTACAAATCAATAGGTTGGTATTATTTATGTTTTGTTTAGAATACCTTCCGTATAACTTATGTGTTTCAACAAATATATGGTACTAGCGGCCGCTCGCGGTTTCACCCGCGTAGTTCCCGTTCCCGTAGGAATATCGGGATAAAAACTATCCTATATGTTATTCCAGGTTATTAACTATCTGTATGCCGAATTTCATCCAAATCCTTTTATTAGTTTTTACGTGAAAGAGTAACAAACATCCATTCATACTTACAAACTTTCGCGTTTATAATATTAGTAGGATTATAAACCATATACATATAGTTAGTATCATAAGTAAGTAAGTAAATAGCCAATAACTGTCCCACCGCTGGGCAAAGTCTCCATCATTGAAATCAAGTCATTACTACAAATGGGCAATGGTTGGTGATTACAAACCTGGAACAATCCAAAACACCTCGATGACCGAGTGGCACTCGGCCCAATACCCGAAGGCCCCGGGTTCAATTCCCAGCTCGGGCAAAGTAATAATCATCACACCCTATAAACGGTCCACTACTAGGTTCGTTCAACTGATGACGTTGTTTCTTGTCAAAAAATACCCTTTAAAGTATCTAAGTATACGTAAGTGCCTAAATAGCAATCATTAAAAAGAAAGTGAAAAATAATGATAAAATTGGATAGAACGTCCGAACACTATCGGCTAATGGCGCGAACCGAAATGTCTCGGTGGCGCGCCCTAATCGATAGTTGGAATTTTCCGATTCGATTGTTCATAATAATTGGAATGTTTGCGATTCTCCCTCGTTTTCGGGTGAGTCGCGACTTTTCTCGTTTTAACCTTACATTTTTTTCCCGAAATCGAAAATAGATAGTATAACATATTTATATGTCTTTAGTGTTTAATTTGGTAATTTTTTTTCTATGTTTTTTTTCAAGTTAAGTTATGTTTCTTTACATAAAATATGTAATTTGCTAGTGTACTTTATTACATTTTTATTCTTAAATCTTAGGCAGTAAATAGCATACTAGGTATACTGTCCCACTGCAGGGCAAAGGCCTCCATCATTGAAATCGAAAAATTATAAACAAACTTTGCATGACCCGGAAATAGAACCTGGGAGCTTCTGGTATTAGGCCATAGCACATTCAGTCTCATGAGATTTAAAAAATGCGGCCAAGTGCGAGTCGGACTCGCCCATGAAGGGTTCCGTAGCAGCAAGTAACATAATATAAAAGTTCTTGTAGTTCGTTGTAACTTTGATCGATGTTTTAATAATAGTGTATTTTTTTTTAATTAAGTTATTGAATGAAAGGTAAATTGCGGTTTGCGATTTATGACGTATTAAAAAAAACTACTTACTAGTTCTCGTTCAAACCAATTTTCGGTGGAAGTTTACATGGTAATGTACATCATATATTTTTAGGTTTTATCTTTCTCTTATTTTAGAAGTTACAGGGGGACACACATTTTACCACTTTGGAAGTGTCTCTCGCGCAAACTATTCAGTTTAGAAAAAAATTATATTAGAAACGTCAATATCATTTTTGAAGACCTATCCATAGATACACCAAACGTATGGGTTTGATGAAAAAAAATTTTGAGTTTCAGTTCTAAGTATGGGGAACCCCCAAAATTTATTGTTTTGTGTGAAAATCTTAATGCGGTTCACAGAATACATCTACTTACCAAGTTTCAACAGTATAGTTCTTATAGTTACGAAAAAAAGTGGCTGTGACATAAGGAGGGACAGACAGACAGACAGACATGACGAATCCATAAGGGTTCCGTTTTTATGCCATTTGGCTACGAAACCCTAAAAATCTGATTTTAAAAAAACTTCCTATATTTTAATTATTTTTGAATTTTGCATTCACAATGTTAATGAAGTTACAAGATAAAATTTTACTAGAAAAAATCATCCAGCCTCAGGAAGTTCGAGTGGGAATCGAACCCACGACCTTTGGAAAACCGGTCCAATGCTCTGACCGCTGAGCTACCGAGGCCCCAGAAGACTTGTTGAATATTTCTAGTAGTTTGTGATTTACGCTGCAAGCCAGCGGTATTACGTCACTGTGATGTTACTACCCTCACAGTCGAGAGAAAAACCTTTGCAAGTAATAGGTCCTTACCTATGAAATTGGAGTTTTTTTCTCACTTATTAATAGGTGTATTACTTCTAAAAGTCAATACCGGTTGTTAATATTATTATACACCTTTAATTAGGACTATGTTACTTAGGCTTCAGTAATAACAATGATTATTAATTTTGTGTCTTTATCGACCAAATTTTTTTTTAAATTGACTAACTTTTTAGTTCGCGTAATTGTCCTTTTGTTTCATTGTTGCCTTGAAAGGACTTGATTATTTTTCTTTTGAATGTCTGCTATATTTAGCTAGTGAAACAAACACACTACTCTACAATTTTCATAGTGTTAAAATAAATAGATGCTAAGAAAATTAAAAAAAAACGTTAGTATGAAAAATAAAATTTTATAAAAAATCTTCATACAAAACTCCAATTTCATAGGTAAGGACCTAATATTTAACAATCGATAAAGACGTAATTCCTTTATATATTTTTTTCTTGTATAACTCTCTTTATTAATTGCTCATTGTTTTATTCAACAGTATGATATTAACAAATGAATGTTCCACTCAATGTTGTAGGAAACTATATGTTTGTGTTGAAGCGTGAAAACAGATGTCTAGGGAGGGACAAAGGGCGGTGACATGACACCAACTTATCGATATGAGTGAACTAATAAGTTAATGAATGAATGATAGAAGTAGATAGATAGATACTTTAAAGCTCACACGTGAAAACAAAAAAAGTTACACATAGGCAAAGGCGATCTAATCGGTACAAGCGATTTCTTCCAGACAACCTTTGGTTTAGGAACCCAAAAAGGAGATAGAGGAGTCCGCACATACTAAAGAAAACGAACTATAGACCAGTGTATTAATAGAGAGATGATAGAGCTAAAGATACAAATAAATATAGCGTAATAGTATTTATAATAATTCATAATAATATTATAATAAGCTCTTAAAATTTTCCATATTCTTACATGTTGTTACATGTTTACAAATTAATTTTTATAAGTTAGTAAGTAATGCAATCAATACAACATTGATCTAAGTACTGAAACATGTAACACGAAAGTATTGATTTGATTTGATTACGAGCTTCGATTTATTGGGCTAACTTTTTAGTGTGTTACACAAAGTCTTCTACAATGTCTTATACAATTTACTCTACAGTTTATTGAGCTCTTATAAATGCCACTATGATAAGTAATGGAAAAATTTAATTGAGTAAACGACAACTTAAAAAAAATATATTAAAAATTACCAAAGAAAAATCTTAGTACCTAATTAAAATTGGAACAAACAGTGGACTGGACTAAGCTGTCGTCAGTTAAAAGATGCTACATGGGGTCGCAGGAAGTTTTGTGTACTGGTCTCCAAACTTCAGTATGAAGATGGCGCTAAATGATGATGATGAATCCAACTCTGGGAGAGATCACTGTAGGTGTTAAGACCGCCCTTTGTTCGTATACTTCTATGTTAATCTTTTAACTATCTATCTCTATACTTATCTTAGAGTCATTATTAACCTTACGGGATTATTACCATGTTTATTATTTGTAAGAATCTGATATTTCGGCACAGTTTCATGCGCCAATTTTTTAGATAGTTTGCTGATTGCCTTATGTGGCGTTTTCATCTTTACCGGGCTTTTTGGGGGCGGCGAGAAACTTAAAAGGTTTCTCAAGTTGTTTGAAACGAAACACTGTCAGAGATCTACTAGACCTGCCCTGCTAGATTCTCCAAGGGGTTCGGCAACGGAACAACCCGAAAGTGCCTCTAAAGGGTAGGACCTCAGCTTGGGTTGACCGGATTGCATGCGTCATGATCACGAATAAACTGAAGTTATTGCGGGTAGATGCTTTTATGAGCATACAAAACGATCTTCGCTCTTCCTTAGTCGTTTATTACGCTCGACACCCGTACTACTAGTTTCTAAGTAAGTATTCACTCGAAATTGCTCACGACACAAATAATAAATAATAAATAATTTTTTCCTACACTCACACCAATTATCTAGCCCAAGAGAAGCTTCGTTATGAAACTCGTTATATGGTTACTAGACAACGGATAAACATACTTAAATTAAAATACTTAAATACATACTTATTATTACATAGAAAACACCCAGACCCGAGACAATTTAAAAAACAATAATTTCTTAATTGATCCGACCGGGGATCGAACCCGGGACCTCAGAGATGGCGACACCATGAAAACCGGTGTACAAACCACTTGACCAAGAAGATCGCCATAACATCAATGTTCTTCCTATAGTTAGAAGTAAGATAATCAGTTCTGTGATTGATTCCGGAGCTTACACAGGCCATAGCATCACTTAAGATCAGGTGAGAAGAAAGCCTACCCGTAAAGTAATAAAAGAAAAATTGGTCAAAATCGTCAAATAATAAACATGGTAAGAATCCCGTTAATAGTACTTTAAAGCAAGTAACCATGAAAGAGGCCTCCAACAAGGTAGACCGACGATCTGGTGAAGGTCGCGGGAAGCCGCTGGATGCGAGCAGCACAAAACCGGTCGTTGTGGAGATCCTTGGGGGAGGGCTTTGTCCAGCAGTAGACGTTTTTTGGCTGAGATGAGAGATAATAAAGTGACTGATACTTTAAAAAGTTTTATCTTATCATATCTATGACTTTCGGCTTGAAGGTAGCCACCCAGACGTGTTCTCCACAGTACAACTCTCGTATAAATTTCTATCAGCGCACGGCACATGATGAAATCAGAGCGAGCCATAAATCTTAAAGCCTTATAGAAATGTTCAATTCAATAAATACAATACAACGCGTCACACTGGTTTCTGATTTATAGGTTTGTATATTTAATTAAATAGCTGTTGAACTAAAGGAAGCATTGTTATTGAATTATAATAAAATAGTTTCGGGCAGCAATGAAAGTTGAACACTTGAGTACCGTGTACCGTAACAATTTCGTCTGTCACAAAGATTATTAGGGCAAGCAGGCTTAAAACAAATGTAGGAAACCTACATTGGTTAAAACATTATAAGTGTTGATGACAGAAAGAAAAGAAAAAAAGCGATGTGACGGTTCAAAGAAAATTCTAATGCTAGATTTTACTAAAGAGACTTTGCTATTGTAATTATTTTTATTCTATTATTATACATATTGATTATTGTACGAACAAGAAACAAAATACAATAAACAGCTCGTAGTAGGATACAAGCATCAAAATTCTCAATAATTATTGTTTTTTTTTTGTTTTTTTCTGTCACCGACACTTTTTTTTATTTTTTATAAGTAGGTTTTTCTACACAAGATATAGCACAAATCAATTGCTGGAAAACTGAAACCAGTGGTCAAACCACTTAATTACAGCAGCGATCAAAATTGCTTGTCGAATTATTATCGATATAATCGCCAACGTCACAACACTAGTGTAAGGGACAGAGGGCGGATGACCCCCAGCATAAATATTTATCGGCGTAAATGTTTCATGGATAATGATTTTTAATTCAATTAAGTTAGGGTGAGTTACGTTTTATTAGGCACTGAACATAACTATGGAGAGATTGGAGACGATTTCAGATGGGCTTTTGACCATGGAAACGGTGGTGTTTTCCATCACTTTTCGGCCTTCCCATTGCTGGGCAGTCCATCATTGCAATAAAGTCATGACTACTCTACTATTAGTGATGGTTATTGGGTATAATCACCACGCTAGCCAAATGTGGGTTGGTGATCGATCACAAACGGCTTTATGATGAATGTAATTTAATTTAATGACGGCAAATGTAATATTTAATATTAACTAGTAGGTCACCCTTAAAACTTCGCGTTTATTCAACAGATTTTTTAGGGAATGTTTATATAATTTTTAACGCAAATTTTGTTGCGAACAAATTACAAAAACACAAATGTTGAAAAAATTTCCACGAGCAGGATTTGAACCCGCACCCTTCTGTTCTGTTAGAACCACGATAGCTCAATTGGGAGAGCACCTGACCCGGTATGTCAGAAAGATTTTTTAGGAATTTTGAAAACTAATGACAGGTTTCTTTATTTTTCTGCACATCTACGGCTGGAGCTCTTCAAAATGAGACCATAACCAATTTTTAATGTGCAGCTATCGTCCCATAATCACTGGGACAAAAATCGGCTTACGCTATTAATATATATTATTAAGACGATAATAATAATAAAGTATAATTGTATGTGATTATGATTTCAAAATTAATGTAAGTAAGTAAGTAATCTATTCTAGTCTAGAAAGTAAGTATCTACAAATTGTTGTTAAGAACCATTGTACAAGCTTTTGAAGTAATTTTTTTTTTTTAATTTGAAATTTAAATTTGAATTGACATTTAAAATTTAATTGAAATTGATAATTTTTCTATTCAATTTTTTTTATTACTAACTAAAATATGGATCTCAGTTATCTAGAAATAAATTGAGTTGAATTTATTTCTTTTAGATCTAAATATGAAACACACTTTGCCCGATCTGGGAATTGAAGCCAGGACCGTCGGATAACGGACCACAAGCCAAAAACAACTCAATGTAGAAAAAAAAGTTTTTTATTCATAAAAAAAAATCGCAAAAAAGTCAATTTTTTTCACACTTAACTTGCCTTTGTCGTTGAATATTACCGTGTGTTCATTTTGTTACCCGTCCGTGACGTCACAATATCCCCTTGTAAGGGTCCGCCTATCTTCCCAAAACACACCCCAGAGGGCACTTATCAAATTATACCGTGTTTTCACTCCATCTCATACCATGACCCCTCGTTATGCAATTTCATTCAATAAGATTGATTATAATATTTTTGTGGTTACATTGTTTTGTTGATTGAATGTTTATTTGTTAACAAGGGTGGTTTAGGTTCGACGCCGTGTTGCGGTTAATGTTATAGGAATAAAGAATTAACTGTTGGATCGCATGGTGAAGGAACCGTTGTTATAAGTAAAGTTTAAAAATAATAAGAATGGTAAAATATGCGGATACTTCTTATGTAACATCTTTTGTACCATATTTTTGCAATAAATGATTGTTATTATTATTATTATTATAAGAAAATAAAAACCTTTTTTCTTATTTTTTTTAAAGTTTAAAAAAAGTTAAGAAAATAAAATAACTTTTTTTTCTTTAAACACACTCGTAAACTTAATTTCATATTAGAGTAAAAGAGACAAAACACGAAGTAACTACTCCAAGCTTACACTTTGTTTATTAATAAACCCCACTAAGTTTAACTTAGTACATAATTAATATGAAGATTATATTTTTGAGACATTTTTTTTAATTCACTTATTTTGTTTTGAAAATTATTATTGTTAAATCCACAACAATTTTTGGATTAAAGTTCTAGATAAGTAGGTGTATATTATACGTAATTAAAAAGTGACGAAATAACATCGTTTAAAAGTAACATAACAGATCATAAATTTCATACTGTTATAAAAAGCATTAAAAAAAAATGCTGCACAGAAAATGATGCGACTCACCGGAACTGGGCCGGTCACTGTACCTTGTACAGTACACCCAGGCCGGCCACACCATCGGGCCGCCTTCGCCAGTCGTCGTACCTGCAATTAAAATGAGAATTTACGGCGACCAAAAAAAGATTTTTTTTATCCAAATAAAACTAAAGACCAAGTGGTCTTCATCCCTCCTGATGTTAAGTGATGATTAGTACGCAGGTGGAAGCTAACTTCACTCGGAATCCTCAACTACTGAGGCACTGGCTATCTTATCTCTAGCTGCCGGAACACAACAATGTCACAAACATTGATGTTATGGCGACATATTTAGATTCGACGGTGCTAGCTAGCCAGATGGACAAACAAGCCCTACCACCAATCAAATCGAGTACACAAACATGTACCCCGCGCTAGGGATCGAACCCGGGACCTTTGGGTCTAACCCGGTGCTCTTTACTAGACCACAGAGGCGGAAAATAATATTTTTTATAGGTTGTAATTATTCCTTAACTTGTTTGGTATATCCGACTCTGAGATATATCTTATGCATCTTTTTAGTTTTAAGCTTTTGCTTCAATAAATTACTTAAAGTATTTACTATTAGGTCGTTACCTATGAAATTGACGGTTTTTTCTCACTTATTAATAGGTGTATTACTTCTAAAAGTCAATACCGGTTGTTAATATACACCTTTAATTAGGACTATGTCACTCAGGCTTATTTTGTGTCCTAATCGCCCAATTTTTTTTTAAATTACTACTTTTTATGTTCGCGGAATTGTCTTTTTGTTTCATTGTAGCTAAGGGACTTGATATTTTTTCTTTTTAATGTCTGCTATATTTAGCTAGCAAACACACTACTCTACAATTTTTATAGTGTTAACATAAATAGATGCTAAGAAAATTTAAAAAACGTTAGTATGAAAAATAATTTTTTTTTAAAAATCTTCATACAAAATGTCAATTTTATAGGTAAGGACCTAATATATAGTCTCTCAATCAACAAGTTTATTTTTAATAACAGTTTTTGTTAATATTTATATAGTTAAGATGGTTGTAGCCAGGCATACTTAAATCAAACCCTATTAACACCTAAACCGAGTACCCAAAGAATCGAACCCGGGACATCTCGGGGATGCTGTCTCATTTACGTTTCTAAAGGCGGATAAACACACCATTTTCAAGTAACATCAAGTGGAGTGGAGTCATTTGCCGTGCAACGTATAAAAAAACAGTTTTAAGCCCTTCAAACCTTAATGTAAAAAAATATTTTTGTTACTCACTCGTCGTCGACCCCTGATTACTGCTGCTATCTTCGTTTTTAGAAAGATCTATTGCACCACCCTTCTCACCGGGCTTCACCTCAGGCACCCGAGCTTCACAGGCCTCAGGTTTTGAAGGAACAGGCACCGCCTCTTTCAAAGGCACCGTCTTAGCCTCAAACTGCCTCGCTTTCAAGCTCTTTCGTTTCGTCAAAGGATCAGTTATCCTCCTTCCGAAATCGGCTTTCAATATATTGTCTATGCTAAACTTCAAACAGTTCTGATTGATGTAATCACTGCCAGACTCATCGTCCGGCGACTTTGGACTCATATAGTTGAGCCGTCTGTTCTCGTCCGTTCTCGTATTCCTAAGCTCATGGGTCTGACCATTCTTTCGCGATCCAAAGTTTAGACCGTAGTGCTGTGAGTTTAGGCTCATATTGTTCTGCGGTATCGGCATTCGGTTAAGCCCGTTTATCCCGGACTTCAGGTCCACCTGGTTCATCAAAGAGTTTTGGAACAACAGAGGTTGGTTTAGGAACATGAGAGAATTTGGCGTGATCGGACTAGGTCTTAAAAGTAGTGGTTGGTTTATATTTAAATTTTGACTCAACTGTGATATTGCGTTCAAATGAGTCTGTATATGTTTGAAGGATGTCAGCCCTTGTGTGCTATCCGGACTTTTTTCGTTAGCCTCATAGCCTAATGGGGCTTCATTACCCACAGATAGAACAGTGTCATCACTGCAGCAAGAATTATCGTCATCTACACTAATTTCTGCTCTAGATTCATTAGTATGATTCTCATCATCATCTATCTGAGGACTGATGCTGTCAGAATTTCTAGAACTATCATGGTGATCTTCGTAATTCGGTGTATTCTGAAGTAGCTTTTCAGTTGAGAACACGTTTTCTGGACTATTGACGTCTCTTTCTTTCTTTAACACGTTGTGTATGGAGAAAGAAGATGAATGTAGTGGCCTCTCTTCGACTTTTTCTTCATCGTGGTACTCGGGGCTGGTGGTGTCTCTGGTGTTGGGCGAGTATGGTTCCTCGTCGCTGTGGTCCTGAATCTTTATCCTGGAGTCCAGGTGTACGGAGGTCGAGACCGCCGCCATTTTGCAGCAGTCCCGTTACGCCATCTGGTGGAAAAAGGAAAGAGGTTTTGAGAAAAGTTTCAATTTCCAGTAACCCATAGATCCTTATTGGTAGAGGTTTCTCATTTTTACTTTCATTTCTGTGTAAATTAAGGTCTCCATAGAAGATGAGATGAACAGTCAGAGATAATCTAAAGGGAATGGCATGAAATGGTTTAAAAGGTCATTTTGAAAACAATTTGCTTAAAATGAACGTGAGTTCATCTAGATGCGTATAAAAAGCTTCATGTCATTGTGTAATAATCGCGCCATCTTTACAAAACCGTATTACCTATCTATGGTAAAAGTGTTTTCTCATCCGTGAATATATCAGTTACGACAGTGCAACTTCACGTACCATTTAAAGCAGGCATAAATATTTATTTCCGTAAAACATTAATAAATACGGATAGCCAAATGAGTCGTCATCGGTAACAGACAGGACACAATGTCTATAACGGTCATACTTTTTATTTTGAAAAACTTTTTTCATATAACATTTTTTAACTGTACTTATTCATATGGCACCATATTGAGAGACATTAAAAAACAAAATGGCCGCTCTCGCGTTATAGAAATGGGTATTTGTAACTATTTGCATTTAAAATAGGGCTTCATAAAAATTATACGTAAGCAATTAACTGTATGTAATGATCTGCTTATATGGTAGCAGTGTGATAGTTAGCATCGTTCGTGCCATAGACAATATTGCTTACGCGAATAGTGAACGCTGCGTACCATAGACAATCAGAAAAACAGATAATAAAGTAACGTCGTTATAAATATGGGCCAACGTCACATAATTCTTGTAACAGCCACAACAGCTGTAGCTCGTTGGCGTAGTGGCTTGCGCGTTCTAGATGCAATTTTTCTTTTATTACTTTACGGGTAGGCTGTGTGGCTGTGTAAGCTCCGGAATCAATCACAGAACTGATTATCTTACTTCTAACTATCGGAAGAACATTGATATTATGGCGATCTTCTTGGTCGAGTGGTTTGTACACCGGTTTTCATGGTGTCGCCATCTCTGTGGTCCCGGGTTCGATTCCCGGTCGGGTCAATTTAGAAATTATTGTTTTTCTAAATTGTGGGTGTTTTATATAATAAGTATGTATTTAAGTATTTGAAGTACGTTTATCCGTTGTCTAGTAACCATTTAACGAGTTTCATAACGAAGCTTCTTTTGGGCTAGATAATTGGTGTGAGTGTAGGAAAGTTTATTTATTTATATTTATTTATATTTAGATAAGATGGTGGTAGATAGCCAGGCATATCGTTGGAAGGATGAAGTATTGATTCATCTTAAATTCTTGAATTGTGGTACAACACTGAACGGAGTGGCATACCTACTTTAACATTGGAAGCCTAAATATATTTATGGTATTTGAGCTAACGAAGTGAGTAATTAAGTAAGTAAATTCGGATCGCAATCGAGAGAGATTTAGGTTCACCGTCATCGATTTAGAAACACTAAATCGATGTACACCGTAGGTACACGGCAGGCATCACGCTAGCGTGTACCCCCTGCTAGATTCTCCGAGGTATTCAGATCTGAATCGTGAGAGATTGGGGTGGGATACACGGCACCACGAAAGCGTGTACCCTCCCCTAACTAGATTTTCCGAGGCATCCGGATCGTAATCGTGAGAGATTTGGGTGGGATACACGGCATCATGTAAGCGTGTACTGTAGTGATCGAGACTACTTGGTTGGGCGAGCCTACTGGCAGCCGTCGCGTTCTGCGTATGAACGTAGTACTTATACGATTAAGAAGACACGCGGAGAAGGAAAAACAGTAAACTTAAAAAATTAAAAACAGCTCTAAAAAGCAATAAATAATATTGAAATCATATTATTAATTACCTAGATACGCATGTCAGTTTAAAAAAATGTCTATCGAAGTCGGGTGGTTGGTGGTCGGCTGGGAGACAATTTTGTTTCATTTAAACTTTGATAGTTGTTCCATTATTTCCACTTTTTTATTCTAAAAGCCCCACCCGACTTCAGTAGACATTTTTTTAAACTGACATGCGGGTCTAGGTAATTAATAATATGATTTCAATATTATTTATTGCTTTTTAGAGCTGTTTTTAATTTTTTAAGTTTACTGTTTTTGAAGTCGGTTATTTATTGTAAAAAAACATTTTATTTTACGATTTTTAGTGATGGGTAGACGTAGACCAGGTATTATTTTTGTACGAACTAAACATTTTGGCATATTGAACCGTATGAAGTAAGCCCAACAAAAGGTGTAAAGGCTGTAAATCGTTGAGGAATTCCCTCGACTGTCTATGGTCTCCATCATCAGACCTGAAATGGCACTTATAACCCTTATGGGTGCAAAGTTCTTATCAATACAAATGAATTAAGACCAAACACAAGGTAGCTACTGTAAAACGTTGAGGAGTTGCCTTGACTGTCCTTCGTCTTCACCATCAGACTCTTAATGGCAGTCACAACCCATCTAGGTGTAAAGTTCTCATCAATACAAATTAATCAAGCCCAAACACCATGTAATTGCTGTAAATCTTTGAGGAGTTCCCTCGATTGTCTTCCGGCTCCATCATCAGATCGACTCCATAACTTCATTAAGTAGTAGTGCTTTAAAATACTTAATGAAAACATTAACAAACGCACTAGTCGCCCCTACAATTTTCGAAAGTTCCCCTCGATTTCTCAAGGATGCCATCATCAGATCCTGGTTTCCTTATCATGGTACCACCCTTGGGATATCTCCTATCCAACAAAAAAAGAATCATCAAAATCGGTTCATAAACGACGAAGTTATCCGCGAACACACATAAAAAAAATATATATATATACGAGTCGAATTGAGTAACCTCCTCCTTTTTTGAAGTCGGTTAAAAAACAAGAGAAAAGGACTTTCTTTTCATCCGCGGCTACAACATCTATTTTATTATATTCTATGTTATCTTGAAATACCAATATAAATATCAATCGATTGAGTAGTACTCATTTATAAACTCCCCCGTTAGTATAAAGGTTACAACCACGTCGGTTGTAATAGTACCCTCCTCTACTAGATTCTCCGAGGTGTTTGGATCGGAATCGAAGATGAGGGTTACACGGCATCATGCAAGCTAGTCTACCCTACCTATTTACTACATAGTTTCTCCTAAACGTGAGGGAGATTTTTTAAAATATTTTACGGGTAAGCACAGTGCCTTGATCTCACCTGGTGTTTAGTGATAATAAGGCGGAAGGAAGCGCACTTCACCCGGGATCCTCAACTACTGAGACACTGGCTATCTTATCTCTAGCTGCCGGAACACAACAATGCTACAAACATTGATGTTATTTCGCCACATTTTTATTTAGATTGGGCTAAGCGTGTCCCTGTCTTCTACTAGATTCTCCGAGGTGTTCGGATCGGTATCGTAGGAGATTGGATACACTAAGGCCTTGTACTCCGTAGTACGTACATGCAGTATCGATTTATCGTCTGCGCGGGAATGATGGAGTGGCCGCGATGACTCTAGGTGGAAACCACAGCTCGCTGATACGGAAACGTTGTAGAGAAGGATGCTCTACGAAGTTTTTTTTTTTTTTGCAGCATTTTTTCCTTTATGATCACAATGCCTACGCCGCAAAACGACTTCGAAGGATTACTCCTCAACAGCTATAAGACTAAGTGGCAAAATCACTAACATTTAAAACGCCTACAAAGCAAAATGCCTTTTTTACACTGCCAAGGGCCATCAAAATTTAAAATTTTCCATTTAGTTTAGGTTACAAAATGCGCTTGTGAATGTCACTATGCCATCGGTTCGTAAGTCTACTCTGGGCTATCTTGTACTGAGAAGAACCGGCAACAAACTCAGCAAAGGCATTTCTTTTCTCCCTTTCCTTTATAGCGTCATCATCTCGCTCGATACAAAAAATGTTTAAGTATGATTATTATGGTTTTATATAATTTTACGCAAATTTTGTTGCGAACAAATTACAATTTGAATAATAATATAAATTTAGCTTGCCTAGCCTATTTCTTAACTGATCTTTAATATTTGTAAAAATATGAGAATCAGATGGACGTTGATGACGTAGTTTTCGACATTGAATAAGGCTCTTCTGGCAAAGTAAGAGTAGATAATGTCTATATATTTAAGCGGGTTGAACAGAACTACGACAGCATAAAAGTAGTGCACCTGACCCTGTATTTCATAGAGTAATTCCGCTCGTGGAAGTTTCTTCAATACGTTTTTCAAATATTTAATATCTAAACGCTATCTTGCTCACTATGGGCCTCATAAAAGGCTCAAGGTCACTCAAAGGGCAATGGAGAAGGCTATGCTTAGGGTTTCTCTGTGTGATCGAATCAGAAATGAGGAGATCTGAAGAAGAATAAAGGTAACCGACATAGCCCGAAGAGTTGCTAAGCTCAAGTGGCAGTGAGCAGGGCACATTGCTCGCAGGACTGATGGCCTCTGGGGTGGGATAGTTCTTCAGTGGCGACCGCGTACCGGAAGGCGCAGTCTAGGAAGGCCTCCAACAAGGTGGACCGACGATTTGGTGAAGGCGTGACCTTGTGACCTAGGAATCCGCTGGATGCGAGCAGCACAAAACCGGTCGTTGTGAAAATCCTTGGGGGAGGCCTTTGTCCAGCAGTGGACGTCTTTTGGCTGAGATTATAATGATGATAATGATGATGATGATGGTGATAAAACGCTATCTTTTTTATTAACACAATAATATAGCATGCCCGTAATGGGTATTACTGTTGATACCTATGTATTGTATTAACGCTAGCAAAATGTACACATTACACATAATTCCGCGGCAGATTCAGATTAGCCAGCAAAGTAGGTTGAATTAAGAGTGTGGTGGCCTTGCTGGGAATTGAAACTGGGACCTCTGGGTCTAACACCACAAAGGAGATATCTAAAGACAATTATTCGCGGATGTTTCTCGACCAAATCGAGGACATTTTTAAGAAAGGCCAGGTCAGGAGTACCTCAAACCGGCGAGCATGTACTAATTGAGAGTAGTTGAAGCGAAATAATATGTATAGAAGGAGTTTATAAGTTCTGATCTCTGTCTATCTCTATGAGAAGCAGGCATGTCCGTATATGTATGTATGTAGGTTTTTTTTATTAAGTAAGTAAATAAAACATTTATTGCTTTCTTTTACCAAAAATTACATATTATTTTTATTATTTTGTGCAACTATTGTTGTTTTTATTTGTATGTGAGCAATTAAATATCTATGTTAGATAATTACATAATTTACATAATTTCACATAAAACAAACAAAAAAATCTAAAACTGAAAGCAAAATATTTTTTTTTAATAATAAGATTATTTAATTCCACCAAGTAGAGCAACGTCCCGTGCACGACCGCAGCGGACCACACACGTCGAGTCGCACGCGCACCAAAACCAGATATTTCGCTTCGAACAAACAACCACATCTCTTATCACCTTAACAAACGAAACTCATCTCTATCTTTAAACCAATAAAGGCCAATTCAGCCGCACAGAAAAGCGTGCCTTGTTTAAGGGCTTGACTAATTTAAGCTTTCAAAGAGAGTATTTGATTATAGACTCTATAGCGGTCCTAATAAGGTCGATTACAAGCGTTGAAAGCTTCGCATTTCGCTATGTGTTAAAGTGTAGTGGGATTGAATCGTTTTATTTTGAAATCACGGTTTCGCAATTTGAACCGCAACTGTTTATTTGTTAGTTTAATCGTTAACGGTTACCTTTTGTGCCGCTTTACGATTAGCGGTTCAAATCTCAATATTTAACTTATACAAGTAAAGTGAAATTATAGCCTATATACCTACTGTCCCATTGTTGAGTTTAGGCCATCAGCAAGCTCTCTCCACTAAAAAATGTAGTAAAAAAATTGAGAACAGTAGGCTTAGCCAAGGACTGTCATCAACTAAATTACGGACCCAGGACAAAAACTTCATAAACCCAGGACGAAAACTTCAAAAACCCAGGACATTTGGGTGAAATGAAGATGTTACAGGCAGATGTTATGTTATTTTTGTTATGTGGGCAGGCCTCCAACAAGGTGGACCGACGATCTGGTGAAGGTCGCGGGAAGCCGCTGGATGCTAGCAGCACAAAACCGGTCCTTGTGGAGATCCTTGGGGGAGGCCTTTGTCCAGCAGTGGACGTCTTTTGGCTGAGATGATGATGATGATGATGAAGATGTTACCCCGGACTCCATCGAGAAAAAAATTACAATAAAATAAAAACATAGTTATCACATTTTTATTTATCAACTCAATCACGTCACATCACGAGACTCACGAGTGCGGGGATATCTTTGCCGCACCGAATAACTATGAAATGCTGTAATTTATTGCTAATCATTCCATTCTATCAAGTTAATCGGATTTCCCCTGACATAAAAAGTGCCCGAGTTTCACCCGGACACTTTGTGGAAACCCCGCCCGGGCGCTCCCCGGACGCCCTCCAAACTAGGACAAATCCGGGGAAACCCGGACGGAGCGAAGTTCGAAAACAATAAAATGTATGGGATTGACATAAGCCGCGCTAAGTCACGTGGTCAATCTTATGTCAATCCCACACATTTTATTCTTTTCGAACTTCGCTATCGTTTTCTTAATGTTACTTTGGCTACCGCCACTGTTAATCACTATTGTAAACAGCCTATAATTATCCCAGTGCTGGGCAAAGGCCTCCATCATTGAAATCAAGTCATCATCGCTACAATTCATGAGTACAGGCTTATCACCACGTTTGCCAAATGCGGGTTGGTGATCACAAGCCCGGGTTATGCTTTGAAAATCCGAAATACATTTTGCCCGACCTGGGAATTGAACCCGGGACCTGCGGGTCGGGCTGAGCGCTCTGCCACTCGGCTAACTAGGCGTTCAATATTGGCTATTGGCAAATGTGGTGAGCCAATTACCAACCGTACTTTTAGGGGCGACAAGCAACTATGTTTCCCCAAGCTGTAGTTGAAACACCGTCTTAACCTAGGGTTCTTAGAGTGGATGGCATCACGCCCGCCAGCGCGGCCCCCGTCCCCTACTAGATACTACGAGGCTTTCGAATTGTAGTCCATATATCTAACTTGTTAGGCTCTGCCAACAGATAGATAAATCCTACTAATATTATAAACGCGAAAGTTTGTAAGTATGGATGTTTGTTACTCTTTCACGTAAAAACTACTAAATGGATTTGGATGAAATTCGGCGTACAGATAGTTTTTAACCGGGAATAACACATAGGATACTTTTTATCCAGATATTCCCACGGGAACGTGAACCACGCGGGTGAAACCGGGAACCACGCGGGTGAAACCGCGAGCGGCCGCTAGTTATTTATAAAGCCAAAATTATGAATACAAAATTAGTTAGTCTTAAGGCGACACACTGAAAAAATGCACCAACTTTCGTCGGACTATAATATGACTTACGAATCTGAAATGTTGATTGGGTAAATTCATGTCTTTATCTTGAATTCGCTTGCTCAAATACACGATTGTATAATTTTGACTCGATCATAAATATTATTGAAAACACCACTAAAAAATCACTATTGTTTAAACTACAACAAAATTACTTAATTTATATGCTTGGAAACCACTCAAATATATTGATAACATCAATATTCGTAATTTAGTTGCTGCATATTTTGATGACTAAATCCAATATTATTATTTTATAAAGCAGCAAGGGTCAGTTGGGGTCTGAACCCCGAAGTAGTCAGACACATATACACAATGGCTGTAGAGCCCATTATCACCTATGCAGCGGCAGCATGGGCCCCCGCGGCCCAAAAGATAGGGACACGGAAGGAGCTGGCAGCGGTACAGCGAGGGTTCGCGCAAAAGCTCTGTGGCGCGTACCGCACAGTCTCCCTCAATTCGGCACTTTTGCTGTCCGGGATACTGCCCCTAGACCTCCGCATTCTTGAGGCTTCGGCCTTGTATGACGCGAGGAGAGGCAGATCTCGGGCTTTGCCGGATGACAGGGAGATGGAGGCGCCTGTTGGCTTCGCGGAAATCCCGCACCCCGCACTGAATGTGGGGAGTGAGTTCGTGGCCCTCGGGGACCAAGAGGCCCTCGATAGGTACGCCGTGCAGGAAGTTCAAATTTATACTGATGGTAGCAAAATTGACGGAGGCGTCGGCGCTTCCATATCCATTTGGAGGGGGGAGCCGAGGCCAAAGCAATTAAATTACACCTAGCCAACTACTGCACGGTGTACCAAGCTGAACTTCTCGCCATATTCAGGGCGACTGCGGAAATTCTCAAGAGGGGTGAAACGAGCTACGGTATTTACAGCGACTCCAGATCTGCGCTGGAAACCTTAACAAACCGTAGCTCGCTCCACCGCTTAGCACACGATTCGCGGGCAAACCTGAAGGAGGCCTCCACGCGAGGCAAAACTGTGAATTTGTTTTGGGTGAAAGCCCACGCGGGACTGCCCGGGAACGAACGCGCGGACGAACTTGCAAAGGAGGCTGCATCTTCGTCGCGGAGGAAGCCAGACTACGACCTATGCCCGGTCTCGTTCGCCAAGCGATTCATTCGTGATGAGTCGATTGGCGAATGGGCTCGGAGATACGATGCGGGGACGACGGCCTCCGTGACGAAGGTGTTCCTTCCAGATGCGATCGCGGCATATAGGCTCGTCAGAAAAATCAAGCCGACTGGTGTAATTACTCAAATAATGACGGGGCACGGTGGGTTCTCCTCGTACTTGAACCGCTTCAAGTGCAAGGAGAGTCCATCGTGCATCTGTGACCCCGAACACGAAGAGTCGATACTGCACGTTATTACGGAGTGCCCGGTCCATAAGTATGAAAGAATGAAGTATGAAAGAAAGATAGGTATGAAATTAAATAAAGAGAGTATACACAAAATTCTAGCCAACAAATACATGAGAACATCATTTCTGGAACTCTGTACTAATATAGCCAGGCAAGTAATAAAAAGAAACAAGACGTAGCAAAATGTATGTTCTTACCCGTATATTGAATATACCAGAAGTAACATACAACAATAAGAAAACAAGATGTAAAATATCATCATCATCTCAGCCAAAAGACGTCCACTGCTGGACAAAGGCCTCCCCCAAATCATCATGGGGGGTATTTGCCGTAATCGCCACGCTTGGCAGGCGGGTTGGCGATCGCAGTAGGTTGAGGGTCACCTCAGAGAGATGCTGCTGCCCATCCTCTGGAATGGTCCCTTAGTCGGCTTTTACGACACCCACGGGAAGAGATGGGGTGGTGCAATTCTTTATCCCCGGCACCACACATATGTAAAATATAAGATATAAAATAGACAGAATTGTAGAAAAAAGAATAAGTAAGGTAAACAATAATAATAAAGAAGAAATGTGTATTAACTAAAGTATAAGAAAATGTAAGAAAAATAAGTATAGAATAAGCATGAATGTTATATAGTGAAATTAAGAAACTGCTGTAAGAAATAGTATGTAAGTTAGAAAATAAGTATAGTAAATAAGATATAGGATAAGTAGATGGGGCACATCGTGCCAAGAAAATGTAGAACAGTAGGAAGATATATATATACTGAAATACAATGTCTCCGACACTGAACCACGTCGGGGGACAAGTTTAAAAAAAAAAAAAAATATTTTTAATATTTTTTAGGTTAACTGTCAATTGTCGCAGGCGCTACGTATTATCGACATTATGCCAGCGTCAGTAAGGATCAGCCTTTTTTGAATGTTCACAAATCGAGGTGTTGTCTTAAAGTCTATATTATAAGCACCGTTGCAGCGATATATTTTCATCCGAAACAGCCATCCGAAACAGCCTCTTGGCCGTGGTTAAAGTTGCCAGTTGTCCGGGATTTCCGGGACTGTTTCGGAATTTTACGTATTGTCCCGTGTCCAGTAATTCGATCTATTGGCCCGGATTCCGAAAAAATAAAATAATAAAAAAAAAATAACAACAGTTCTCAATTTATATCTTTTATCTGGACTAATAAAAGTATACATTTGAAAAATAAAATGTAATTTCCTAATAAATACAAATATAAAATTAAATATTTCGTAATTTATATTTATATTTTTGATTTTTTATTTTTACATATTCATAGCCACGGCCCGACATGGAATTGTCCCGGACTCGGTAAGTTCCGATCTGGCAACCTTAGCCGTGGTCGATGAGCGCACAGATGCGACTTGGCCCTTTCTTAGGGCACTGGCTGGCAGTTACTTAATTACACAGGCAGGCCAGTGCAAAAGTATGTAAGATCTTTAAGATCTTTCAATTCAATTTAATTAAATTCAATTTTATTAAATGTGTATATTTATGTTCTTTATCCTCCTGACTATTCCAGGTACTTTTATTTTAACTTCCCCGTTAAACTCTTATATTGTAAATAAAGACCCTAGTATATGAAAAAAAGACAAAAAACTTAAGTATTTTTTTTAGTTTGTTCGGCTGGCAAAAGGTAGATGTCGCTCTAAGGTATTTTCACCGCAATAAAGTCTAATAACCCCCAATCATTTTATTTTTTTGATGTACTATGAGTAGTACGAGGGCGGTCAGGAGGTAGTTTTTTTTAAATATTTTTTACTAACGTATTTTTTAGTCTTATTGTTACTAACAAAAAATGGATCTGATGTTGTCTTATTCAATAAATATATTAATAAACTACTCGTAATGCTTCAAATCGTAACTAATCTTTTCTGGGAGGTCCCCGAAAACGAATTCTGAAGAGTGCCACAGGGTGGCTATTTAAGACCATTTTTCATATTTATATATTATAAGTATTAGTATTAGCCTATGCCTATAATATATATATACTGCGGGGATGGCATCACGAAAGCGTATCGCTGAGAAACCCTCGGAGAATCGAGTAGGGAACTAGATTCTCCGAGGGGTTCTCGGAAGATCGAAGGTTGTATAAACTGACACTGGACCTCCAGAGAACCATTTTGAATAAGACTTTTCCAGCGCATTTTGTGAAACCCATAGTTTTCAATTTAAATATTTAATTACATAATGAAACTAAGGCAATTAGTCCTTTATAGCGGAATAGCTGCATATTCAATTATCGACCGTGTTTTCTACAGGGCTACGCATAATTTTGCATAATGAACATGTTTTTAAATGTGCTTAGCTGATGAAAGACCCTTGTTTACAATTTTGTGTGGAACACTATCGTTTTAACTCTAGTTATTTATTCGTTAAATGTATATTATTAACCGCCTCTGTGGTTTAGTGGTTAGACTATCGGTGTCAGAGTATAGAAGTCCCAGGTTTGAACCGCAAAAGGGGCTTACTATTTTACTTGGTTTAGTTGGTGGTAGAGCTTGTTTAGCCTCCTGGCTCGCTATAAGTACTTGTTTTATTTTATTTTATTTTAAATTTATTTGGAAAACTTACAGATAATACATGAAATAAAAATGTTTATAAATTAAATACTGCCAATTACAAGTTTCCGCTTATAACTTAATACAGATTATATTACTAAAATCTCTTCGATTTTCAATGTAAAATGTTGGTAAGACTTTATTTTTACAAAAAGAAGTTATTATTAAATTTGTTTTTAAACTGGTTCAGGGATGAGTTAAACAAGTCCAGGTTCATATCCTTATCTACACTATTATACAGTTTAGACACTCTGATGGCAAAGGAGTTGCTACGATAATTAGTTCGAGAAAGCGGTACTTACATGCAGTATATTAGTGTGGCGTGTTACTTTCTTAAGTGCATTAATAGTAAAAGGCTTAATAATTCAGAGGAGTCAACATTACCTTGAAATATTTTCAGAAGTAATGCAATATCGGACATATCTCTTCGCAAATTAAAGTAGAAATGCTTGCAACGCAGTGTGTAGTCCTGAATACGTATACTTACGGCATTTAAATTTCAGATGGCGTAGAAATCGTTTTTGTATGGACTCGAGCTATAAGTACCTAAGACTATTGCCATTACATCAATGTCAATGTCAGTAGCGTTGTTGTGTTACGACATTAAGAGATGGATGTCCAGTGCCTCAGTAGTTAAGGATTCCAGGTTGAGTGCGCTTCCGACTTTGGCTTTATCATCACTTCATTTCTGGGATATGATGTGAGGTTCCACCTTTATGAGATGTTGGTAGCTAACTTGACAGATTTAGAACAAGCTCTATCTATGACTGTAGTAGCGGCGTCTGTGTCTGGGTTGATAGGGTTCTGGAATTGCTGAGTTCTGATAGAAATGAAAATAAGTAACTAGCATCCCGACCGCCTAACCGATCGCTTTGACTACGCGTATAGTTTATGACGTCATCTTGCCACCTCGCACCGCATATGAAAGCAATATCAAAAGCTAAAGGCTATATAGCTTTCGATATTGCTTTCATAGGCGGCATGAAACGACAAGATGACGTCATAAACCACACACGAAGTCAAAGCGATCGGTTAGACATAAGATTGACCACGTGATTTAGCGCGATCCCATACATTTTATTCTTTTCGAACTTCGCCATCGTTTTCTTAATGTTACTTTGGCTAAGCCTACAGGACTGCTGAATAGACGTGTATTTCTTCCATGAACGCTGTGAAAGAGAGCACACAACATTGCAATAGTTGCCATTACAAAGGGTGACAAATATAACATTATTGTTATTATATTTTTAATGTTGGCAACATCCAACAATGACCATCAAACGGGGCACAATAATTATGTTTCTCTGCTCGGAATCGAGTCCAGCAGAGGGACAGTATAGGCCATAACTGAATGTGTCTGCCAATCCAAACCATAGTGATCGACATTTTTTCTATAGTCATTAAGAATAGGGGTCACTGATTCTCGTCTTTATCAACAATTGAATACAGACCGCGCAGAACTATTAACTACACTCGAGGGCAATGAATACGGGTCACTCAAAGCAACCTATAAATCTCGGAAACTAAGAATGCTAGCCTAATGAAATAAATTGTGTATAATAGACAATTAAATACTCCTTAAATGAAAGTAATAAAAGTTATGAGTCATTAAATTATTTTACTTACTTAATAAATAATAGACATTAACAATAAAAGTATTTTAAAAATGTCCGGTTACTGTGTCGAACGCTGTTGCCATGAACGCGCTCTTTGTAGTTCATGCTGTTGGTGGCTTTACCTCACACAATTTTCCTATGAAAGCTTCCTAAATGTTCCATATAACTAGTAGGAGTTTACGTGAAATTCGTAACATCCGCCCGCCCACATTCGCTTATAAAGAATGTCACGCAACTCTATGGTTCCGAGAAGCTTGTCTTTGATCAAGTCACAGTTGGCACAATTGGTTTTACAGACGCCCGAACATCAAACCTATTCAAAACTGTCAAATATCTTCAATAAATATTCAACCTTAACCCAAATACATAAAGTTCAAAGCCTATTGAGGGAATTCGACGGTCCACGGTCGATCACGTGAACGGCGTTGAACAGCGTAGCGATTAAGTGATCGGGTGATGCTGTGTTGCCAACTATAATGTTGAAATTCCCCTAAATTTAATATATTCATAAAGAATCGGATCGGACCGTCATCGGATGGGTGACCAAATATTTATCGTCTCGAGCTTTCGTGCTTCGGAAGGCACGTAAAGCCGTTGGTCCCGGCTGCATTAGCAGTCGTTAAGTATGTATAGGCTATAAAATACTATAAGGCTGTATATTCCGAATCCCTTCCTCTATTATTAAAAACGGAATACACATTCAACAAAAACTTAAACAAAAGTAAAACGGAGTGACTATGACAGACAAAGTTATCGTTTCAGCAAAATTTCAGAAGATTTCAGAAAGAATACACACAAAATTATAAAATATTTAATTTAAATTACCTATTCGACAAACATTACTTTACTTATACAATGATTTAGATAACAGAATGCATGCAAAGGGGCCAGTACAAGACGCCTCGTAAATGAAACATACATAGAGTTTGGAGTTTGTTTGTATGTAGGGTTTGTTTGTATGTAATTTTTATTTATTCATTAGGTACACAAAACAGATAGAAATTAAAAATAACAAAAATGCATGATAAGTTGCGTAAGACCTAAATTCCTATCAAAATAAAACATGTGTACACAACACGATTTATAATAAGCGTAAGTACATGTTAAAGTTTACCTAATCTATAACTATATCCAATTAAAAACTAATTATATACGTAGTATATAAAAAAAAAAATATAATAAATTGAAAACTTTTCTACGTTAATGTTGACAACTCTATGAAGTTTTCTTAATAAGTGGGAGATGCCGAGCCGAGAATTTCCCGGACATTTTTTTTTCTCTGGAACTACTGGTCCAATTCCGATAATTCTTTTTCTGATGGAAAGCTACATTCCTTTTAACATCTATAGGCTATATTTTATTATAAAAAAGAGTTTATTTTTAAATCCCTAATTCACGCTGACGAAATCGCGAGTGTGCTGGTTACTAATAAACTCGGGGCTTAAAATCAGAATCAGAATCAGAGAATCTTTATTGTATGTCACGAAACATTATCGTAAACTTTCTCTTGAAAATCCAATATCCAGAACAGACATTCCTTGCGGGTAACATCGATAGGCTATATTGTATTATAAAGAAGTGTTAATTTTTAAATCCCTATTTCACGCAAAGAAAAAAACTACAGTCCATAACATCATACTAATATTACAAATGCGAAAGAAATTATAATATTAGTATGATTATACTATTATATGAATTATAATATTATATTACCTATTTTATGAATTTTTTTTTTTCTTCTTGAATTTTTGCTAGTTGCCGGTGCACTACCTCTCATTGTCTCCTAATCTGTCCTATGCCACAAAGGTTATCTGGAAGAGATCGCTTTAAGCGATAAGACCGCCTTTGCTTACTATTATTTTAAAATTTCCTGTTATTTGTTTTGTGTATATTTGTGTAAGCAATAAAGTATTTATCTATCTATCTATCTATCTATCTCACGCGGACGAAGTCGCGAGTGTGCTTATTACTAATAGGTAAACTCGGGGGTTAATACATTATCGTACGTAAACTTCCCTTTAAAAATACGATCTCCAGTACAGACATCTTACTGTTAGACATGTCTATTGCCGACGATCCTGTCGTATTTGGTGAAACCGTAAAGGACTCCGATAGCGCGATTCAGAGCAGTCAACGCCATCTGCCATATGTTGAGTAGAAGCGGAACTACTGTTGACGCATGCCTACATGAAGAATCAATCAGTAGCTAGTTGTATCCTCAAAATTGGGTCTGTGTTTTTGACAGTTTCTATCTTGTACAAGCACAACGCCTATTAAAGTTTTAGCGGAGTTACGGACAAAAGTTTTTGGGGAGCTCGATGGCGCAGTGGTTAACGCGCCCGGTCTGCGAGTGCTGAGGTTAAGCAACTTTCGCAAAGGCCGGTCATCGGATGGGTGATCAAAAATGTATCATCTCAAGCTCCTCCGTGCTTCGGAAGACACGTAAAGCCATTGGTCCCGGCTGCATTAGCAGTCGTTAACAACCACCAATCCGCACTGGGCCCGAGTGGTGGTTTAAGGCCCGTTCTCCCTATCCATCCATAGGGAAGGCTCGTGCCCCAGCAGTGGGGACATAAAAATGAGCTGATGATGATGATACGGACAAAAACAAAACACTAATAACCTGCCCTAACTATACACTGGCCAAATCATAGTGAGAGCCATCTTACAAGAAATTGAATTGAAGAGTGTATAAGTAGGTACTGTAAAGAGTTTATATGCAGCTCATAGTAAAAGTTAGTTTAATATGTATGTAAGCCTCTTTAGTCTGGATGAATATTTGAATCATCGATTATGTAATTAAAAAGGTTTGCATACAAATAAATTAAACTAACTTTTTTTATGAGCTGCATATAACCTCCTTACAGTACGTACCTAGGGAGTCAAGTCCCACATCGAGTCATCAATCCCGCGGTCTCCGGGATTTGCGGGATTTAAAAAATCATACTTTTTGTCTTAAGTAATTTCGTTCATGAATTTGCGAAGTGTTTTAAGGTTTCGATCATTTGGTTAAGCTTAATTTTCTGTATTGGTAATTAGATCTAAAAAAAATTAAACTGTTTTAAAGAAATTAAAATATTTTGTATTGTTTTACCTATCTTTATTAATACTCCTACTCTGTAGATAATATTGTATGTAGTAATTTTTCTCAAAGTCCTGTAGGCTTAGCCAAAGTAACATTAAAAAAACGATAGCGAAGTTCGAAAAGAATAAAATGTATGGAATTGACATAAGCTGCGCTAAATCACGTGGTCAATCTTATGTCAATCCCATACATTTTTTTATTATTTTTTTATTCTGGCACGCCAAAATGGCCTCACCCTGCCTGATGGAAAGCAGCCAGTGAAGCCCAAGAAGTGAAAGCGTTCATCACAGCGCTACCACGCTATGCCGAACGCTCACATAAATAAAAAAAAATAAAAAAAAATGCTTTTTCACGCCCCGCTTAAATAACCCGGGAGAGAAAGAGGAATTTATTATTTCCGAACTCCGCTATCGTTTTCTTAATGTTACTTTGGCTACCGCCCCTGTTATAACAGGTGATTCTACTGCACAAATACAACGTTTACTTATTCTAATTGTTTGATTTATTTTTAGGAAGAGTTCTCATGTATCGGCTTAGTTACCTACATATTTTAAATGAATGTAGGCAATACCATGAGTTCTATAAAAATATTTAGAAAGACGAATTTGCCCATTTTTCTTCGAATTCAATTTTCGTTCAGTCCCGCAAACTCCGCGGAACTAATGATACTGATCTTACTCGGATTTTATTCACTCAATAATTAAAATGAAATTTAGAAAACTTTAATTCGCAATGTAAATTACGGTTGAATTTCGACCAATGGGCGAACACTGGTTATTATTGAACACATAATTAATATTAAATTCAGTTGAAAGAATATTACAGGTCATTGAGCCTTTGAAGACTGTTTTCGTCAACGAACCAGTTTTATTATAGTTTTCTCTTTAACTAACAAAATTATATAGTCTTTGGCAATGTCTCAAAGAAACTATAGACTAAAAAGCATCATTAACATACTTTTTGTTTTGGTTCTCTGTGTACTCCTATTAATTTTTTAAATTAGTGTCATAGTGTTTTATTTAATGTTCTTTGTACAAGTGGGACTTATTAATCTTAAATGATGATATTTAGAAAGTGAGTGGGTTCTTAGCCAGCCGAACAAACAAGCCCTACAACCAACCAAAACGAGTACACAAACATGTACCCCCCGCTGGGAATCGTACCCGGGACCTCTGGGTCTCAACCGGCGGTCTTAACCACTAGGCCACAGAAGCGATAAAAAGCTTGCGAACCGAGCGCGTTTACCACTGCGCCTGCGCATCGAGCTCTCCCTATAACAACTACTGGTGTTTATCTGTATACCCACTACCTACATTTAAAACTAAACTAAAACAAAATAGATTTATTCCAAACATAATGAATAAGATTTACAACCAGCCAAACACAAACAAAACAGTCTATACCAAGTCTGTATTTTTATTTACAAAATAATGTTTAGTTGTGACTTGTAGCCTGTGGTGTAGAGGTTAGATCATTGGTCGCAGATTGAGAGGTGCCGGGTTAGATTCTGAGTGGGGTAAATATGTTAGATGCATGGTTAAGTAGGTAGGATTTTTTCATTTTTTTTCTTACAGCGCCCAAAGTAAATCCAATTATAGAATTTGTCTATTTTTTTTTCTAAAAAAAAAAATCAGATATAATTAAATGTAGACTCATTTGTTTTTTTAAATAAAATTTTATAAAAGTATCTTCGTATAGGTTATACTTATTATTATCTTGATAGAATCTATTATTTTTAATTCATTGATTACTTTTCTGGTTGTATTTTTTTTTCATTCATTGATTGTGTGATCTATGATTTTACATATAATTATTTGTCTCCCAAGTAAAAAAAAACACTTCAATAAAACCAGAAAGAGATGCGGTATCATTTGTTACCGACCGACGTTAAATATACAAAGCTCTCTGGCTGAATAGCCCAAAAAGAAGCGCGTACGCACGTTCGTGGCTTACTACTAGCGCCATCTAGTTTCGAAGGCGCGAACTAAGGGTTTGAATTAGGGAAATAAGTGCTACAAACATTAGATTTACAATTAGTAATTAGTTGGCGGAAAAGTTATGAGTCATATAAATAGTTTAGTTAATTTTGTAGGATTTGTGTTTTGTAGTATAAATGCGAAAGTTTGATATTTGTTACTTCTTCACGCTGCAACGGATGAATGATTTTGGATGAAATTCGGCAAACAGATAGTTTATATCCTGGAATAACACATAGGATGCTTTTTATCCAGATATTCCCACAGGAACGGGAACTACGCGGGTGGAACCGCGCGCGGCCGCTAGTATTAATATGAAATAATGATGAATTGAACGTTCCTACACATAGATAATTCTCTTCTCTACTCTTTAAAAAAGAGGTTCTCTAGACTAAAGGGAATGGTGGGTATCACGCACTAGCGCGTGTCCCCGTTCTCTACTAGATTCTCCGAAAGGTTCGGGAGCGGAACAACCCGAGGGCACCTCTGAAGGTTAGGACCTAAGCTCGGGTTGATCGGGTCGTCAGGGTGGAATAATAAGTTGGGGAAAAAGTTTCTTCGCATTTTTTAAGAAAATTCAAAACATTTTTTAATATAGTTTATTTACATTTTAGCTAAGGTATGTATGTGCCATTTTGCTCGATAACTTTTTGCCATCTTGTAGGAAGCCAAAATACCGCGACAAGTGGTTTTGGCAGTCCTCTCGTGATGTTAACCTGACACTGCCTAAAGAATTCTGAAGAGACCGAAACAGGTAGAAATCTGAAGGAGCAAGGTCAGGACTATACGACGGATGCATTAACACCTCCCAGCCATACTCTCTTAATTTTTGCTGAGTGGCTAAAGATGTGTGAGGTCTAGCGTTATCATGATGAAAAACCATAGCCCTTCTGTTGATTAATTCCGGCCGCTTTCTCTTAACTTCTTGCTTTAATCTCATCAGTTGCTCGCAGTAGAGTTCAGAATCGATGGTCCTGCCTGGTGGTAACAGCTCATAATGAATAAAGCCCTTCCAATCCCACCACACACACAGGTTCACTTATTGCGAGTTAACCCGGGTTTCGCCACAGTCTGTGAAGCCTGACCGGCCTTTGACCACGACCTTTTTCGCACGTTCTTGTCGTACGTGATCCACTTTTCATCACCAGTTATCAGCTTCTTCAAAAATGGTCCGGTTTCATTACGTTCGTAATAAAGAATCACAAATGAGTACACGGTTCATTAGGTTTCTTTCAGTGAGCTCGTGAGGTAGGTACCTACCCAAATATCGAGCTTTTTTGTGTACCCAGTTTATTTCAAATGCGCCAAAACTGTTTTGTGCTCAATTCCAGTTCTTCAGCTACGTCGTAACTACTGATATGCCGATCTTGCTCCACTTTTTCAAAAATGGCATCCATTTTATCCGTAATAAGGCGACCAGAGCGACGTGCATCTTTGACATCAAAATTTCCGGATTGAAAACGCTTTAAACAAATTTGTGCTAATAGATTTTATTACAAATTCATACCATATACAGGGTCTAACAAAATCAATAAGCGAACGTTTAAGGGCGGTATCTCTACATCATTCTGAATACAATGACAAAAAATGGGCTCCAGTTTTATAGTGATTTTTCAAAGTTATGTTTTCTAACAAACTAAATCAATTAAAATAATGCACATCATGAGAAACATGCTGTATCTTTACTAACACGCACGCAAGCGTCAATAAAAAGATAGTGTACAGACAGATACACGCACACAATTGAAAACCATTGTATGACATTCATACACACACGGCTATCTTTGTGTGCGTGTAGTACACAGCTGTGCAGGTTGGGAAAGGCTGTATTTTTTGGTGAATTATGATAATGTTTTGTTGATTATCTCGGTAACGAGCCTGTAGTTTTGGACCAAATTTGGTGAGCATGCTCAGTGTGATGTATAGATGCTCCCCTTAAACGTTCGCTTATTGATATTGTTAGACCCTATATATGCGAAAAGACTTTTTCCCCAACCTAATATTTCCGTAAAAAGAACCAGAAAAGCTAACACTCTTGTGTCGGGCCCGGGTTCACGTCAGTGTGTGTCGGAGCTATGGGATTGAACCAGGATTGCTCGTATTCAACCTACCTATCTTTACGGCAGCAGACACTTCAGAAAATTATGTATAGGTACTAGTGGCCCCGCTCGCGACCGACCATAAAATGCCAAAGGTGCAGTCACGGTTCATCATCATCATCAGCTCATTTTATATCCCTACCCACTGGGGAGCCGTTCCAATATTACGTAAGCAGATTTATTACAATTATTTACCCCCTCATCCCCCTTGTCAGCAAAAGTAAGCAAAGCTCTTACCCCCTCCCCCATGCTTACTTAAACATTTTTCAATTAAAAATGTATTTTTTTTATATTATAATTATAATTTTAAAAATAAGAAAATAGATTTAGGTAGAGATTAGATTTTACTGATACAGTATTCAACATAGAGTAAGGGACTCAACGTATGCGTTATTTGTGGGAATCCCCGAAAATGCGTTTCGTTTTCAAGCATAGACAATGTGAGGGTTGCCATTGGTGTAAAAAAGTAAATAACTACCAATGACGTAATCATCATATAGACTCCCCGACCCCCATGTCATCCAAAATAAGCAAAACAAAGACCCCCCCACCCCCCCATAGTGCTTACGTAATACTTGAACGGCCCCTGGGGCACGAGCCTTCCCTACGGATGGATAGGGAGAACGGGCCATAAACCACTACGCGGGCCCAGTGCGAATTGGTGGTTGTTAACGACTGCTAATGCAGCCGGGACGGCTTTACGTGCCTTCCGAAGCACGGAGGAGCGAGAGATGATAAATTTTTGGTCACCCATCCGATGACCGGCCTTTGCGAAAGTTGCTTAACCTCAGCACTCGCAGACCGGGCGCGTTAGTCACGGTTAAGTTGATATAATTGAAAATACTATCGTAGGTATTACATAATTTAAATACCTATCTATTTAGTATCAAAGGAAACGTGTTTACAGTGATTAGTCCGATCCATAAATTCATAACACACTAAAAAAAAATCTACAATATCATTTTAAAGTTGGGCAAAACTCATAATAACGAGTGGCGGAAGTTAATCTAAATTATTGTACCTCTGATTTTATTCAAACAATCACCAATGTATAAACTACAAATCGTCCGTCTCACACATTTTTCAAATTAACACGTTTAATTTCCCATACAAAATTAGTATGGCCGCGCGGCATCAAATAAATATGGACGAAGATATTTCGAATAAAATATATGACACTTGTCACTTATGGACGGCGCACCCTTAAGGGCAATACAGTTTTAGATTTTCATTGGTTTTCAATCTTATTCCAAGTGCACAAAGTTCAATATTCGGTTGCAACATAGCTATAGCCTTCGAAAGGGTTCATCTCATCAGCCAAAAGACGTCCACTGCTGGACAAAGGCCTCCCCCAAGATGGGGGGTATTTGCCATAATCGCCACGCTTGGCAGGCGGGTTGGCGATCGCAGTAGGTTGAAAGTAACCTCAGAGAGATGCTGCTGCCCATCCTCTGGAATGGTCCCTTAGTCGCCCTTTACGACACCCACGGGTTGAGATGGGGTGGTGCAATTCTTTATCCCCGGCACCACACCCAAACCCAAATACCCTTCATATCCTTGGGGGAGGCCTTAGTCCAGCAGTGGACGTCTTTTGGCTAAGATGATGAGATGACCTTATCCAGGTTTGTGATCGATCACCAACCCGCATTTGGCAAGCGTGGCTATTAGGCCAATACCCATCAATTTGTAGCGATGACTTGATTTTAATGATAGAGGCCTTTGCCCAGCCGTGGGCAGTATGTAGGCTGATGATGATAATATTAAGAAAGAGGGATACTAAGTAGAGAATGATAAATATTTTATACGTATCTGAGTAAGTACCTGTTCATTTTCTAAATTATTTCATCGTGACGTGGTGGATATACCTACCTAGAGATTAATAAATTATTTTTACACTCTTTATAATATTAATTTAAATTGTGAAATGAATCCGTTTACAAAAACTAAAAAAAAATTTAACAATGGTGTATACATACAGGGTGAATTTTACGAATGTAGGTAATATAAAAACGATAAAAAATTAGCTACTATTACCACCTACTAATTTTTGTTTAGGATGAAAATAAATGATGGATAGGATGGCAAAAAGCTTGTCGTTAGTATTTTTAAATAACACTGTTTAATTAGCTTTTGTTTAGAATCTAAACGAGTAGGTATTGTGGTGATCGGGACTCCTTGCAATAGCAGCTCTATGGCACACGACGACGACGTGATCTGAGTTTGAACTAGGAGCTAGGAAAAATGAGAATAGGAACAAATGAAGATTTGTGGATTATTGTTTCGGTGACAGCAAGCTAAGGCTGATTTGTAATTCGTTGCTTGAGAAAATACACCTGGTTACTATAGTATACATTTATTGAACTTAGTTATACAAAAATAATATTAGGTCCTTACTTATGAAATTGACGTTTTGTATGAAGATTTTTTATAAAAATTTATTTTTCATACTAACGTTTTTTTAATTTTCTTAGCATCTATTTATGTTAACACTATAAAAATTGTAGAGTAGTGTGTTTGTTTCACTAGCTAAATATAGCAGACATTAAAAGAAAAAAATCAAGTCCCTTCAAAGCTATAATGAAACAAAAAGACAATTCCGCTCACAAAAAAAGTAGTCAATTTAAACAAAAAATTGGGCGATAAAGACACAAAATTAATAATCATTGTTGTTACTGAAGCCTAAGTAACATAGTCCTAATTAAAGGTGTGTTATAATATTAACAACCGGTATTGACTTTTAGAAGTAATACACCTATTAATAAGTGGGAAAAAACGTCAATTTCATAGGTAAGGACCTAATATCAAAAAGCCAGCACTTACAGCTGCCGTTTTCAAAACACATTGTAACACAAACACTGTACATTCAATGTACAGACGCCACAACAGACCTTCCAAAACTGTCAGATATCTTCAATAAATGTGCCACCGTATGTCATAGACATAGAGTTCAAAGTCAATTGAGGAAATATGACAGTTCGTGGTAGTCTGTAGTATGTGCAGGCGTGAGTACCTAACACAAAAAAAAACAATTAATATAACACATTCAAAAGAAAACACCTGTAAATTTGTTTCAAGACTTTCAAGGCTACAAGTCTGCCAGATTGTAGGTATATGGCTACATGTAGGTATCGTCCATAATTCATTCATCAATAAATTTGATGTTTAAACAATTTACCCCATTAACATGTTTAACCAATTGCTCAGGCATTGTTCGAAACCACATAACAATGTATTGAATACATTTCCGTCTTTTATTCGTGAATTATTGTTACAATGGTTAACAAATCGTTTTATTAAAACTTAACAAATATTACTATGTAAGTACAGTTACGAACATAAATTTCAGGAACTCTGGCTTCTGGGTGTCTAACCGAGTCTAGACTAGTAATTTTTTGAAAATGAAAGCTCCTGGGTGTCTAACCGAGTCTAGACTAGTCATTTTGTGAAAATGAAAGCTCCTGGGTGTCTAAGTCTAGACTAGTCATTTTGTGAAAATGAAAGCTCCTGGGTGTCTAACCGAGTCTGGACTAGTCATTTCTTGAAAATGAAAAAAATATTTGAGTATCTGCTTCAAACATATATTTATGATGAAGAATTTGAGGGCGCAGTGGTTAACGCGCCTACGATTGCTATAGTTAAGCATCATTCGCAAAGGTCGGTCATCGGATGGGTGACCTAAAATTTATCATCTCAGGCTCCCCGTGGTTCGGAAGGCAGGTATAGCCGTTTTATTTATTGTGACAAAAACGACATGCATCAATAACATTTATCTATCACACAAATACAATTAAATTAAATTAAATTAATTATTATAAAATTATCTCATCTCATCTCAGCCAAAAGACGTCCACTGCTGGACAAAGGCCTCCCCCAAGGATATGAGGGGTATTTGCCGTAATCGCCACGCTTGGCAGGCGGGTTGGCGATCGCAGTAGGTTGAGGGTCACCTCAGAGAGATGTTGCTGCCCATCCTCTGGAATGGTCCCTTAGTCGGCTTTTACGACACCCACGGGAAGAGATGGGGTGGTGCAATTCTTTATCCCCGGCACCACACAGGGGGATTATAAAATTATATTAAAATATAGTATACAGTTAACTATACTTAACGATAAATATCAATCACATCTTCATCGTCAGAGTTAAACATAGATTAGGTACTCCATTGGTCCCACAAACTTTCAGAATAACTCAGTAATGCCTGTTTTATAGTTGACCAATGAGAAATCAAAATCAGCGTCGAAATATTTGAAACTAGTTTATAATAACCACGCATAATATATTTGATATTTTGTTTAGGTTAAGGTACACTTTTGACATTAACTGTACCTACTAAGTGCAAAAGCAGAAAAAAAATGATTCATAAAATTATTAGAATCGGGGGCGTCGACCGCGGGTGCGTCCACCACTGGGGGCGTAAGCCACGGACCCTCGGCATCACGGAGTGCATTGAGATGGCACAGAGGTCGAACCGCCGTTGGTCCCGGCTGCATTAGCAGACGTTGACAACCCCCGCACTAGGCCGGCGCGGGCGGCGCCGGCGTGGTGGTTTACGGCGCGTTCTCCCGGTGTGGTGTGTCCATCAGTGGGGACATAAATATGAGCTGATGATGATGATGATGATATTAGGTCCTTACCTATGAAATTGATGTTTTCTATGAAGATTTTTTATAAAAAAATTTAATTTTCTTAGCATCTATTTATGTTAACACTATAAAAATTGTAGAGTGGTGTTTAGTGTGGAGTGTTTCACTAGCTAAATATAGCAGACATTAAAAAGAAAAGAAATCAAAACCCTTCAACGCTACAATGAAACAAAAGGTCAATTCCGCAAACAAAAATAAAGTCAATTAAAAAAAATATAGGCGATAAAGACTCAAAATGAATAATCATTGTTATTACTGAAGCCAAAGTAACATAGTCCTAATTAAAGGTGTATAATAATATTAACAACCGGTATTGACTTTTAGAAGTAATACACTTAGGTACCTAATAAGTGAGAAAAGAACGTCAATTTCATAGGTAAGGACCCAATACTTCGTAATAGACATTGACGACAGAACGGAAAATGATACTTTCGTACCTACTTACTTGTGTAATTTGATTTTTTATAGGACAACATTGTTCTTTTCTTATCTATCTAATATTATAATGAGGAAAGCTTTGCATTTTTATATGTATGTCTGAAACGAATAAACTCAAAAACTACTAGACCGATTTCAAAAATTCTTTCACCATTAGAATGCTACATTAGCGCTAAATAACATAGGCTATACAGGTATATAATCAAAGAGGCTATATTAAGAAAAATGTCCACCCGGTGCAAAGCAGGGACGGGCCGTTAGTTTTTTTAATAAAAATACAAAGATTAGTAAGTTAAAACGATTACCGAGTTAAAATCCATCGATGTAAAGTTTCAAATCGTAAAAAGTCTGTTTAAGAATATATTTTTTCTTTCTCTCTTTACAAAAATCGCACGCGGCGTTGTTGAAAGATTGTTTTTAATTGTTGTTACGTTTGTACTGTTTTGTTTCATTTGTCAACAGTCATGCACGTTCACGAACACTTAACGCTTTATAACTCACTAAATAGCAAAACACAATTGTTTGACAATATAAAACAAATATTTCAATAAGGTTTATGCTTTTTCCCGTTAAAAATCTCGGTATTGTATATTTTATGTTTCTCTTTTTGGTTATATAGCAAAATTAGCTTTGGACGTACGAGTAAAAGCCTTTATAAAAATTCGACTTAACAATGTTTTAAAAATGGAACGTGAACAGATAATACAAGAACTCAAAACAAAAAAAGTTTTATTTGAATTAAAACCTTCACAGATAATGTTTATTTAAAAATATAAAAGAAATATTATACTAAATAGGTTTTAAGGTGATCAAAGTCATGCTTTATAAAGTGAAAATGTAACGTTCAAACGGAAATTATCGATTTAAATGAGACATAAACGTTAATTGGCCACAATTTGACCCTAAAATGCGCGGACGAAATTCTTGGGCTGTAAGTACCAACCTTAATAAGCATATTAATAGCATATTAGAATATTAAACGACACATTTCGTTATTAATTAGAATAAATTTAATTAAACTATTTGAATTAGTTGGCGAATTGAATACAGTTTTCTTTTTATTGTCCGGAACAGTATGTGTTAATTAACGTTATTAACGTTGAGGTTTTGACAGTATTTTATATGTGACTATTTCTTTTTTGTTTGTTTATAATAGAGATATCGATATATGACATACCTAAGTTTTAGAACGGAGATGGATAGTGTGAAGTATCACTGTACTATATACTGTGAAGTTACTGCTGTGTTATTGCTCTCTATGTACTGAGATAACTGCACTTGAATAACAGAAGGTTGATAAATTAAAGTCTGACTTGTCACCAAATGAATATGTCTTTATATCATAATACACTTGTGAATGTACAAGTATATAATATGTATAGCTAGACGTGAGCTTCTAAGATAATTAGGGCTTTTTTATGTCTTTTAGAAGAAGAGCTTACAACCATTACATCAATGTTTGTGTACTCGTTTTGATTGGTGGTAGGGCTTGTTTGTCCGCCTGACTAGCTACCATCTTATCTAAATATGTCGCCATAACATCAATGTTTGTAGCATTGATATGTTCCGGCAACTAGAGATAAGATATGTGCCTCGGTAGTTGAGGATTCCGGTGAAACGCTTCCATCTTCAGCTTTATCATTATTTAACTCCAGGTGTGATGAACGCCAATCGATTACCTTACAGGTTTCTCGTCGCCTATTAAAGTCGGTGAAACTGTAAAAGCCGTAGGCAGCCAAGCCAACGGTCCGGGTGTAGAAAAATAATTATTTTTTTTCACGAAATGCCAAAAAACATAGCTAACAAAAAGAGATTTAGATTTTTTGGTTTTTAATTATTATTTTTTAATTTTTTTGTACGGAGCTAGATTTCTGTTGTCTAATAATTAAAAAAAACCTCGAAATTCAAGACAATCGCGAAGCGCAGCGTAGAATTTCGAGGTTTTTTCTTTGTCTTAAATTTCTAACCTATCACGTGACCTAAGTACAGCAAAACTGAAAAATTTTACAAGTCCTAGCTCCATACAAAACATGATCGAAAAATCGGCTATGTCTCAGACCCCCTTTGCTACACCCTAACCAAGCCAATAGCTAACACTTTCCTATTTAACTTTGTAGTGTAGCGGTTAAGTATGAAAATTAAGTAAAATACCTACTAAGTAAAAGCTATACTTACTTAAAAACTATTTATAGGTAGATTAAGATTTTTTGCAAAGCTAATCCAGCTAAAAAAAGGGCTCATGTTTCAAACTAATTCACAAACAAGACTAACTTCGTACTGTCAGAACATTGTCGATTCTTAGATTTTTTTATAATATGAATGTATTTGATTACCTTATTTCTGATAACGTGGAAGAATACTATTGTTAGGTACTACACACAAACCCAAGAGGCGTAAGTAGTACCCCATATTATAAAAGTAATGTATGTTTTGATTCCGATAATAAATAAATTAAAAAAAAAACTATTAACTTAAAAAATATTATTTATTATTATTATTTGTTTATTTTATTTATTTAGGAAGACCAACAGCTATTATATATACTCGTATATAACCATTTAAAAAGCTACGGAAAGTCATTAACAGGTCCTCACGAGTAAAAACAATATAAATTATAGTGATACACAAACAAAATACACATAAAACTGATTAAATATGACATGCTTACAAAATTATACAAAAATAGGATCCAACATAATACGAGTTAAAAGTGACTATGTACTAATAACCTACTACTGATCAAATTATTATTAAGCTTAAGGAACCCTTTAAGTTTCTCGTCGCCCCCAAAAAAAGTCCGCGTGACACCATATGCCGACTGAGGAGCAATCACCAGACTCTTTCAAAAAGAATCGGTTTCGGATCCATCTTAAGAGCGTTTACGCCGCTCACTAGCGCCGCCAATGAAAAAAAAACATATCTAGTAATTAGAGATATAAAATCAAATTATGCTCAACAAACTATTTGAATGAAGTAATTTAGCATTTTTACGTCACCTAATGAACACCTCACATGTTATGGTTTAGTTAAATACGGCGTTATAGTTAAAAGTGGCATAATTTGATTTTCTGTCTCTAATTACTAGATATGTTTTTTTTTTATTGGCGGCGCTACTGAGCGGCGTAAACGCTCTTAACGTCTGGGTTCGATTTCCAGCGGGAGATATAACTGTACTCGGTTTGGTAGAGGTAATGCTTGGTTAAGTCCGCCTGGCTAGCTACCACCATCTTACCTATCTAAACATGTCACCATCACATCAATTTTAGCATTGTTGTTCCGTTAGAGATAAGAGCTAGTTCGGCAGCAGTTGAGGATTCCTGGTGAAGTGCGCTTCCATCATCGGCCTCATCATCACTTAACATCAGGTGAGATGACGGCCAAGTATTTACCCATATAGTGTTTTAAAAAAACATTATCTCACGTCTTTCTTTGAATACTTAGTGGTTAGAGACTATTAAATCTAACATTTTATTAAGGCTGCACGGATTGTATCCTAAGCAATGAAAAATTTAAAAAGATAGAATGTGAGTTTGGATTGGCATTGACAGATTTTGGCCGCTCCTCTTCCATTTTTGAAATTTTTGAAAACACGTCATTATGCGTGTGTGTATTTGACAAACACGCTTATATACATTAAATCAATAAAACAAACATTACTATTTGTTTTATTGATTTAATGTATATTTATGCATAATTAAAAATAATATTAACATTCGGATAAACTCCTTTAAGGGTGCGCCGTCCGTAAGTGACAAGTGTCATAATATGTTTTATTTGAAATGTCGTCGTCCATATTTATTTGATGCCGCGCGGCCATACTAATTTTGTATGGGGAATTTAAGGTGCTTAATAAAAAATAATTATTTAAATAACCACTTGATGAATCGAAAATGTAGTCTAGCAATTTGTAGTTTATCCATTGATGATTGTTTAGACAAAATCAGAGGTACAATAATTTAGTTAAACTATAAGAAATCTACTAAACGCCGCCACTCGTTTTCATGATTTTTGCCCAACTTTAAATGATATTGTAGAAAAAACTATAGCGTGTTATGAATTTATGGTTCTGACAAATTGTAAACACGTTCCCTATGATACTAAATATATATTTTGTTCATTTAATACGATAGTATTTTCAATTATATTTACTTAACCGTAACTGCATTTTTGGCATTTTTTGGTCGGCGCACCCTTAAGTAAACTATGGGTGTGCGAAATTTCATACTCCTTTGTCCGCGCAATTACCTATTTAAGATCTAATAGTTTTAGTACATCATTAGAAGTCAGTATTCTGTAATCATCATCATCAGCTCATTTTTTTTTATGTCCCCACTGCTGGAGCTCGAGCCTTCCCTATGGATGGATAGAGAGAACGGGCCATAAACCACCACACAGGCCCAGTGCGGGTTGGTGGTTGTTAACGACTGCTAATGCAGCCGGGACCAACAGCTTTACGGGCCTTCCGAAGCACTTAGATGATTTTTGGTCACCCATCCGATGACCGGCCTTTGCGAAAATTGCTAAACATCAGCACTCGCAGACCGGGCGCGTTAACCACTGCGCCTCATTCTTTAATACTACCCTTGTAATAATCCTTAAGATAAATATACCTAGTATAAAATTATTCGACTCAGTGACCTAGCGCTTGATATCCGCAGATCCCGGGTTCAATTCCCAGGTCGGGCAAAATGTTTATTCGATGCATTGCCCGGGTTTGTGATCACCAACCCGCGCAACAAGCGTGGTGATTAAGCCATTACCCATCAATTGTAGCGAAGACTTGATTCCAATAATGGAGACCTTTGCCCAGCAGTGGGACATTATTAAGGCTATTACTTTAATTGTTATATTTAACATAGTTATAGATAACGTTAATATTTTTTTTAATCATTTTATAGTTAAGTATATTATATTCGTCGTTGTGATTAACAGAAACTCTAGTAATAGCAAAAACCAGTAGGTTCTAAACCTTTACATAAAGAGCTAAACCTCCCATCTCTTCTATCTTAACAATGACTATTCCAAATCTAAGTAACAACAAAACGAAAACTGCCATACCTGAAATAGAAAACTTCAGCCGACGACGACCCCATACAAATCCGCCATTTTCAGAGCAGTTGCAACCTCTTTACGAAAACTTTGAACCGTTCACACACAGATAACACAAAACAGAACACGCTTACAACGATAATTCGGAACAGAAAACAGCGGAAAAACGAAAAGGCGAAAGATTCAAATTCGGAACTGTCAAAATCGCGCGCGAACCACACCCCGACGTCTTAGGTTTTGACAATTAGTTGTATTGCAACTGGTGAATTGCAAACCGGTGGTAGATAGCCGTTTTCTTTGACACAGCTGAGCGCATACGCGAAACGCGGCCGGCCAAGCTGACTGGCGAATGGAACTACACATCCCCCCCACAGCGAGGCGTGGTTTTCGAACGATCCCCTCTCCAAGGCGGAGCCAATACTTTTTTACTTATAAATATGTTTGGAGTCCGAACGCTCTCCCAATGTTGGAGGCATGTTTTGTATTATTTTCCACCGTTTCACTTTATTATATTGTAATGTCAGTTTGTTGAATTTAAATAAAAGGGAAGTTGTCATTTCGTCATTGTTGTGCTGATAGTGATGTTTGAGAATTGTTTTGCGTTTTTTTTTCGATTCGGGGTGGCAAAGGGAGGACAACATTAACATTTATTAATATTTTAATGTTGGTACGAGATGGTTTGAATAGACTGCTCTTCTTCTCTCTTCTTCTTCAAGTATTATATGGGGACTCAGTAGCTCAGCGTCAGCGCATTGGACGGGTTATCCAAAGGCCGTGGGTTCGATTCCCACTCAAAATTCCCGAGCCTCGTTGATTTTTTCTAGTAAAAATGTTAGCGTTGTGAATGCAAAATTCAAAATAATAAAAATACATTTTATATGGTTATTGTTAGGATTCGAAAAACTCATTTTAACAACTAACTACTCTTATTACAGTTGTTAAAGGTACTTACTTATATTTTCATATGACAGATAGGTAGGCAGGTAGATGCCGCCTATACAACCTTATTTTTAGTTTATACGAAAACCGAAACACGGGTCAAATATTTTCATTTAAAGAACGTACAAAAAAAACTAAAATAATATCTTGAAAACTCATGAAGTTACAAGCTTTTTGTGCTGCCCGGTTGTGTGTTTTCAGTAGGGAATAATTTATTTGAGATTTTGTAAACATTAATTGGTCAAAATGTAACATGGTATAAAAAATATTGAAATCGATTCTATTACTGATTCTGAACAAACAGTTTTCAGGTTTCGTATAAACTAAAAATAACATTGTATATTTAGTAATAACTAGAACATTTTTTAAATAAAATTAGACTTATAACCTACCTACTATGTAGATGGTATATATACCTACCTACTTCAATAAATGAAAAACAGTCATTTAATTAAGGGAGTAAGAACAAAGTAATCTATCAATTGTAGCCTAAGTTGGTTAAAAGATTTTCAATTTTGAATTCAACAAATCAATAAAAATAAAAATTAACCATTTTCTTTATTAAAAATTATAGTAGAGCAAACACAAACGATTGTCTTTTTAATATATCTTATTATAAACATACATTTCTGTGTTAACATTAAAAGTAATTTTATTATAATTTTTACACAGTTTTTTATATCTACATACACTACTTTTTATTCACCTATATATGTATCCTACTAATATTATAAATGCGAAAGTTTGTGTGTATGTACGTTCGTATATTTGTTGCTTCTTCACGCTGCAACGGATGGATGGATTTGGATGAAATTCGGCATACAGATATTTTATAACCTGGAATAACACATAGGATACTTTTTATCCAGATATTCCCATGGGAACGGGAACCACGCGGGGGAAACCGCGGGCGGCCGCTAGTGGTTTTATAATTGCTACTTTAGTTAGGAAAATATGAAAAGCATAAAACTTTCACTGTTTTATAGTTAAGAGTGGTGGCCGAGAGGCAAAGTGCTCGGCCCGATACCCGAAGGTCCCAAGTTCAATTCCCAGGTCGGGCAATGTATGTTTCGGATTTTTCGATGCTTCCGGGTTTGTGATCACCAACCCGCATTTGGCAAGCGTGGTGATTAAGCCATTACCCATCACTTGTAGCAAATGACTTGATTTCAACGATGAAAACCTTTGCCCTTTTTTCTTTTTTTTTTTTTTAACTGGGTGCCTAGTGTGTTTTGTTTACTCTCCGTATTCATTCGATTACGTTTACGATAACGAAAATTAGTATGGCATTGAAGCAGCGCCTCCTGGCGGCATACGAGAAGACATAGACATAGACATACATTTATTTACTACAAGCACACATAAATACATTTATACAAGACGTTTAATCGTAGCAATTACAATAAAGAGAGAAACATAAATACAAACAGAATTAAATGAACAAGACAACAACATTAATAATTTAATAATAAAATAAAAATCTAATGAATATTGAAGTATGTGTGCTACAGCAGCAAATGGACCTCGACTCAGCAAATGCCTACTGTGTTAGCAGCAGACGCTGTTACTCTGCCAAGACCGTGCATTTAGCCTCAGGACCCCGTGAAAACAATTTTTATTTTTTGCTTATTGGTGTGTTGCGTGTGTTTGGTGTTACAAAGTGTAAAATAAAACATTAAATAGGCGATGTGATAAGATAATTATTAATAATAAAAATAAAAAATAGAATAAAAATAATTAATAATATTAATAGTCAGTCGATGTGCAGAGTTAGCAAATATCAAATAATGTCAACAGAAGAGTTAAGGGTGCGCCGACAAAAAAATGCCAAAAATGCAGTTACGGTTAAGTTGATATAATTGAAAATACTATCGTATTAAATGAACAAAATATATATTTAGTATCATAGGGAACGTGTTTACAATTTGTCAGAACCATAAATTCATAACACGCTATAGTTTTTTCTACAATATCATTTAAAGTTGGGCATAAATCATGAAAACGAGTGGCGGCGTTTAGTCAATTTCTTATAGTTTATCTAAATTATTGTACCTCTGATTTTGTCTAAACAATCATCAATGGATAAACTACAAATTGCTAGACTACATTTTCGATTCATCAAGTGGTTATTTAAATAATTATTTTTTATTAAGCACCTTAAATTCCCAATACAAAATTAGTATGGCCGCGCGGCATCAAATAAATATGGACGACGACATTTCAAATAAAACATATGACACTTGTCACTTATGGACGGCGCACCCTTTTTCGTTAATGTGATCAAATTGCGAATGAAACTCGCACTTGGCACCCTGATAGTCAATGATAATGAATGCCTGAAGACACTATGTTTCATGAGTTTCAACCTGCAATCGTCAACAGCAAAGGTAACTGATGATTGGTCAAGTTGTAAAATATGAAATCAGTATGATAATCAAAACTTTTTAAACGCATATCGAAAGCCTTCGAGTGTCTACGTACCTGCAGACTGACTGTAGTTATATAGAAAATACCGACTTACACTATCGAAACTTAATTTTGAAATCTAGTAAACATCATCTTCACTTTTGCTGTTGTCTGTACTAGATTCCCGATGAACGCTTGAAAAATACGCGATTTTGGGGCCACGGAGCCGCAACGTTTGTGGCGATGACAGTCACTAGGTATAAGTAGGTACAAATATTTTGCTACCTTAATTTAATCTTTATTTTTAAGATTTATGTAAGCTGAAGTTGTTGATGTTATCTAATGTTTTATTTCAGAATTTGTTAATCGTAATTTAAATGTATCCTATGAGCAAACAAGGGCCACTTCTAGATGCATTTTTGTTCGGGATCCTTTATTTAGGTAGTACATTATTGATCGAAGGTTTCAACACAGACCTCAGACTTTTTTTTCTTTTAGTTGATGGCTTCGCGCGATTAGCACATTTAGCCAGTGTCAAAGTATTTTTTCTTACAAGTAATACATGAATAAACAATATTTCCTTCTTGTATGATGATGATAAATGATAATAGAAGTGAGAAATGATATACCCCCCAACCCCTAGAGTATCTTAGTAAAGATGTGGGGCTTTACTAAGTCCTCGGGCGGAATTCTTGGGAGAATTTGAAAAGCGAAGTTGCACTGTTTTGTTTCATTTGCCAACACTCATGCGCACTTACGAATACTTAACGGTTAATAATCCACCATTATTTCACATTAATATTCGACTTAACACAAATTTTAGAAAATAAAACAAAACCACAGACATGACTCTTCACTTTCCCGCCAAGAAGTCCGACTTTGATCATAAGACAATTTTAAAAGTGACGTTGCGCGTTCCAATTTCACAATAAAGTAGGTACCTACTAAAGAAGGTTTTATTCTCTCAAGAAGTCTCAAGATAAAATTACAAAGAAAACAAAACACAATCCAACGCCACGCCAATAGTCGACGTTGTAGACATTGTATAATTAATGATCTGTTGTTGGGAGATAGAAACACCAGAATTAGCATTCTCCTTGCCCGGGAGGGTGGCCCGCTCCAAAGTAAAAATCACCCGAAAACGGGGAGGTATTTTTTAATTAGTCACCATTTTTAAGTGCGCTCACTTCACTTTGGCAGTGCTGCGTTTAGAACGGCCATTTTTGTTAATTTAATTGTGCATACTGGGTCTTTTGGTAACTGGAACTTATATAGAGAAAGAAAAGGAAAAATAAAACCAAAAAATTAAAGATACTTGGTCTCGTTGACCGAGTGGTCTTGGATTCAATTTCCAGGTCGACAAAGGGTGTTTCGGATTTATATTAAGGATTCAAACCTGGGTTTATGATTACCAATCCGCGTTTGGCAAGTTTTGTGATTAATCAAATACCTTTTCTACCCCTAAATTGTAGCGATGGCTTGATTTTAATGCTGGAGGCCTTTGCCCAGCAGTGGGATAGTGCATAAAGGGACGATAGAAGACGCATAAAATTATGCATCGTCTATCGTAGGTACACATTTTTTGTACCTACTGTTATTTTGAGATTTATTATTGCGATGAATTTATTTATCGTTTAAAGGTTTATTTTATTTACTACCGAATTCTATTACCTACACTTTACAAAACCTGTTTAATATAACAGTTTTTTTGTTTTTTATTAATTTAATTTCGAATTGTATAATTGTGTGATAAATGTTATTGATTTATGTCGTTTTTGTCACAATAAATAAATAAATAAATATATAACTACTTACTTATTGCTATAAAAGTTTTAAAAACATAGGTACCTACTTACCCCTAAACTCTACTGAAGTTTCACCACCAAATTCTATTAAGCCTAAACGGAGCACAAACTACAAACACCGAGAAATAAGACTTCGCACCTCGTAAAGCAAAGATAAAATGCGAGGAGAGTCACGGGCAAACGAGGGGGGGCAGCCACACTTTTTTTTAATTAAAACTTTTGAACCAGACACTTTTAAAGGGAGGCAGATTGACTTGCAGAAACTCTAAAACACACCTACCTGCACGATGCAAATGCCAAACGCCTCGGAGAATCTAGGGGAAACTCGGAGAATCTAGTAGGGGACGGGGGCACGCTTCACCAGCTCATTTTATGTCCCCACTGCTGGGGTACACGTAGTGTTGCCAGGTCCAGTGTGTCAAATTTCGGGACGGAAGGTAAAAATAATCGGGATTTGGGATTTCAAATCGGGACGTAGGTACTTACAATTATGTAATAAAAAATGCAGGTTTTTGTGAATTGTTATTGTTGGATGAAAACAATGAAACTAAAACTGGTTAAACTATGTACATACCTACTTACGTACAGACGCCTGCACATAAACCTATCCAAAACTGTCAAATTTCTTCAATACATTATCAACCATATTGTTAAGGCATAAAGTTCAAAGTCTATTGCAGAAATTTGACAGTTTGTGGTAGGTTGATGTTCAGGCGTGTGTACTATAATATTCTGTGCTAAACAACATGAATCTCTCTCCCGTTTTTGCTGTAAAAAATATCACTCACTATTATTACTCCTCACTAAGGAGGTAAGTGAAAACTCGGGACATTTGGCGTCCGGATCAAGGGTAAATCGGGACCTGTCACCAGACCCCTGAAAATCGGGACGTCCCGCGCAAATCGGGACACCTGGTAACGCTAGCACAAGCCTTCCTTATGGACGGAGACACCGCAGCGAGAACACGCCGTAAACCACCACGCGGGCGCCACTGCGCCCTTAACTCCTTATAGCACCTTAACTCCTTATAGCTCACATTATGGCCTAATAGCTCACGCCAGGTATACCTCCTTGTGGGTTATGATAGTCTGGTACTTTTGACTTTCTGCTGTCTCTCTCTTTATCTATCTTTCTATCGTGGACCAAGTTTCGCACTAACATCTCGATACTTCAAGAAGTCGGCATTGAGCAGCGTCTATTTTCAGTAGTACAGTCTCGCATACTCACATTCTTCGGACACGTATCTCGACGCGGCCATCAGTCCATCGAACGTCTTGTCGTTCAAGGAAAGATGGAGGGCACGAGACCGCGTGGAAGGTCTCCCATGCGATGGACGGACCAAATTAACTCTTTGGGGCATGCATGGTGGTTGATTTTTCGACCACATATTTCATTTGGTTTTTAATCTTATCACAATCACATAAAGTTCAAAATGTGGTGGGAATATACATCCCTCTGACCCTGAAAGAGTTAAGGCAGCCGTGGGAGGTCCATTAAACGACTGCAGCAGGATGACCTCTAACAGAGATAAGTGGCGCGCTGTCGTGAGGCGAATAACACCTGCCCAAACCGCTACTACATGACGACCACGACCGCACTGTCAAGAGCGTAGCAGATAAGAAGAAGAAGAAGATCTAGCTTTCTCTTTCTTTCTTTCTTTCTTTCTTTCGATCTTTCTTTCTCTCTCCCTCTTTAGCAAATTTTATGCCCCCACTGCTGGGGCATTAGCCTTCCCTATGGATGGAAATACCGCAGCAGAGACGCGCCATAAACCAGCGCGCGGGCCCAGTGCGGTGCGGTGGTTGTTAACGACTGCTAATGCAGCCGACCAACGGCTTTACGTGCCGACGAAGTACTAATACTTCTAAGTATTGAGGGAGATACCTTCACACTATAACATTTCATAATTGGAAGAAGAGATCAGAAAGCGTCAAACACTGATGCCACTAAATACCCCTTCAAACTTGAGCACAGTAATGCAAAACCATACCATACAAATAAACAAACAGTAATAGGTAATTAAACAGACAATTTAGTTCAAAAGGTCAAATTTGAAAACACTAATTTTGAACACCCATTGTTTTAGAAAGCGCCGCTACGTCAATGCACCGGAAACCGTCACCTTAAGTACCTATTTTTTTATTTATTAGTAACTATAGGCTAACTGGCGCCAGTTTTCGACTCTTTAAGTCAAGTGTTTGACAGAGTTTTCGTCGCCAAAAAATTTCATTGAAATACCTATTATATTTAAAACGAAAACGCTTAAACCTTTAGCACTACGTAACTGCCTTACTACCTACCTATTCACTGGCGAAGACAGTAGCTTAAGATAACCATAATTAATTAAATATTAATTAAACTCACTAACGAATAGAAAATCAACGTTAAATTATAATTACTCAGTCACACCAAGGCAAGGGTTTATTATCCCGCCTTGCAGTAAATATAAGTAGATAAACTATTAAATGACACTTTCCACTTTTCCACACACTACAAAATTGAAATGGCCTCTTACAATTTCGCTACTTATAGCGCCATCTATTGACGCGTTAAAGTAACTAAATTTTATTTGTGCATACGCTTGCACATCGGACAGTTTGTGGCGTGTGTAGTACAATCAAATTAAGGATTAGGAATTATACATTGAAGCTAAATTAAATAATTTATAAAATTTTATAAAATACAGTGAAAAATTAAACGCCTACCCGACCCATAGCCTAGCATAGCGGTCAGTGCAGACGCTCGGGTTGCGGAAGACCTTGGTTCGACTCCTGGCTGGGTCGAGTAGGCGTTTAATTTTGTCACTGTATTTTATAAAATTTTATAAATATTATATATAATATATATATATATATTCGGTTTTCTTCTTAAATAGTAACTTAATTAACTGAATAGTAGTGATGGATTGTCGTTATCTTTAACAAACGGAACCAACGAAAATCCAAATGTAGATGTAAAATGTTAACTAACAAATAAACTATCAAAGTCACTCAGACTCCTACTCATACATGACATGACATGATTAGACGCAGAAATCTTAACCGCTCGGCGTTCTATACAATGTAACGAACGCTGCAAACTGATTAACTGTGAGATAAAAAGAAAAAAAATATATCAAATACCTAGAATTTAGAAAAATACACTGGCCTGCAAAATTAAGTATCACACTTTTAAAATTGCAATAACTTTTTAAGTACACAAGATATACTTTCGAAACAAAAAGGAAAAATGTTACTGATGTATAATTTACTTTAGTTTCAAAGAAAGCTGATAAAAATTGCTGCAAAACGTTTTTTATTTAAAAATCTCTAACTTCTATAGTTTAGAAAATAAATAAATATTAAAAGTGTAGTACTTAGTTTTGCAGGCCAGTGTAGTAGTAGCAAAGTAAATAGCGTATTACTATCCCTCTGTTGGGCAAAGGCCTCCACCATTAAAATCATGTCTTGTCTACAATTGATTGGTAATGGCTTAACACCACGCTTGCCAACCATGTACGGGTATGGGCTTTGCATCAACAAATCCAAACCATACTTTGCCCGACTTGGGAATTGATCCTGGGACCTTCGGTTATCGGGCCGAAAGCTTTGCCAATCGGCCACCGAAGCGAGGAAAACGCGAAAAAGTTTTTATTTCACTGTCACTAAGAACACTGTTATATTTAATGTACCTATGTATCTACCTACCTACCCTCAGAATAATAACTAAAGCTATAGAAACCGGACTAAAATAGCAACACAAATTCATCAGTTCGCACTATTTTAACTAATGAACCTAGGTGATGTATTGAAAAGAGATCGATTGTCCCTTTTCTTTCGTTATTTCGAAGGAAACGAACTGTCAGCGTTTAAATCAATGTACTTCTGATTTTGGCCGGGCAAAAGGACTCGAGATTTTATTTTTCTGATGACCGAATGACATAACAATACAAAAAATAAAAACTAAGTGTCAACCATTTGTCGCCCTCCAATCTCCTTTTCTAGCCATAAGATAGAACGGAACTAAACATAGTTGCACGTTTTTTATATTAACTTTCCTTCTATACCTTTAGTTAATGTTCTAAGTACCTACCTATACCTACCATAGACCAAAATCAATGACAAATTTTTTTTTATTTCAACCACGTCATTCTCAGAAGCATTTTCAAAAGATCGTGCCCGTGCGTGATTCAACCAAAGAAACCTATTACAACAAATGTAACTATATGTAAATAAGAAAGAGAAAGCAAACGAATCACCGATCGTATTTAGCTGCGTGTTACGAAGCCCACGCCCTAATTATGGCGTTAAACAATTCCTCAACAGCTCCCCTTCTTCTGTATGATTAACATTATCTAATGAACGCAAATATCCATGATAGGTACCCAGCTATCTCGTAATTAACGCGTACGAAGCATTAACTACCATAACTATCAGGTAAAAAACAAATAAAAAGCGCATAAGTCGCTGCTTCCATCATCATCTAATAAAGATCGTATTTCAAGAGGCTAATGATACGTCTCGCCGATTCTAATTAGTTGTACAGAACCGTTTTGCCGAGTGATTCTGATAAAATCTGGATGTTGTGTAAATTTTCGCGATAAAATCTTGCGGGCGTGTAGTGACATCTAGCGGCGAGTAGCAAAACTGTTCTGTTGCAAAAGTAAAATGCACTGTAGTGTTAGGTGGTACGAAATCAACATAATGCGTCCTGGGTACCTAGTGTGAGTTTTGTTTACTATCCGTATTGATTCGATTACGTTTACGAAAACGAGAATTAGTATGGCATTGAAGCAGCGCCATCTGGGGGCATACGAGAAGAGTTAACATTTTGCCATACAAATTCTCGTTTTCGTTAACGTGATCGAATAGCGAATGAAACTCGCACTTGACCCTGTTAATTCTAACTAGCTGTAAATAAAATCTGTTGTGTTAATAATCGCAATAAAATACTGTTGGTAAATAGTGACATCTCGTGGCGAATTGTAGAACTTTTTGGTTTAACTAAAAAAAAAGGTGGTAACGCCATCTTGCGGACCGAGATGAATTCGCAGTGGTGAGGTATTTGTTGTCTTTTAACATCACAGATGGCGCTTCAGCACAAAAGCAGAAGTGGTTTTAGTATAAAAGTTATAGATGGCGCTGCCGAAAAGCTTTATTTCACAGAAATAAAATTAGCTGTTGAAGAGTCGATCTCAATTACATATATATTTATTTTTCATCATTATAAATCAAAAAATAGTAATTAATGCATTACCCATGCATAATTATTTATTCTATATTTTTTTTCAAAAACTTATGGTACCCTACCTATCTAAAGTAAAATTCTTCAAACTTTGAAACGATATAGGTAACTATAAAAACTAGCATACAACATGAATGCACAACAAACAGGCGGGACTCACTGTTCTTTTAATAGTTATAACATATTAGTACCTACATGGTTTTATGTATGTAGGTTTTTATCTAGCTACCTACCTATAATTAGGTACAATTCTAGAAAATAATACTAAGAAGAAATATAACAAAATCATAGAATATTTAACTAGGAACTCGTTATCCTTGACTGAGAACGAGTATAGTAACAATTATAAGTGTACAACTTTATTTTGACCTCTTGATTCTCTTACTCAACGGCCATCTAATGTTGAGTGTTGGTCTCTTCTAATGCCCGCCATTCCTTCCGGTCTTGCGCCTTCCTCATCAAACCCTTTTCCGCTACCTTGAGAAGGTCGTCAGTCCATCTCATCGGTTTCCTGCCTACGGTTCTGTGTCCAACTCCTGTTCCACCTTCAGAATCTGTATGAAATTACACAAAATAAATTATGTATTTCGGAAAAGTGATGTAGTAGGTGGTATAAGAAAATGTATCCAAATTATGTGTAACCTATGTAATCAATCATACTAAATATTATAATCCAATTTCTTATAATATTAAAGCCAGTCTTAATTCAACATTCGCTTGTTTTACTCATCTCCTACCAGGCGCCCTACAGTGTTATTTTTGTCTTCTTTTTTTGTACGTCATCGTCATCATCAGTGCCTCAGTAGTTGAAGATTCCGGGTGAAGTGTGTATCATTGGCCTTATCATCACTTAACATCAGGTGAAATCAAGGCACTGTGCTTACCAAACCTACTAAGTAGATTTTTAAAAAAACATACCTACCTATCGCTCTGGCAATCTGGGTAAGGATTAGGACAGAACACATAACTTGACAAATATAATAAAATAAATATCATGACGATTCCGAACAAATAATAACATTTCCATCAGATTTTTTTTAAATGATCTAATGTTTACTAATGGTTGACGCAAACTTAAACCCACATACCCCACGCGATAAAAAAAGCGGGCAAAGGTCATTATCAAGTTGTCTACTTACACAAACAGAGCTTTTGTTTCAAAACCGCTTACACCATTATCACCTCTAATACAATCGAAATAAAATACATTATCCCACTACATTAAGTTATGAAGTTAACTTATTAACTCACGTATACTTCCAGTCATCTGGTTTATAATTGCTTGTCAGTATGTGCCAATGCTAGTAAGTTGAAATAGTTCTTAGCTAGTAATTGTTAGATGCTCGAAGATGTCTGTTTTGTTGCTATTTGTCGTGTCAAGTCTAATAGGACATTCAGTAAGTAGATTTATTTATTTTAATTATCACCTGTTCATTTTTATGTTTCCACTCCACTGCTGGGACACAAACCTTCCCTACGCATGGAAACGTTTTTCTTTCTTTCTTTTCACAAAGATAACGGGCCTATATACCACCAAGAGGCCCCATGCCGATTGGTACTCGTTAACGACTGCTAATGCAGTCGGGACCAAAGACTTTAAGTGCCATCCGAAGAATGTAGGAGGTATTAATTTTTGGTCACCCATCCAAGGACCGACCTTGGCGAAAGTTGCTAACTTCAGCAATCGCTACTGAGCGTGTTAATAAATAATTTGTTAATTCAACATAAACATATAGGTTTAATTATGTATAATACATTGAAGGATACCTACCTAGTAAGGTTAAAATTTACCTTATTTTTTATTTTATTTTATTTTAATTTTAATATATGTATTTCTAAATTCACAGCTCTTAATCTAAATTAACAAACTTATATATTTAAACATACAGCAAATAACGATTTTTCTATAGGTTTACTTATAAAATTTGTAAATAAGAGGAGATACACAATTTCTTGGCATTTGAACATCAATATTATTGAATTAATCAGTCAATAATACAACTTTTATGTACTATATACTTCATCATCATCATCATCAGCTCATTTTACGTCCCCACTGCTAGGGCAGGAGCCTTCCCTATGGATGGATAGGGAGAACAGGCCATAAACCACCACGCGGGCCCAGTGCGGATTGGTGGTTGTTAACGACTGCTAATGTAGCCGGGACCAACGGCTTTACGTGCCTTCCGAAGCAGGGAGGAGCGAGAGATGATACAGTTTTGGTCACCCATCCGATGACCGGTCTTTGCGAAAGTTGCTTAACCTCAGCACTCGCAGACCAGGCGCGTTAACCACTGCGCCATCGAGCTCCTCACTATCTACTTATGGTTAAGCAACTTTCGCAAAGGCCGGTCATCGGATGGGTGACCAAAAATTTATCATCTCGAGCTCCTCCGTGCTTCGGAAGGCACGTAAAGCCGTTAGTCCCGCCTGCATTAACAACTTAACAACCACCAATCCGCACTGAACCCGCGTGGTGGTTTATGGGCCGTTCCCTCTATCTATTCATAGGGTCGTGCCCCAGCAGTGGGGACATAAAATGAGCTGATGATGATGAAGAGGTACTATCCTATCTAAACCTATGTGAAGAATTCGCTTTGTCAATTTACCTTTTATAAAATGTTTATATAATTTTTAACGCAAATTTTGTTGCGAACAAATTACAAAAACACAAATGTTGAAAAAATTTCCACGAGCAGGATTTGAACCCGCACCCTTCTGACATACCGGGTCAGGTGCTCTCCCAATTGAGCTATCGTTGTTCTAACCAGCCCGCCGAAATTATTCAACACTATTTATTTTTTACTTTGAAAGCCAAAGGCGCCAATTCAATGTCAACAACTACCGTCATTAACATCTGATCATAATATTTTTACAAATACTAAAGATCAGTTAAGAAGTAGGCAAGCTATTTATAAAATGTTTATATAATTTTTAACGCAAATTTTGTTGCGAACAAATTACAAAAACACAAATGTTGAAAAATTTTTTTGTGTTTTTGTAATTTACCTTTTATTTTTACAGTTATGTGAAATCAATAATGGTGGGAAAGCGTCAAGAATCCCGCTATCTGACGGCCACGCTATCCCAGCGCTGGGTCTCGGCACGTTCCTGGGGTTCGACGAGGTAATTATGAGGACCACACCCAGAGTTCGAAGGGTAGTGGCTCCAGTTTTCGACATGAACCAGTAATCGGCACCTATAATACAAGCTTTTTTATCACTTACAAGCTATTTTATTTTACTACCACAAACTGTCAGATTTCCTCAATAGCCTTTGAACTTTATGTGTGTGTAAATCGTTAAACATTTATTGAAGACATTTAACTGCTTTATATAGGTTGATGTGAAGTCGTCTACGTCTGCACCTTACAAAAAAAATCAAATTTTGGTTTCGCGGCAGTATTGATTGTAACAAATTATTATACACCGTTCTTTTTTATTCGTTTTAGACCCGCAGGTGGGTAGATCAGGGTGCCTGTGGCGGTAGCCAAAGCAAGCAAACGATAGCGAAGTTCGAAAAGAATAAAATGTATGGGATTGACATAAGCCGCGCTAAATCACGTGGTCAATCTTATGTCAATCCCATACATTTTATTCTTTTCGAACTTCGCTATCGTTTTATTAATGTTACTTTGGCTAAGCCTACTAGTGTGAGGTTTGTTTACTATCTGTAGGTATTCATTCGATTACGTTTACGAAAGCGAAAATTAGTATGGCATTGAAGCAGCGCCTCCTGGCGGCATACGAGAAGAGTTAACATTTTGTCATACGAATTCTCGCTTTCGTTAACGTGATCGAATGGCGAATGAAACTCGCACTAGGCACCCTGGCCATGAAACTGAAAAAATAAAAAATGAAAAAATATCCCCAAGAAACGTCAAAAACAAGATATTTTTTTAACTTTTTTATTGACCAAGCATGGTTTTTAAGGGAAAGTTAAAAAAAATCGTTTTTGACCTATGTTTCTTAGGGAAACTAGTTCAGTTTCATGGTCTGATCTACCCACCAGCGTGTCTAACTGCCGTACTCAGAGACGTCAATTAAGTTTTAAGGACAATTAAGTCTCTTGCTGTCACTCTCTTATGTATAGTGCTAAATAGAGAAGGAAAGACATTTAATTGTCATTAAAACTTAATTGACGTATCTGAGTACGGCAGGCAGTAAGACGGTTAAAAAAGAACGATGTATATTGTTTTGTTATGACGTTTTAAAGTTACTAACCTATTCTTTTTACAGAATGGCCAAAAAGAAGTGACGGAGAGTGAAGTAGAAATCCCAGTGACTTGGGCACTAGACGCTGGCTATAGGTACGCAAAATGAATAGAATATATAACATCTATTAGTTATTAACCTTTCAATTCCGGAACAAAACCAATGAAAACACCCGCGCTGATGACGTAATTCGCAAAATGGCAAAAAAAAATTTAAAATGGAAAACGCACAGAGAATAAAGTTGTTGGGTGTTTAGAGTGTAGCAGATTTAAGGTGGGAACATACTATTAAAACATGACGCCACGTCACGCCATCCGACGCGTGTCAGTACTAATCAATCCCATACATTTATTATTGTCAGTTGCACATAGAAAACACACCATGTGATGACATGTACTCCCACGCGGAAACATCCAGTCGATCTAGATCGGCGTGTTGCCGGGAGAGGGGGCACACACGCCAACCGACGCTCGGGACGCAGTGTGTTTCTTCTAGTTAACACCCGACGCCACGCGTCATTCATTCGAGAACATTCCTGGTATTAAGATATTTTTTGTTACATAAGTCCTTCACGATGCTATGACACTAGCGAAGCGTGTTGGTAATGTGCACGGTGCACATCGGGTGTCGACAAGTGGTGTCGCGTCGCGTTTTAGTAGTATGTTTCCACCTTTATTCTAATTTGTTTATAGTTAAGTATCTTCATACAAAAGTAGGCTCTAATTAGACGCATAATAAATAGAATATAATAACATCTTTTAGTTAATTAAACTATGACTTTTTTACTTATACAAGGTTTTGTTTAGTTTAGAATCTTACCATATCAACGCTTGAAGGGAAATATTGAGTAGCTAACTTTACAACAGAGTAACTTGTTTATAGTTTGGGTTTTTATAAATAAAATGTATACTTCTTAATGTCGCTTTGTCAACATTGCTCTTCAAGCGTTGATACTTATTTAACTGTATAAAAGATAAAAAATCAACCAGCGCAGGAAGCTACGAGTGGGAATCGAACCCACGATCTATAAAAGAGTTAAATAAGATATCTGACATATTAATTAGCATCGCTTACTTAAATATTAATCACTAAATGAACTGTCGACAGACTTATAGACACAGCAGCGGCATACCACAACGAAGAAGAAATTGGAAAAGCTTTGAGCAAATCGAAAGTGCCGAGAGGAGACATCTTCGTAGTGACTAAAGTAAATAAAGCAGATGTAACAAGTATTTAAACAACCAGGGTTCGCATTAGAGTAATTTATTATTGACGGGATTCTTACCATGTTTCTGATTACCATGATACCATGATACCATGTTACCATGTTTTTTTTCCTTTATTGATGGCTTAGCACATTTAGCCAGTGTCAAAGTATTTTTTCTTACAAGTAAAATAAAAATAAACAATATTTCCTTCTTGTATAGATGATGATGAATGATAATAGAAATGAGAAGTGAGAAATGATAAACCCCCCAACCTCTCGAGTATCTCAGTAAATATGTGGGGCTTTACCACAGAATAAATAATAAGTCCTCGGGCGGAATTCTTGAGAGAATTTGAAAAGTGACGTTGCACTGTTTTGTTTCATTTTCCAACACTCATGCGCACTTACGAACACTTAACGGTTAATAATCCACCATTATTTAAAACAGCAGACATGACTCTTCACTTTCCCGCCATTCTTGGCGCCCATTCTTCTCCACAGCTAAAAAATAGACATCCTGAATGGGTAGTAGGTAAAACATGTATGGACGATTCAAAAGCACTTTTCATAAGTTTATTTGAATAAAAAAAATTTTCTTTGACTTTATTGTTTAGAGTTGTATGCGCCATGATCACCGATGTACTGACACGATGGAGAGTAATTTGACATTTTTTTATTTAAATTTAATTTTTTTATGATTATGTAATTGTAATCAATTCTCAATTTTCATTTTCATTTTAATAATATTTTTCTGTAAATTATATTTATGTAATTGCATGCAGTCTTCACCTTTAATTGTATTGACATCAAGATAAAATCTATTTTAATAATGTTTTGTTTTCGAAATCAATGATGTTATATAAGTTGGTGATCATTTAAATAAATAAATAAATTCAACTGTACCGAAATATTGGATACTCATCATTAATAGTCATGGTAAGAATCCCGTTAATAATTAACAAAAATAATAAGTTTCAGAAGCGTACCTACTCCGTCGGGTAACGAACTTATAGGTGCTCTGTTAGAATGCGAAAAATGGTGATGGCCCCCATTCACGAGCACTCGTTCGTTCATTCGTTCGTCACGTCAAAACCATGTCAAAACACTGACTGTCAGGAGGTCAATTCTATTAGAAAACTGCAACTGCACGTTTACGCCTGTCATTTGTCGCGTGTAGGAGTAGTGCCGTGGAAATAGACGTATTCTATTAAAATTCTCTGCACCACAACTACACTACAACTGCGCGTCTACTACACTACAGCTGCACGAATCCTGCAATAAAAGTAAAAGAACTAATGTTACAATTCGCTAAATACGTAAAATGCTTATAATATGCTGTGCAAAAGTTGCTCACGATCTACTTCAATAAACCTGCACAAAAACTGCACCAATACTGCTGTCATTACTACACAAATGTCAAAATATTTTAATGGAATACGATTATTTTGCAGTGAACGTGCAGGTGTAGTGCAGTTTTGTTAGTGGAATACCTATTTGCGTTACTTCTCCGTCCCTGCAACACTACGGCAGCAGCGCTGCATAACAGAATACCGAAACGTCAAAATTTGCTCATTTTGACACACGCGCCGCTGCAGTGTAGTTGCAGTTATTTAGTAGAATCGGCCTACTGGCTTACCACAAAATGACAGCTAAAATTAGACAATGCTTAAAACAGATGCTGTGGTTGCTAGAAGAGACACAATATTTTAAGCACGTAGGTATTTAGCCATTGTTTATTACTATAAACATTGTTTTGTAATATTAGGGTGTATGTTTTGACTGGACACGACGAACTGGTTGGAACAAATACCTAATGCCTTGACCACACGTACCGAGCAAACGACCGAGACAGTGCTCTCGGCCAAGTACTCGGTACGTATAAACATAGCGCCCAGTGCTCGGCCGAACGAAACGCGAGAAACGGCGAGACAGTAGCTCGGCTCCCGTTCTACTTACTCGGCCGAGAGCACTGTCTCGCCCGTTTGCTCGGTACGTATGATCAAGGCATTAGGGCGGCCTGCACGGGCAGCTTGAAGCAGTCCAGTCAGGGCTGCTTCAAGCTGCAACTGGACTTCTTGGCGGGAAAGTGAAGAGTCATGTCTGCGGTTTTGTTTTATTTTCTAAAATTTGTGTTATGTCGAATACTAATGTGAAATAATGGTGGATTATTAACCGTTAAGTGTTCGTGAGTGTGCATGAGTATTGGCAAATGAAACAAAACAGTGTAACGTCACTTTTCAAATTCTCTCAAGAAGTCCGCGTGAGGACTTAGTAAGGCCCCACATCTTTACTGAGCTAATCGAGGGGTTGGGGGGTCTATCATCTCTCACTCCTCATTCATCATCATCATCATCATCATACATGAAGGGAAAAATACTAATGAAATTAAGAAACTAGACAGACAAGAAGTGTCTAGAACGAACGAATAGGCTTGATGAATTTCATCCGGAGCCGTAAAACAATACATAAAAAAAGGCTGCAACTGCATAGTGAGCTACAGTCTTCTATTTACACACATACATGGAATCGCTGAGGAATGCGAGTGGTTAACGCGCCCGGTCTGCGGGTGCTGAGGTTAAGCAACTTTCGCAAAGGCTGGTCATCGGATGGGTAACCAAAATGTATCATCTCGAGCTCCTCCATGCTTCGGAAGGCACTTAAAGCCGTTGGTCCCGGCTGCATTAACAGTCGTTAACAACCACCAATCCGCACTGGGCCCGCGTTGTGGTTTACGGCCCGTACTCCCTATCTATCCATAGGGAAGGCTAGTGCCCCAGCAGTGGGGACATAAAATGAGCTGATGATATTGGACGAGTATAATAATACTGAAAAATGACTTCCAAATTGGTAATAGTTTGACTTATATCTTGTTCAGTTGGCGATGACGGACCAGAGGCGGGTGGTGGAAGCCTTGAGGGACTCCCTGCGTCGGCTCAACACCAGCTACGTCGATTTGTACCTCATCCACAACCCCGTCGCTTTCAAGGTAGGCGCCGGCTGCATCCTCAGCCTTTTTTATTATTTTTAACTATGCATACGAGGGCTCAGCGTCCCTACTGCCTAGTATGAGTTTCATTTGAAATTCGATTACGTTTACGAAAACGAAAATACCCATAATCAATACTCAATATTTTTATTGCACACCATAATGTTACAAAGATGACAATTTGAAGAGGGAAGACCTTTTCCAATTAATTTTGAAGTAAAATTAGCTCATACTCTTTCATTTTTATTTGTTAATATAAAATTTTGTAAGATGTTTATCCTACTAATATTGTAAACGCGAAGGTTTGTAAGTATGGATGGATGTTTGTTACTCTTTCACGTAAAAACTACTGAATGGATTTGGATGAAATTCGGCATACAGATAGTTTATAATCTGGATCAACACATAGAATAGTTTTATCCCGATATTCCCACGGGAACGGGAACCACGCGGGTGAAACCGCGAGCGGCCGCTAGTATAATTATAATTATTTGATATTGACTTTTATATATTTTTATTTTTTTCAATGTTTGTCTTCTACATATTCGGATATATTATTACACCTTATAAGTAATTCTTTTAACTTATTTGTAAAATGTTAATCATTGCTAATGTTTTTATTGAATCGGGTAACTTTTTGAAAATTTTTATGGACATGACTAGCGGGCTGGAAGAACGGTGTATCATTTTGGAAGCTGGTAGGATTAGTTTGTTCCTACAAATTGGTATGGCGTTCGAACAGCACCTCCTGGCGACACACGAGAAGAGTGTTGCCATACAAAATCCTTTCGTTATCATGACCGAATATAAAAAATAATAACTCTCACTAGACCCTCTCACCTGTCCCTATCTACTGACCCCGATAGGTAGGGTATGGCAGCTGGAACTACGGGTCCGGCTGTCTTTTCAAGGGTACCACGGGAGTTCCGGATCCTAGGCCCCCTGCCGGTTATGCCTTCGCGGGCGTCTCCGGCAGGCCCCGGACATGGGTTGGACTCGTGGTGGCATGTGGTTAGCTATAGAAGTGGGAATGTTCGTCTGCCTGGTTGGTCTGGCCAGGCTTCCATTTCGTGCATAGCGAGCGGGTCTTAGTAGCGGTCCGGTGGGGGCCTGAAGCGAAAAGATCTGCGGGGTACGTGAGTTACCCTTAGTTGGTGTGGTGCTCGGTGGTTTTCACTGAGTAGTTACTCCAACATCTCCGGTACTAGTCTGGAGAACTAGTAGAGGTGCCCGCTAGATGCAAAGGCCTCCGGTTTAATCAGCCGCGTAAGAATTTGGAATTGATCAGGTGCTTGGATGGGTACCGAGAAGTGAGTGTGCTTACAACTCCGCCACCAAAGAGGACATTTGGTAGTTGGCTTTAGAGCTGACAGCCGAAGCAGTGGTACACTGCGAGTTGTGCTCTTAGTGCAACGAGAAGTGAGCGAGCTTACAGCTCCGGTGACCTATCTGGATATTAGGTAGTGGACTATACGTGTCCATGGGGCGACTAGCTTGAGACACTAGTCTTAAAAGTACTGGATGAAGGATGCGCACCGGCGTGTTCTGATCTGGCGTTATGACCTGACGTAGATGGTCCCTTGTGCTTGCGCAAGGTTATTCTGACACCTACTTTGTAACCGGAAGGTTGGTAGGGGGTGTCAGTATAAACTTTAAAGTAGTGTATAGCGGGGTTGTTGTAGACCCTCTCACCTAGGCCCGCAGAAGGGACCCAAGTGATGTGGAACTTGCAAATGCTAAACTTAATGCTTACCGCGCTGACCGCTCTTGAGCGACGCACACATAGACGCTACTGTCAGAGTGAACGAGAGTGCGGCAACAGTGCCGTGACCTTGAATCGACGTACCGAGCTGTACCTACCGGCTAGGGTTGAGTCACACATACTTAATTTATTATTGTGTGAATTTGGGTGTCTTTTATATTGTAAACTTACCTTGTTATAGCTGTCGGCAAAGTAAAAAAGGACAAACTGGGATTATGGTTGTGTGTGTTGAGACATCCTCATACACAACAGGTTTTTTTCCAGACATTTTTAATAGGCACCCATCTATAAGCAACAAAACTCGCAAATGTGACACCCAAACTAAGAAAAATACGTGTATACTGATCAGCGCTCAGTGACATACTTGTTATTCTCCGTTACTATAGCAACATACGCTGCCCGATCCGCGTTTGCGGGAACAGCCCGCGTCATCGCGTACTCTTTTCCCGTGCTTTTTTCCGTGTGCTAATGTAGGTGAACTACGAGCTTGTGTGCGTGCGTTTCGGAGCGCTTGTATGAAGTTGCCGCACTCTCGTTCACCTGTTTTCAACGTGTTTAGTAGATATGCTACATGCTTTAAAATGTTACTAAATTAATAATATAGTTCTAAGAGAAGCAGTAGGTAATATGTATTTAAAATAAATAAAATAAATAGCTTGTAACTGTCCCACAGCTGGCAAAAGCCTCCATTATTGGAATCAAGTCATCGCTACTATTGATGGGTAATGGCTTAATCACCACGCTTGCCAAGTGCGGGTTGGTGATCACGAACCCGGGCTATGCATCGAAAAATTTGAAACAATTTTTGCCCGACCTGGGAATTGAACCCGGGACCTTCGGGTATCAGGCCGAGTGCTTTGCCACTCGGTCACAGAGGCGTTAATAAATAATGTACTGTATTTTTTTTGTAAAATACTGTTTATTTTCCTTCTCCGACATTAACCCTATACTTGGCAGGTTTTTTTTTGTGGAATTATATATATTTTTTGTATGATGTTTTCTTTATTTACTTCTCGAAAATTTTTGTAAGTTAAGTGTCTCAAATAAAAAAAGGCGACGCATTGGAAATTTACGTGGCGGGGTTCTTGATTTTCCCCAACAATTACAAAACATATGAAAGTGATATTTGATGACATGATTTTTCATTTAATTGACTTCATTTTGCTAGTTGCAGAAACACGATTTGTTAACTTTTATAACAGAGAAAAAAATCAAAGTAACCTCTTTTAAAACATAGATTTGCATTTTACAGGCAAACCAGACCGGTTTAAGCATCTAAATTTTCTTAGTAGATTAGTCTTAACACACACTTCAATATTGTATTTCATTTTTTTAAATAATTTGTAGTTTTATTTGGAAGGAAAAAAAACAGTTTTTCTTATGGTACGGTGCGCAAACGCTCCGTATTAGATTAATTGTATTAATATAATTAAATTAAATAATTATCCCGTATGTGGAATGCGCTTCCCGCACACGTGTTTCCCTCCTCTTTCTCTCCCGGGTTATTTAAGCGGGGCGTGAAAAAGCACCATATGCAGGCCGCCATAGTGTGAGCGTTCGGCATAGCGTGGTAGCGCTGTGATGAACGCTTTCACTTCTTGGGCTTCACTGGCTGCTTTTCATCAGGCAGGGTGAGGCCATTTTGGCGTGCCACAATAAAAAAAAATAAAAAAAAATTGTTTAGCGGTGCGTCGCCTTGCAATCTTAAACGCAACGCATACGTCCGTCGTGTCGTGTACAAACGTTGTTCGTGTCGCGCGGTATCTATGTAGGTACCTATAGTCGAATGTTGCATATTGTCGCGGTGTTAAACGCCTATACTACGGTAAGGGCTTAGAATAATTCTAAGGGTAAGGGGTTATATTTTTGTCTTTGAATGGTGACTAAAACTCTACTAAATTCTCATGCCTAATTTCACTGACGACTCCTAAAGTTTACGATACCCCTAAGCCATGTAAGGTGACAGTTGTTGGAGCAAAACTGTCACCTAAAATGGCTTAAGGGTCACCTAAAATTTAGGGGTCAATGTTTTTTTTTTATAGTTAGCTTTGCAAATTACTCCATCCCACCTGATGTTAAGTGGAAATGGAGTCCAGACTCGAAGATAACTGGTGCAGCTGGAAACAAACGTAGCATCAGTTAACTTCACTCTGCCGGCCCACCAGGTGCTTCTTCACACCTCTCTTGAAGGACCATATCATAGGAAGGAGGGAAAACGTATGCTGGTAGACTATTCCATCTTTTGTGCGACAAAGAAACGAGTCACCAAATTTCTTTGTACGGGATGGGATATTTGAGACAGTGAAGCGGTGACTCCGAAGAGCAGCACGTGCACGTGAACATGGGCATCAGTCTCTTAGGAGCTTAACATCTTAAACAAAAAGCTTTGCTATACTCTGCTCCGTGTTTCGGGAGGCACGTCTTGCTGTTGGTCCCGGCTGCATTAGCAGTCGTTATTAACGACCGCCAATCCGCGCTGGGCCCGCGTAGTGGTATTACGGCCATTACGGCCCGGTCTCCTCTTGGAAAAACCACAGGGAAAGTAAGAAAGAAATAGAGAAAGAAAAATATTTATTGACACACACACACGCACACAAAAACCAATACAGTCAAAACAAAAAAAACAAAAAAAAACAATTAAAAGAAAAAATAAACAAAAAGCAGTGTGTGAGGCCAACAAGGACCCTGTCTCAGCATAATACCCCCACGACACTCGAAGATGGGCCGAGTACCGTAGGAGCGCTGTTATTCTGACAGGGCCGCCGGAGGGAGACGAGTGACGACGCACCGCGACGAAGACAAACAAATTAAACAATAAATAAATAAAATAAATAATAAAACAGGGAGAATCTATAGGGAAAGAGGAAACAAACAATATGAGCTGGTGGTAATAATGGTGATAACTCCTCATTATTCGACAGGCCGACCACACCACCTTCGATGTGGTAGACTACGTAGACACATGGAGAGCTATGGAGGAAACGCAGCAGCTGGGGCTGACCAGGTCCATTGGCATCTCCAACTTCAACATAAGCCAGATCACCAGGTTGCTTGGAAGCTGTAATGTTCAGCCGGCGGTTCTGCAGGTCGAGGTCAGTGGTGGCTTCTTATTTTAATGTTGTTTTTTTTGTACCCATAAAGTAGGATTACTTACCATCATTATAAGTTACCTACTTACTAACACATGGATATCTGAAATAAAGATTGTTATAATAATAATCAGTTGGTTTATTCAATTCAATTCAATTCATTCATATCAATTATAACATTACTTAATTTAACTTGAAAATAAAATAAAACAGAAAAATAATTAGAAAATTAAAAACTAAAGACCTATAAATAAAAGATGTCTTCCAACTGTGGGCTCATGGGAACGGTCCCAAGAATGCTGGCAACACTGCCCCTTTGGATTGCCAAACTAATACGCTGGCAGAGGTAGCTGCCAGCCTTCTTGTCAGCCTTGTTGTCTTCTTCTTCTTAATTATTATTATCCGATAATAATCTATATATTAATACGTGAAGCAAAAACTTTGTACCCCTTTTTACGAAAATTGCGCGAACGGAAGAGTATGAAATTTCGCACACTTATAGTTTATATTATTATAAAGAAGAAGTGCAGAATGTTAATATGTTTTTAAAATTATGCATAAAAAATACATTAAATCAGTAAAATAAACATTACACACACTACCATGTATTTGACACACACACACAATAATATGTATTTGACACACACGCAATACTTTTCAAAAATTTCAAAAATGAAAGAGTGTTGTTTGCGTTATTTCTATAACCGTCGACTATGACTGCCGTTGTATAGCGCGCATTGAACTAGAAATTTGTTCGCCGCGTCGCAAGTCGCTCGTACTCGTGGCAGAGGCCCTACGTACCTCCCGCCCCGCGTACCTACCGCACGCGAGGATTCAGTTAAGCGGTCTAGCTATAATAATAATGTTATGTATTTAGTGTTTATTTGATGTACCTAATGTCCTAGCATATAAGCGTGTTGGCTGTATACAGGGTGTCCAGGAAATAGTACGACATACTGCAGGGGGTGATAGCTGGCATCAATACCTACCAAAATAACTCAATATATGTTCAGCGAAATTTTACGGTTTTAAAGTTATGCAAATTTTTCCGAAATATCAAAAATTTCTACCTTGAAACAGAATTTTTAGCATATCTCAATAAAAAAAGTTTTAAAACTTTTCTAGTATTTTTTTTTACATCAAATCATTCGTGAATAGTTACTTTACTCATTGATAAGTCTTTTTTCTAATAAAAACAAGAACGTTTCCAAGAAAAAAAAAATTATGTTGAAATTTTTGCAAAATGATTTTCGCATAACATTTTTTGCGTAACCTTAAAACCGTAAAATTTCGCTGAACATATATTGAGTTATTTTGGTAGGTATTGATGCCAGCTATCACCCCCTGCAGTATGTCGTACTATTTCCTGGACACCCTGTATAGAGCTGTTAGTTTGTTACTTTTTAATTTTCAGGTGAACTTAAACCTTGCCCAACCGACCCTACTACAGTACTGCAAGCGCCACAACATCACCGTCATGGCCTACACCCCCTTCGGATCCCTCTTCGAGAGGGGGGCCCCCCCACCGCGGGCCGACCACCCCACCCTCATACAAATGGCCCAGAAGCACCACAAGACCAGCCCGCAAATCGTGTTAAGATATCTGGTCAGTACAGATACACTAAAATACACACTACTTACATACTATGTGGAGCTCGATGGCGCAGTGGTTAATTGTTGAAGTTAAGCAACTTTTGCAAAGGCCGGTCATCGGATGGGTGACCAAAAATGTATCATCTCGAGCTCCTCCGTGCTTCGAAAAACACGTATAGCCGGTCCCAGCTACATTAGCAATCGTTAACAACCACCAATCCGCTCTGGTGGTATAGGGGCCCTAACTATCCATCCTTAGGGAAGGCTTGTGCCCCAGCTGTGGGGACATAAAACGAGTAATGAGCTGTAATACTCATATTACATACTCATATTACACTGTACCTCATACAGTGTCTTTGCTTTATAACTTTTATTGTGTTGTATCTTTGTTTGTGTTAATTTGAAGGAATATAAATGTAGGTAACGAATTTCTATATACAATATCTATATCTATAATCTACATATATTTATAATATTATAAAGCTGAAGAGTTTGTTTGTTTGAACGCGCTAATCTCAGGAACTACTGGTTCGAATTGAAAAATTATTTTTGTGTTGGATAGTTCATTTATCGAGGAAGGCTTTAGGCTATACAGGGTGTTTGGCGCATCGTGTGCCAAAATGAATTGGCCGACAGAAAGGGTCATCTACTATACTTTTAGCCCCCATAACACGTTCCATGCCCGACGGTTATTTTTATGTTGACTTTTTGAGTCATTTAACCAAAAAACCCAAAATACCGCATTTAAACTTAAATAAAAAAAAAACCTATAGAGATTAGCCTCGAAGTAAAAAAAATATTTTGATGTGCGTTGATGTAAGATTCTATCAAATTCAAATTTGCTGGTAGTTGTCATCTAGTTTTTTTTTTAAATTAAATTCTAAAGTTTCGGAAATGTTAAATATGATATAAAAATTCCAATTTACATTCGTATAAAAAAAACTAAAAAAGTTCGGGATCTTCCAAATTTTTTAAAAATTCTTTAGTTTATCCTCTTTCAAACGGTATGCTAATATCATTAAAATAATAATATAAACTTGACTAAATTGCTAAATTGGACTAATTTCAGGCTGATATTAAAAATTAGGGCTAAATCCTTTTTTTTCGTGAATAACACCTTCAAAGCAGGTCAAAACTTTTATCTTAGCTTAGCGACATAAAATCTGTCCCCCCTCTCCTTTTTTAATAAGTTTTATTTGAAATTTAAGACCAAAATTGTTATTTAAATGTTTTTGTTATTTTTTGTTTAATATCAGCCTGACTTGGGTCCAAGGACTAATTTAGCAATTTAGTGAAGTTTTTATTATTTTTTAATGATATTAGCATACCGTTTGAAAGAAGATAAACTAAAGAATCATTGAGAGACTCGGAAGATCCCGATCTTTTTTAGTTTTTCTTTTATACCAATGTAAATTGGAATTTTTATATGATGTTTAACATTTCCGAAATTTTAGAATTTAATTTTTTTAAACTAGATGACAACTACCAGCAAATTTGAATTTGATAGAATTTTACATCAATGCACATCAAAATAAAATTTTAATTTCGAAGCTAAATCCTATAGGTTTTTTTTTATTTAAGTTTAAATGCGGTATTTTGGATTTTTTGGTTAAATAACTTAAAAAGTCAACATAAAGACAACCGTCGGGCATGGAACGTGTTATGGGGGCTAAAAGTATAGCAGATGACCCTTTCTGTCGGCCAATTCATTTTGGCACACGATGCGCCAAACACCCTGTATAACATCACGCTGCAACCAATAGGAGCGAAGCATCAGTGAAAATTGTTGCAAAAACAAGAGCCTAAAAAATTTAAAATGCTGCCGAAAGTCACTATTCCACGCGGACGAAGTCGCGAGCACAGCTAGCTAAAACACTATTGCAATAGTTACAGTGTTTTGGCTTGACACGATAGACTAGTCTATATTAGCCCTAGACACTGTATTCGTAGAACAAGAGCATGAAAACACGGTTCACACGCACTCTGTACTAGGTACAGTCATGTCTGGATGCTTCTTCCTACCCCCACAACCCGGTCAACCCTAACCGAGGTCCTACCCTTTAAAGGCGCCTTTGGGACGGGGGCACGCTTGCGTAAGGGTGACACTTCATCGAAGCTAAGCTGCTTAACCTGTGCGGTGTTGCACCGACCGGACCGAACCACGAAGTTGATGAATTTCTAAGTGATCCTAAATAATCCTAATAAGTTTTAATATTTGACATAGGTACCATTTTTATATTAGTTATTAAGTTAATTTGTTTTATGGAATAAATAACTATGAACTATGAACCTGCTGCGTCCAGCTACACCTACGACGCTGCTATACGTGTCCCGGCTCCACTACTCTACGAAGGCAGAGGAGATTGTAGAGTTTGTGCGGATCAAAACCAAATTCACTCTGAGGGTCGAACGGTTGGAGTCCCGCCACAATGTGAATTTTAATTCATTTGTGGTGATAGTACCGACCGAACATCTGCCGACTTTCATAAAAGAAGAGTTTTGGCCGAAAGGTGTCATGTTCCGGCGGTTCCGAGGGTTCACCCTTGCTTGGTATAACAACTTTTGATATAATTTTACTAATTCGAACAACGTTTAAGAAAATAATCACTTTATATAATATCGATTGACATCATTTCCATTTCATCGAATATTTATTTGCAATAACAACATTTGCGCTAATGATCGTAAAATAGAATGTTCATTTGATGAAATGTTCAGGTGGTATAATATGTATTTTATCGAATATTCATTTAGTATAATGTAGTGTAACAAAGAAAATTAAGTTTGAAATTCATAACTATCACAATATCATCATCATCTCAGCCAAAAGACGTCCACTGCTGGACAAAGGCCTCCCCAAGGATCTCCACATTCCACAACGACCGGTTTTGTGCTTGCTGCTCGCATCCAGCGGCTTCCCGCAACCTTCACCACATCGTCGGTCCACCTTGTTGGAGGCCTGCCCACACTGCGCTCTCCGGTACGCGGTCGCCACTCCAGGACTATCCCGCCCCAGCGGCCATCAGTCCTGCGAGCAATGTGCCCTGCCCACTGCCACTTGAGCTTAGCAACTCTTCGGGCTATGTCGGTTACCTTTGTTCTTCTGCGGATCTCCTCATTTCTGATTCGATCACGCAGAGAAACCCCGAGCATAGCCCTCTCCATTGCTCTTTGAGTGACCTTGAGCCTTTTTATGAGGCCCATAGTGAGCGACCACGTCTCAGTCCCGTATGTCATCACTGGCAACACACACTGGTCAAAGACTTTCGTCTTGAGACACTGCGGTATATCGGACGAGAAGATATTTCGTAGTTTACCGAACGCTGCCCAGCCTAATTGGATTCGACGATTGACCTCTTTGCTGAAGTTGGACCTACCTAGCTGGACCGTTTGTCCCAGGTAAACATAATCGTCCACAACTTCAAGGACAGAGTCCCCAACCTTCAGAGGAGTGGGTACGACACGTGAGTTCGAAATAACTTTCGTCTTCTCCATGTTCATTTTAAGACCCACTTGTTGAGAGACTCTGTTGAGGTCACCGAGCATTGCGCCGAGGTCTTCCAGGGTCTCAGCCATGACCACTATATCGTCAGCAAACCGAAGGTGAGTGATGTATACGCCGTTGACGTTGATGCCGAGTCCTTTCCAGTCCAGAAGCTTGAAAACATCTTCCAGTGCAGCAGTGAACGGTTTCGGAGAAATCACGTCTCCCTGTCTCACTCCTCGCTGCAACTGGATAGGTTTCGAGCTCTGATCCTGAAGACGGACTGACATAGTGGCGCTTTCATACAAACACCTCAACACTTCGATGTACCGATAGTCAATTTGGCACCGCTGGAGAGATTGATACTGAGAGATCACAATATATACCTATATATTTATTTTACCTATCAATTTCTAGCAATACTAGCTGCCCTACTCCTGTAGGTCACGTGATAGGTTAGAAATTTAAGACAATCGCGAAGCGCAGCGTAGCGATTGTCCTGAATTTCGAAGTAATTTTTTTTTATTAGACAACAGAAAGCAAAATTTACCAAAAAGAAACTCTTTGAAACTTGAAGCAATCATTTTCTCAGTTTAAATAATTAATTCAGTAGGTGAAGGAACAATGTTAGTTCAATAATAATGAAATGAAACGAATGATTGGTGAACTGAATATTCGATACGATCTTTCGACTAAATCATTATTAATCTAGTTAAACATTAGTTTAAATAAAATTAGCGCAATGAAAATTCGGAAAAGCGACATTATTCCAAAGAAATTATTATACGAAATAAAATTATAAAAATCAAATATTCGATCAAATGAATAATTATGTGGAATGATTTTATTGTAACTGAAATTAGCCGAAGCGATTTTTTACGAAACGTTGTTATACCAAACAAGGGTGAACCGTTCCGAGGCCGGCTACCGAACACCACGCTGCGTCGCACGCCGCCGTCCTTACGTGTGGCATAGTATTATATATAAATTGTAATTCATCTAAGATCTACGTATTATAACAATTCAAATTCAATGAGATAGGTGACATTTACTGTCGTTTAAATTTTTTGTAATAAAAGATATGGTGCATATTTTTTTTAAATGACGTGAGTTTTCCGGTCCCGTTTTGTGCCCACGCCTGCGCTATTGTTGGCGGCTTTGTGCGCCTCCGCTGAGGCCAGTGGAGCACCTTTTAAAATTCAAGACGAAAAAAGACAGTGTCATCGGATACAAACATCACGCTGCTCTTTGTTGGTCGCTTTGACAACGCCCAATAAGCGTTTTGCTCGCTATTTCTGACCAATTAGCGACGTGACTTTCCGTGCTGCAGCCATAATCACGCCTGCGCTGATTGTAGCTGTCAACGTCATCATAATTGTTTATTTTTCTGTTTTCTTTTCTAATTAATTGTTATTGTTATATTTTAAATAATTTTTAATGAATTACTTAGTGAAATGTCCCAGCTTTCCACGCATTCAGCCTTAGTTACCGGCAATGGGCAATTTGTGAGGTGCGAACTCTGTACTCAACCAAAATTTTTTAGAGGAACAAGAGGTTTAAATATTCATATTGGTAAAATTCACAGACCAACACAAACCTCCCAAGCCACACAGCCCATACCTCAGTCACCCTCACGTTCTATCGACTCTCAATCTCCTCAAAACATCGAATTTTGGAATTTACTTGGAAAACTAAAGAGTGGTACACCAATTATCAAACGCATTCCGAGAGGAGCTCGCACCTCAGTAGCACATTCTCTAGCTCAAACCATCGATAGGGTCATTCATGAAAACTCATCATACAATTGGGAACTACTATTTACTTTTGCTTATCGCGTCCTGCATGTTCGCAGAGATGAAAATTCTAGTATAACTCTAACACAAAAAATTAAAAATAATTGCACCAACCCATTACCTCATTTACAAAGTTCAGTCATTAGATCCAAAAAAACACCAATCACTTCATTTAATGTAGGCAAGGTTGAAGAAAAAATCAACGAAGGTGATTTAAAAGGTGCCACCCAGTTGATTTTTTCTAGTGATATCATTGCTCCTGACTGTCAAGAGACAGTGGCCTCTCTAGTCTCTAAACACCCACCTCCTGCAGCAACATTTCGCCTCCCCGATCCACCTGAGTCTACAGATGCTTCGCCTTCGACCAACGAAGACGAAGTGTACAATTCTATTCTTTCTTTCAAAAATGGCTCTGCCGGTGGCCTTGATGGTTTGTCGCCACAACATTTAAAAGATTTGGTATCTGGTACCTCTGACGACGCCGGCAGAGTTCTTCTCACCAAAATTACCAACCTTTGTAATCTTATGCTTGCCGGAAATGTACCACAGAATATCATCGGTATACTCTACGGCGCTAATCTTTGTGCTTTAAAAAAGAAAGATGGTGGCATAAGGCCAATCGCCGTAGGGTGTACAATCCGGCGCATTGTTTCCAAAATTTGTGTAAAGTACATCCTTTCTGACCTTTCTTCAAAATTTCAGCCAGTGCAGCTCGGGTTTGGTTCGAAGGGTGGCTGTGATGCCGCAGTTTATTCAGCTCGCACCTTCTTACTGAATAATGGTGGCGAAGTGTTGCTAAAGGTGGATGTAAAGAACGCATTTAACTCCGTAGATAGGGGTGCTCTGCTGGCAAAAGTAAAAGAGAATATACCTCAATTTTATAAATTTTTGTGGCAATGTTACAGTGAACCAACAAAATTGGTTCATCGAAACAATCTTCTCCATTCTGCCGTTGGTTGCCAGCAGGGTGACCCTCTGGGTCCTGCTATTTGCTCTTTGGCAATTCACCAAACAATTTCGAATCTAAATTCTAAATTCAATGTCTGGTATCTCGATGACGGCACTTTAGGGGGAAACTCTGGTTTAGTTCTCGAGGACCTACAAACTTTGATAAACCAGTTTGGCACTATAGGTTTGGAGCTAAATTTTTCCAAATGTGAATTATACATTTCGAAATCCGTGGCCTCGGACCGTAGAGCTCAAATAGTTACTGACTTCAGTCGCCTGGCCCCCAGTATCAAAATTCTCAACGATGACTCTTTATTTTTATTAGGCGCACCGCTTCTCGACGCTGCACTTCCCGCTTTTGTAAACGATGCGATCTCTAAATTCAATTCAACTGCAGACCGGTTATTCCAAATTAATCCTCACATGGCCTTATTTATCATTCGTTTTTGTCTTTTTGTGCCTAAATTTACATATGTTCTACGTTGCTCTCAACTTTGGCTTTTTCCAGCAATGTTATCCAGTTTAGATAATTTGTTAAGAGAAACTCTTATTAAAATTTTAAATTGTACATTAAACGACCGCGTTTGGTTACAGGCAGCAACAGTGAGTGTTTTTTTTCCCCATAGGAAAAAAACACTCACTGTTGCTGCAGATGAGTTGGTTATATGTAACCTTCCCTTAAATCTTGGTACAAGTGCCTTGCCCATGATGTTTTTTTGGTGTTTTCTAATTAATCTCAGGTTTTACTGAACGAGGCCTAATTACCTTAGTTGTGGATCCGAGCTGAACCAAACCTCTTAAAAAATACAGTCCACTCATATATCATATTTCATCTAGTAAAAATAATTAGTTAAACTACAGCTCAATAAGTGATCCACCCCTTAGACTTTATTTTATAACCTAAGGAAGCGTTCCATAGCTACTTGCCAGTGGAACCTTAACCATACAATAACTACTTCAAAAATTTAACTAGGTACTTGTCAGAGCATTGGAATGGTAATCCAAGGGCCGCGGTCGTGGGTTTGATTCCCACACGAGTTCAAAGGAGTGTCACCCTAAGCAGCTTAGAATAGAAAAGAATAGAAATCATTTAATTCAGGTAACAAATTTTGTACAGATGGTAAGTTACTTAAAGGCCCATATTATAAATACCTTACAGACTAACATACATACAATTAGGATGCAACCCCAAACAATGTAGGTACCTATACAATTAGACCAAATTCGACAATTAAATAAAGAAAAGGGTTGATTTGACATAAAGATAATCTTATATACATTTACATACTATTTCACAATAACATAACTTACTATATTAAAGAAAAAATTAAATAAGATAACTAAAGACAAAATAAAACCTATAAATAAAAAATGTCCTCCAGCTGTGGGCTCATGGGAATGGTTCCAAGAATGCTGGCAACATTACCTCTTTGGATTGCCAAGCTAATACGTTGGCAGAGGTAGCTGCCAGCCTTCTTGTCACCGGAGGCTTCAATAAGGCGAGCACTCAACTCTTTAACAAGCTGCTTGGCCTCCGGCCCCCATGGACCCAATGTCTCCACCGCAAACGGAACAAATAAATAATTTGGACCCAGATTTGCGTATTTGTGCCGTTTGCGATTTTCAGCACTTACCGCAGCAGCCCCTACATGAAGAGAGGTGGCGCGTACATGTGAGGGAGCCACGGTGTCAGCACAGGTTGCATCCCATACCAACGGCCTGCCAAGCTTCCAGGGCCCAATGGTCATCCCGTCAGGTCTCTTGCCATCGCTGCGAGATATACCAGCTGGCTCTAAGACAGCCGGTATACCAACGGTGGCAAAAGCACTGCGGATGATGCTGTTTATAGTGGAGTGACGCAGCATACGCCCAGCACTGCGAGCACAAGATAGGCCGTGGTGGCCAAGCTCGTCAACAGCTTCTCCACATACGCAGCGGTGAGGGTGGACTACCCTGGCGCCTAGACGAAGACAGACCGCTAGAGTGAGAGACGACCCGTCCAACAAGGTACCGACATTGGCAGATGGTAATGCCTGGAGCCAGTGGCCTGACTCTCTCTGGGAGACGGCAGTAAGACGAGCGAGTTCTGACATATCACTCGAAGTGGATAAAAGCCCCTCCAGAACTTGCTTGCACAGTGGCTCGTCCCATTGCCTCTGAGATTGTGGTAATAATGGTAAGTTAGAATTTGGACAGGCGGATAACCAGGCGTTACTCGCATCAGCTTTACACGACAACTCTACGGAACCCAAAGATGGGTTGATAATTTTCCTGTAGAGATTGTACGTGCTATGAGCAGAAGACAAAAACGCTGGCAGGGCCACACTGGATAAATTTCTTATTTCTAGGCCTCCGAAGCGTTGCTGCAGATGAGATCCAGTTCACCACTCTTCACAATTACCACAATCACAAGCAGGCCTGCTGTATTTAGTGTATCGATATATCCAATTATAAGAATAAAGTGTTTTTGGAAGAAGATTAGCTTGATTTACTTAGATTTTTAAAACACTGTCGCGTAGGCGAGGTCAGCCATTGCAATCTGTTGCACACGGAGCGACGAACCGAGACGTTATTTTTTTCAGGAGAGGGTAGGAAGAACCTCATACAAGTGCGTAGTATCAAAATATAATTAAAAATGACGGTATGCTAAGTAATTTATGAACGAGACTCAACATCCCCCTCGCCTTGAAGGAACCCCTTCAAATTAAAGCAGGTTACTATCAAAAATATGAAACTAATAACTAAAACTACGACTAAGCTTATGTATGCTGATTATATAATTGCGAAGGTAACGGACATAATTTTACGATAGGTCGTTTGAGCATACCGCTCTTAGTTCTAACGTCTGCAACGCGTACGACTCCGTCTCTACCAGGGTGCAACCCTGTTACAATGCCGAGAGGCCACTGTAGAGAAGGCGCGTTATTACACATAATTACCGTACCTATAGTTATAGGGTTGGAAGGCGTATTCCATTTCTCTCGCAACTGCAGATTATGGAGATACTCCGTCCCAAATCGTGTCCAAAAGGATTGGACCAAAGAGTCTAATAAAGAATAACGAGTGAGAAGATTAGTCCGTTCACTACTAAGATTAGTCGCGGGAAGAAACGCTAACGATGCGCTAGATAAAAAGTGTGAAGGAGTTGTAGGATCTGAAGGATCAGAACTTAATAAGTAGAGAGGGCGACTGTTTAAAATCGCCTCTATCTGAGTCAATACTGTAAGAAACTCTTCATACGTTAATAATTGAGTACCTATTACTCTAGATAAGTGTGACTTTACACATTTAATATTAGCCTCCCATATGCCCCCAAAGTGAGGTGCACTGGGCGGATTGAGTTTCCACTCGATACGAAGGTTAGAAAGCTCATTAGAAAAAATTACAAAATAATCGTCAGATTTTAAAAAGGAGTGAAGCTTTTTTATAAATATTAAAAAATATACAACAGAGCGTAGGTATTTATCCCAGTTAGAAAAAGCTAAACTTAAAGTTATAAGTGGATGTTCCGTTTCTGGAGAGCTAGTAGCTACGTGCGTAGTTGTCTTCTCCTCAGGGAGCGCTGAGGGAGAAGGCGCGAAATCGGAAACCGGCCAGTCACTTATAGGAAGAGACATCCACGACGGTCCCGTAAACCAAAGTTCGTGGTGTATCAACTGCGAAGGCAAAAGCCCACGCGACACACTGTCCGCGGGGTTTTGGCTCCCAGGAACAAAACGGAAAGTTTCTTTAGGAAAAAGAGACTGAATTTGTGCAATTCGATTTGCGATAAATGTACTAAATCTATGTGGGGACGAGTGCACCCAACATAGCGCTACTTCCGAATCGGAAAAAGCGTATACGTCCGATATAGGGAATCGCTTAGACATAAGGTCATAAACAACGCCTAAAAGCTTCGACATCAAAAGGATCGCGCAAAGCTCTAGACGAGCGAGTGTTATGGTTTTGATAGGTGCAACCTTTGATTTTGAGCAAAATAAACGTATAGTGTGCTGATTATCATTAATAACATATGCGTATATTACGCAACCGTCGCTTTTTCAGAAGCGTCCGAGAAAGCTACAAGATAAAATTTAGAATTATCATGAATGCCTAGATGGCGCGGAAATCTCAAAGTAGATACTAAAGGAAGTTCCTTTATAAAAGTAAGCCATAAATTTAAAATAAACTGCGGCGGCTGATCATCCCAATCTAGTTTAAGAAGCCAAAGTTCTTTAATTAATAATTTAGAATAAAGTATAACGGGGCCAACGAGACCTAGAACGTCATACAAGCGAGCAGTAGCTGATAGGATGGCGCGCTTCGTACCTTTGGTGACCGGTGGTGTTACTGTAAATTTAAAACAGTCGGAAGAAGGCAGCCACTGTAAACCGAGAAGTTTTATAGTGGTGTCGTCGTCGAAAGAGACAGACTCCTGCTGGCGATGTGATGCAGGAATGGCACACAACAACTCAGGAGAGTTGCTAGTCCACTTAACCAATTCAAATCCACCAGATTTGAACAGCTGGAGCAACTGTGATGCTGTCTCTACTGCTCTGCCTAGCGACAAAGCAGAGGAAGCTAAGTCGTCCATGTAGACGTCTCTTTCTAAGACTTCAGCAGCCAAAGGGAAGTTTTCTCGCTCATCATTAGCAAGTTGCCGTAATGTTCGAATAGCGAGAAATGGAGAACTACGGATACCAAAGGTAACGCGATTAAATTGATAAGTTTCGATGGGATCATCTGTTGAAAATCTATATAAAAACCGTTGATAATTACGGTGCGCGAGATGTACTTCTATACATAAGTACATTTGCCGAACGTCGGCGAAAAAGGCTACTTTAAAAATACGTATATTAGTGAGTATATTAAATATATCGTTCTGTAAATTGCACCCGGTGTGCAAAACGTCATTAAGTGAAAGCCCGGAGTCGGTTCTAGCACTGGCGTCCAGAACGATGCGAAGTTTAGTAGTATCCTTGTCATCACGTATGACAGGATGATGCGGCAGGTAGAAGCCCTGCGACGAAGTATCGTCATTAACTAAAGAAATGATATTTTTATTTAAATAATCGGCAACAACATTATTATAATTTGTACGTAGGTCGGGTGATCTTAAAAACTTATTTTCGAGTGATAAAAAACGTCTATGAACATTAAGAAAAGAATTACCAAGTTGGTCTAAATTATGTTTAAATGGAAAACTAACAGAGTAGGTACCGTCAGCCTTGCGAGTAGTGGTAGCCACATAATTATCCTCACAAGCTTGTTCATCAGGCGATAAAAAAGTCTTAGAAGGCACCTCTTCTAATTTCCAAAATTTTTCTAATATTTCATAGACCGGTTCGCGGGAAAATGCACAAAAGGAATGTGTGGAAAGATAATTATAAGTTGGGATATTACCCATTAAAATATAGCCTAAACTAGTTTCCAAAGCGGTAGGTAAGTTGTCTCCAGGTATAATTTTGTTAAACATTAAAATTTCACAATATAAATTAACACCAATTAACATTTCTATAGGTCCCGGCAAGTTAAAATCATCATCCGCGATAGGTAAGTTATCCAAATAATTTAACATAAAAGTATCGACGCGGGAGTCAGGTAGCTGTGACGTAATCTCCTCGACAACAAGCGGTTGAGATAAGTAACTATTCCTGCCATCAAAGCGCGATGTAAACTTAACTGTAGTTATACCTATAATACGCTGAGATGTACCACCTATACCTTGTACTTTAGAATATTTATTTTGAGTGTAGATAGGAAGAGATAAGCGTTTACAACAAGATGTTGTTATATAATCGCTCTGCGAACCCGGGTCAATTAAACACCTAACATAATGAGCGCGGTTATCAGTATCTATAATTTTAATTTTCGCGGTCCCTAATAGTGTAGTGAACGAGCGACGATCACCATGATCACGTGAAATGTTACAAACAGATGCATTAACTGAACCATTAGAAGGTTGAGCATTAGAAACTTCGACCTTATTGCAAGAGTACGATGGTTCATTATCGACCGTACAACGGTTATTACTTGAAGTGAAGTTGTTGCGATTTACCACTAACTGCGAAGTCGCAGTGGGCACATGACTAACGTCACGTAGTTTATATAAATGCAAGTTATCAAAATGTAACATGGAGTGATGATATTTAGAAGAACAAAAACGACAAGTACTATTAGAAGTGCATGTATTTAGCGTATGTTTATTACTTAAACAATTGTTACAAAACGCGTTGGACTTAACAACATTAAAACGTTCGCGTGGAGTCATTTTTATAAAAAGCGGGCAAAAATATAGTTGATTATTGTGATTATTATTTTATATTGTTAAGAAAAGTTTTTTTTTTTTTTTTTGGATTGCTCATCGGTAATATCTTGTATACATAAGTCATATATAGATTGCATACGAGTAAAATATGCATTGCGTTTAGACTCCAACAATGCCAACTGCGTTTTATCATCATTCATCATCATCATCAATGTTTGATAACAAAGGAACAAGATGTATATAGAATACGATGTAAACATATTAAATGTAAATATATAACGCCGATGTGTCTTGTCTATTGTAAGTATTTACTATAAAATGCCTAAGTAGGCTCGAAAAGGTTTCTAAGTAAGTACCAGAAATAAAATATAAAAATAACTAAATAATATACACGTATAGCACGGTATGTTATATCTCCTAACACAGTGTGTAGGGTCGGTGCGGTGAGTATTAACTCTAATAAGTACAAATTACACAACGAGTATATAAACTCTAATGTAAATAAGCGGTGCGTAAAAAACCTAATACAATCGTAGCCGATGTATATTAGGCCTCCTAATATTAACTATATAAAGTTATAAGTATATTTGGGGCGGTGCGGTGAGTATTAACTCTAATAAGTACAAATTACACAACGAGTATATAAACTCTAATGTAAATAAGCGGTGCGTAAAAAACCTAATACAATCGTAGCCGATGTATATTAGGCCTCCTAATATTAACTATATAAAGTTATAAGTATATTAGGGGCGGTGCGGTGAGTATTAACTCTAATAAGTACAAATTACACAACGAGTATATAAACTCTAATGTAAATAAGCGGTGCGTAAAAAACCTAATACAATCGTAGCCGATGTATATTAGGCCTCCTAATATTAACTATATAAAGTTATAAGTATATTAGGGGCGGGAGTTCGCAATAAATAATATTAGATATAAGTACCTAAATAGATATTTATGATAAGACGCGGTGCAGAAGTATCTGCGTTTGACTGACAATGTCAAGGTCAGGCGAGTACCTGTTAAGTAGAAGTTCTACTATTAGTTAGCTAGCGTTAACTAAAAGACAAGACACTAATTTATAACATAATAAAGCGGGTGGCTGAACCTGCGCGCGCGACGAGTGGTTACAAGAGAAATGGAATATTACGCTATAGAAACGTTATAATAGTTATGTTTACTTGGGTAATTATAAACTGCGTTTAGTAACAATTTAGGTTATAAGTAGATTAATTCCCTACCTAGGTTTAGCAAATCAGCATAAATAAGCAAGTACGTAATTTTTATATGAGATAAACGAGTAATGAATTAATCTTGGAATTTACTGTTTTGACATAAATAGAAAATATCTCGTAGGATCAAAAATGTATGATCCGCTCGAAGTGACCAAAAATGTATGGTTAAGGTTCCACTGGCAAGTAGCTATGGAACGCTTCCTTAGGTTATAAAATAAAGCCTAAGGGGTGGATCACTTATTGAGCTGTAGTTTAACTAATTATTTTTACTAGATGAAATATGATATATGAGTGGACTGTATTTTTTAAGAGGTTTGGTTCAGCTCGGATCCACAACTAAGGTAATTAAGCCTCGTTCAGTAAAACCTGAGATTAATTAGAAAACACCATTAAAACATCATGGGCAAGGCACTTGTACCAAGATTTAAGGGAAGGTTATATGGGAAAAAAACACTCACTGTTGCTGCAGATGAGATCCAGTTCACCACTCTTCACAATTACCACAATCACAAACAGGCCTGCTGTATTTAGTGTATCGATATATCCAATTATAAGAATAAAGTGTTTTTGGAAGAAGATTAGCTTGATTTACTTAGATTTTTAAAACACTGTCGCGTAGGCGAGGTCAGCCATTGCAATCTGTTGCACACGGAGCGACGAAACGAGACGTTATTTTTTTCAGGAGAGGGTAGGAAGAACCTCATACAAGTGCGTAGTATCAAAATATAATTAAAAATGACGGTATGCTAAGTAATTTATGAACGAGACTCAACAGTTATAAAGTAGCATTACTTAGGCATAAAGTTATTGTTTTATATCATAAAAATGTATTTCCTTTCATTGACAGATCCAGTTAGGCGTTGTTCCAATACCAAAATCAATTCACAAGGACAGAATTGAACAGAACATCGATGTATTCGATTTCGAATTGAGTGACGAGGAAATGGATATTTTGAGTGAGTATCTGCTTGTGAAAAATTAAGTAGGATCTCGTTTGCATTAAAAGGCGCCTCAGAGAAGTATCTTCTGTAGAAACTGCACTCCTAGCATACCATGCCCGTGTAGCATCGATACTACAATATGGTATCAATAAATGTGGAAATCGTACCGATATATTGAGAGGCTGTTCAGATGCCAATGTTAAGTAGATCTTTGTTTGGTGCATATCGTTTAAAGTCCTGCAGACCTTTATTGAAGAAATACAAAATTCTTACACTGACTGAGATGGCTTATAGCTAAGGCGTTCTACAGTTTGACTGAATATTTCGATACAAAACAGTACCTATAGTAGCTGTTTCTATGTAACTTGTAATGTACATACCTACTAAAAATTGCATGCCCGACTAGGGTAAATTGTTTGTTCCCGTTATTATATGCTTAGCACCTGCTATGTATTTACAAAATTTTAAGGCAATAAAAATGTATCTTATCTTATCTTATCTTAAAAATCGTTAAAGACATAATTCCTTTTAAATATTTTTAGTTTTACCGATCCGATCCGAACCCTTCGGAGAATCTAGTAGGGCACGGGGACACTAGTGCGTGATGCGCCGTTCCCTCTAGAAAATTTCCGAAGGTGATTCGTTTCACACGGCTTGAGGAACCCTTTAAGTTTCTCGCCGCCCCCAAACAAGCCCGGTGAAGCTGAAAATGCCGTTTGAGGCTATCAGCAATCTCTCTCCAAATGTACTAGTTAAAAGATAGTAATTTAATTTAACTAAAAAGAGTAATTAATCCCATTTTTTTCAGGCAAATTCAATAAGGACTATCGCACTGTTCTACCCAGTTTCTGGCAAGAGCATCCATTTTATCCTTTCGAGAAGAAAGATATGCCGGACCCTGATATATTCAAAGGCAAAAAAGGAACAGAAATGAGCAATTAAAAAGGACAGTGGCATCAATGGTCGACACTCTAAGCCCAGATTTCGACACATTTGTTTCTTTACTTTGTGACATTTGTCGCCGCCAAAAAATAACATTGGTTGTCAAATTGGTTGTAAAACTAATCTTGGTCGCCATGCACCGCTGCCTAGATGTTACAATATTGTTATTTTATTTATTTATTTTATTAGCTACACAAAACGGAATTACAGCGTTTACAAAGTAATTTTCAGCTAGTGCAAACATTAGTAGACTGCACTTCCAAAGTATGTGCAGACAGCATGCATAAAACACATCGAGATCAAAAAGAATACAGCATAAAACATCATTTCAAAATTAGTTACATAAAATCACATTAATAATCGCTAATTCAAAATTAATTACAAAAAATCACATTAACAATTGCTAATTTAAAATTAAATAAAGACAGACAGAAACATAACATTCAATAAACAATAATGACAATAATTTCAATTAATAAATAAATCATTCAAAAATTTTGCGAAGACTAGACTTGCAAGCGCTTAGAGATGAACCATGGATGTCAGGCACACCATCCACTCTATTTGATGGTGTGTTATATTCGCGACACATTCTGTATATGGGGTTGTGAAAGGAAACATTGTTTTGCAGAAAGGCACCGAAAAAGTGTATAGTAGGTATGTATGCAAAAAAATGCCTAGAGCTTGATATTTTGAATGATTCCCATCGTAAATCCTACTAATATTATAAACGCGAAAGTTTGTAAGTATGGATGTTTGTTACTCTTTCACGTAAAAACTACTGAATGGATTTGGATGAAATTCAGCATACAGATAATTTATAACCGGGAATAACACATAGGATACTTTTCATCCCGATATTCCCTCGGGAACTGGAACCACGCGGGTGAAACCGCGAGCGGCAACTAGTTTAAATATAAACTACTCAACATATCATCGCAATAGCTTGTATGATTTTGAATTGCATGTGTGTATTTGTATGTATGTCTGTTTAATCATTTAAATATGGATTGTGTGTGTTTGTGTAATAATCTGTACTGATAGGTACCTATAGTCAATAAGTTTTGTAATTTTGTTGCTTGTGGTGTTACAACTTCAATGCTGTGTACCTACGCCTTTTATTGGTATATATAGGGTCTAACAATATCAATAAGCGAACGTTTAAGGGGAGCATCTATACATCACACTGAGCATGCTCACCAAATTTGATCCAAAACTACAGGCTCGTTACCGAGATAATCAACAAAACACTATCTTAATTTACCAAAAAATACACCCTTTCCAAACCCTTACAGCTGCACTACACGCACACAAAGATAGCCGAACATGCCAATTGTGTGCGTGTATCTGTACACTATCTTTTTATTGACGCTTGCGTGTGTGTTAGTAAAGATACAGCATGTTTCATGATGCGCATTATTTTAATTGATTTAGTTTGTTAGAAAACATAACTTTGAAAGATCACTATAAAACTGGAGCCCATTTTTCGTTATTGTATTCAGAATGATGTATAGATACCGCCCTTAAACGTTCGCTTATTGATTTTGTTAGACCATGTATTAGATTAAGAAACCTATAGTGTAACTGCTTATAACGTTGTGTATATCTACTGTTGGTGTAGGTTACCATTAACATTACCAAATAAATAAATAAAGTCAAATTCAAAGTAATTTTTTTTTAATTCAAATAAACTTTAAAAAAGTGATTTGAATCGTCCAAACATCTTTGTTTCAAAAACAAGATAATAATTAAACTACTTAAAATTAAACTTATAAAAAGCTAATAAACTATAACTACTACCTAACTGTAAATAAAAAAAACCGACCAAGTGCGAGTTGGACTCGCGAACGAAGGGTTCCCATTATCTATAAAAACGGCAAAAAAATCACGTTTATTGTATGGGAGCCCCCGTAAATACTTATTTTATTCTGTTTTTTAGTATTCGTTGTTGTAGCGGCAACAGAAATACATCATCTGTGAAAATTTCAACTGTCTAACTATCACGCTTCATGAGATACAGCCTGGTGACAGACGGACAGACGGAACGGACGGACAGCGGAGTCAAAGACTACTATAGCGGAGTCTTAGTAATAGGGTTCCCGTTTTACCCTTTGGGTACGGAAACCTAAAAATTGAACCAAATCATCCCCATCAGGCAGAGTGCCCAGTAAGCTAGCGGCATTGCCACGTTGGATTGCAATCGTCCTAACATTTTTTTACCTACTACCCATGAAACCTTTGACGACCTCCTTGGTCGAGTGGTTTGTACACCGGTTTTCATGGTGTCGCCATCTCCGAGGTCCCGGGTTCGATCCCCGGTCGGGTCAATTTAGAAATTATTGTTTTTCTAAATTGTCTGGGGGTCTGGGTGTTTTCTATGTATAATAAGTATGTATTTAAGTATTTTAAGTATGTTTATCCGTTGTCTAGTAACCATATAACGAGTTTCATAACGAAGCTTCTCTTGGGCTAGAAAATTGGTGTGAGTGTAGGAAAAAAATTTATTTATGAAAACGTCATTGAAATTTTCCTGGATGAAATTTTCCAGCTAGAAAGTAGGTGGTATGTATTACATCGTCGCTAAAGACTAAAAACAGTTACTGATCCCTATGTTTAATGACTAGCTGACCCGGCGGTCTTCGTACCGCTTTGACAGTTTTTATGACAACAAAACAAACAAATCGTATTTCTATTTATTTATCCTTAGACTAGCTGTGCTTGCGACTTCGTCCGCGTGGAATAGTGACTTTCGGCAGCATTTTTAATTTTTTGGGCTCTTTTTCCCGTTTTTGCCACAATTTTTACTGATGCTTCGCTCCTATTGGTCGCAGCGTGATGTTATATAGCCTAAAGCCTTCCTTGATAAATGTACTATCCAACACAAAAATAATTTTTCAATTCGAACCAGTAGTTCTTGAGATTAGCGCGTTCAAACAAACAAACTCTTCAGCTTTATAATATTAATAATATAGATATAGATGAATGATTGGTCTCGCTGTCGAGCGCAGCGAGACCAATCCTTCATCTAAGTATTTATCATTAAGATATTTTTTTTCTAGTAATAAATATAGCCTATGTATAACAAGCGTCCACGGCAATGAAAATGCCTCACTAGTTGAGGATCCCGGGTGAAGTGCGCTTCCATCATCACTTAACATCAGGTGAGATCAAGGCACTGTGCTTACCCGTTAATTATAAAAAAAATGAAAGAACTGTTTTTATAAGAAACAAGTGCACTCTATTCGGTACTACACTACCTCTGTATTACAGGTAAATGTTTTCGTTGTCTAATCATACCACGGCGATGAAAACATAACTCACGGAAATGAAACACCTGGCTACGGCAATGAAACTAAACTGTTTTACAAGGCATGGTACTGAATTTTGGCCACCGAAACCACGGCAATGAAAGTACGGCGATGAAAATCAAGGCAAAAATATAAAATAACAAAAATCTATAATTATTCAAAGTAATAAACACTTCACAAACAAACATAAGAGAAATGGCGTTCTATCGAATGCTTAATCAAGAGGACAAACTTATTCAAATAGAAGTTATACCTATCCACGGCGATGAAAGAAAAAATGTCCAGTAACATAATAAATGGAATACTACACTTATGGCGCGAAAACGCAGGCACGTGTGTACTTCCTTCCACGTCGAGCACTTAGGTGGCACTGATATGCAACGTTTAGCGCACAGGGGGAGGACGCAAGTCGTTAGATAAAACAATATTCTTAAACATGTTTAGGACACGGCGATGAAAGGTAGTTCTGGGACAAATTATTTTTTATTAACCATTCGTTGAATTGTTTAAATATCTAAATAAATGTATTCCCTAACAATACTTTTACTATTCACATATCAAATAAAACTAGGTTTTAATATAAATAACCAGTAGATCAATGAGGTATAATACACATCAAGGTGACGTGTGGACAAACACGGCAATGAAAGATTTCGAGGTTTTATTTATTTTTTGGAGTACCTATTAATCCTAATAATAAAATATTTAGTACTACACATATATTACTATTTCACCTAACCAGAAAAAAAATGTTAGAACATTATAACTATGTTTTTAGTAACCGATTTCATCGATGCCACGCAATTTTTGGTCCCGGGAAATTCACCCTCCAAATTGAAACTGTATAGGGATAACAATAAAAAAAACCTCAACATTTATTCCTAATACTGTATATTTAATAGGTAAAATCATATTTATGAAGATTTACTTTTCCAAACAAAAACTCAAATTTATTTTATAACATTATTTTTGTTCAACCCTGACATGTTTTTTTGGAAGTTGTCCTTTTGGGAGTTGTCCTTTTGGGAAGTGGTCCTTTTGGGAATTGTCCTTTTGGGATGTTGTCCTTTTGGGAATTGTCCTTTTGGGAAGCTGTCCTTTTAGGAATTTCCCTTTTGGGAAGTGAACGTTTTGATACAGTAGACGTTTTGGGATGTGGTCCTTATGAGCCAAAAGGGTTTCGACTTCTGTTTTGTTTTAATCGTGAGGTTGACGAACAAGCACAATGTATCAGCTGGACCTAGGGTTGTCACTTCATAATTTTACATAGTAACAAACAACATTAATATCTTTAAACTTTCGCGTTCCATAATTAAACAATTTTTTTTAAATGGGGATTAACGCAAACTAATTATTAAAAAGGTATCATGCCGGGTGTCCGCCCGTGACCACGGCCGTTGTAACTCGGTCGAAACGTCGGGTATAAAGAAGGTATGATACCTTTTTAATAATTAGTTTGCGTTAATCCCCGTTTAAAAAAATTTGTTTAACATTATTATCTCTAATATCTCGACCATATGGTGCTTTTCTGGTATGTTTATAATTCTCCGGGGTTCAACGACCTGTGCCCTATCTGCCACATTCGTGATTATAGATATAGGAATTACCAAACAACTTGTATAATTACTTATATATTAAATGTGACAGTGAATTGAATATCTTATTCGGAAGTCGTGGACATCACGTTGTTGATCCAATTCAAGTACGGGCTGACTGGCGTATACATAGACTCATGTGTGCTACCAGAATATACACCGATGATTTTGTTTTTGAAAAAAAGTGGTCCACCCGTGTCTCCGCTTGCAGAATCACCCTTTTTGTTTCTACATTTTTGTGATATGCATATAGCTGGATACCAAAATCTCGTATTTTCTTTAGAGCACTCCTTTACAACTCCTTCGCCAATTTGCAGCGGCGTTTTCGAGTAATGGATAACATTTTTGTCTATATCTCCACCTGATCCAATCAAAGTCATACCATACCCAGCATAATTGACCGGCAACCCCACCAGCGATTTATAATCCAGAGCTGATAGTTTACCCAAACGTTTCATACTTATTGCTTTAGATAATAATATTAAACCAATATCGTTTTTTACAAAACTTAGTGATTTACCCTTACCCAAAGTATGATAGTAGTTAGGATGAGGAAATCTTTGTAGCACCGTCACTAATGAATCATATTTAACGGGCACAGACATATCTCCGTACCTTACTATTGACAAATCGGCCACAAGGCAATGGGATACAGTTAGCACCCATTTTTCGGTTATTAAGGAGCCAGTACACCGCTGAAGTAGTCGTTTCGGTAACTCGGTTTTGTTTTTCTGCAAGCTGACCACATATGGATAATTATTGTCCTTATCTGTCCATCCTTGTATTGCTCTCAGCTGGTGGCTTAGTCCCAGTACAATAGAAAAGCACTGCGCTACGTAAACAATGCAGGTTGCGCCAAATGCCATGTTTTGCGAAACAAGAGCTGCGTATCGTTAAAAGTTTATGCGTTAAGTATATTGATCTCGTTGTTCAGTTATTTTTTTAGTTTTACATAATAAAAAATTTATAGACTATTTTATGATGCATGTAAGCAATAACAATAAATTGGAACAGCGTAGTTAATATTAGAACCCGATACCAACTAGTCCGAAGGTTTAGGTTAAACACTTCACTATTACGGGATGACAGCACGCAGGATGGTATTCGACTGTTGCTAAAAATTAAATCTTAATCTTCTTCTCCACAGTTAAAAAATATACGTCCTGAATGGGTAGTAGATAAAAAATGTTTGGACGATTCAAATAAACTTTTTAAAATTTTATTTTAATAAAAAAAAACCTTTGATTACTTACTATGGTCTAGTGGTTAAAACCACCGGTTTAGACCCAGAGGTCCGGGGTTCGATTCCCAGCAGGAGGTATGTTTTTGCACTCGGTTTGGTTGGTGGTAGGGCTTGTTTGTCCGCCTGGCTAGCTACCACCATCTTATCTAAATATGTCGCCATAACATCAATGTTTGTAGCATTGTTGTAACCACTGCTCTGCCCCCTGACTATGAGCTCTTATAGCAGTATTATTGCAGTTGTGGAAAAGAGACGCGATTATATTCGCCGCTACACGCGTCTCGTTTTCACAACTGCAATAATACTGCTATAACAGCTCGTGGTTACCCCCCTGGGCTGATGATGAAAAAAGCTTTTTGCTATTTTTATTTGCGTTGAAATTATTGTTAGCAAAAATGTTGGAAAGGAAATTAAAATGAAACCATATTATTTATTCTTTACCGTCGACAAGTTATGCATTTTTATTATAAATATATTCACAATATACTTACTTAATATATTATGCAACACAAACGTTTTTTATTGTTTTTTTTTCAAAACCACCATTTTGAATATCCTACAGAAAGTACAATTCTCATCAGCGCTCTAAAACTGAATATAAAAAAATACATTAATGCGAATGGTTTGTATGGGGCTTTGTATATTATCAATTATTATGATGAATAATGACGACTAACTACATACTTATTTTAATAATACAACTCCAAATTGGAATTTGTATGAAATATCTTTTTAACATTTTTTTTATGTTTAATAAATCAATTTTTTTTTTTAAATATCTAACTAAACAATGATTACAAAATGTAACCGAACTCAATAACAATTATACATATTTTCTAGAAAATTCTTTTTAACAGTAGTATAGTATATTAACAAAATAAATAATAAAAAATATAGTTTAAACACGCTGCTTATATTTAGTTTGAAATAACTTCCAGCATGCCCTAGAGAGAAAACGATAAAAGAAACAGGGTGCCTAGTCCGATCGAGTTTCACTCGAAATTCGATCACGTTAAGGCGAAATTTACGTGGCGGGGATCTTGATTTTTCCCAACAATTACAAAACATATGAAAGTGATATTTGATGACATGATTTTTCATTTAATTGACTTCATTTTGCTAGTTGCAGAAACACGATTTGTCAACTTTTATAACAGAGAAAAAAATATCAAAGTAACCTCTTTTAAAACGTAGATTTGCATTTTACAGGCTAACCAGACCGAGTTAAGCGTCTAAATTTTCTTAGTAGATTAGTCTTAACACACACTTCAATATTGTAGTTCATTTTTTTTAAATAATTTGTTGTTTTAATTTGAAGGAAAAAAAAACAGTTTTTCTTATGGTACGGGGCGCAAACGCTCGTATCAAAACGTATGAGATTTATTGTTTAGCGGTGCGTCGCCTTAACGAAAACGAGAATTTGTATGGCAATGTTAACTCTTCTCGTATGCCGCCAGGACTACGGTGCTTCAATGCCATACACATTTTCATTTTCGTACGTAATCGAATGAAAAGTAAACAAAACCTAGGCACCCAGTAGTGATGGAGCAGTGACCTTGAATATGGGCCAATATAATTACATAGCTGTGCCCCGCGGTTTCACCCGCGTTCTATTAGTCATAGCGTGATGTAATATAGCCTATAGCCTTCCTCAATAAATGGACTATTCAACACAAAAATAATTTTTCAATTCGAACCAGTAGTTCCTGAGATTAGCGCGTTCAAACAAACAAACAAACAAGTTCTTCAGCTTAATAATATTAGTATAGATAACGGCAGAAATTTGTACTTAACGTTTGTTTTTGTAGGTAATAAGAACATCATTTTATTTGGTGCCATCTTCATACTGAGGTTTGGAGGTCAGTAGGCTTAGCCAAAGTAACATTAAGAAAACGATAGCGAAGTTCGAAAAGAATAAAATGTATGGGATTGACATAAGCCGCGCTAAATCACGTGGTCAATCTTATGTCAATCCCCTACAGTTTTCTTAATGTTACTTTAGCTACCGCCACAGTACACAAAATTTTCTGCAATCCCATATATAGCTTGTTATAATTGGCGATAACAAAGTCCAGTCCACTATTTGATGTCGTCCAGCCATTTGCGTCAGACTTCGGAGGTATAAGATGTTATACAGTTATCATAGTTATAGTATTTAACACAGGCATGAATATTTCAATTGCATTTTTTTTAATTTCACAAGGTGTGTAGATTGCATAAAGGTGCCCGCACCCTATGTCTTTTTAAAGATAATCCATACTTATTCCCAAGTATCTAGTTAGAGATCCGTAGTGTAGGAACATACTATGCCGAAATTACGCGACAGAAGTTCGGCATGATTACGCCTGCAATGCTATCTGAATTACTGACGACACATAATACCGAAATTACGTTGCGTTATAGCCTAACTTCGGTCGGGCGTAAGTTCAGCGGCAACTTATTCTATAGAGCACACATTATACGCGACCGAAGTTCGTTTCGATTGCCTACGAAGATCCGGGGGCGGGGCGTAAGTTCGGCACTTATGGTGTGTCATATGTCATATTAATGGATGTAGTGATTTGGGTGATCTCCATTTCGGTTCATTTGCCAAACTCAAAACAACCTTAAGCCAATCCTGGCTTGAGGTTGACAATTAAATATATTGTAAGTTTTTTAAAATAACAATTATAAATAAGTAGTAAGTAGTAAGTGTTTAGTGGTAAGTCTTTTTTTATCTCTTTGCATGTTGTGTTCGCCTTAAAAGATTGTTACATTTAGTTAAATAATTCTGAATTTTTCTTTTTTATTGTAGAATTATTGTAAACAAACGCTGGTGAACCTAAATAAATAAATAAAATAAAATATCAGCCGAATACGTCGGAACGTAAAATCAGCCGCGGAACTTCGGTCGCGTACCTTCGGCATAGTATGTTTTTACACTAAGTGTACAACTAGCTTTAACGTGTCGTTGCGCTTACAAAAATTACTACCCATGCGTTTTAGACTGTGTGGTGACGATGTGTGGCAGCAGTATTTTTTTTAAAACCACCATTTTGAATGTCCTACACAAAGTACAATTCTCATCAGCGCTTTAAAACTGAATATAAAAAAATACACTAATGCGAACAGTTTTTATGGGGTTTTGTATATTATCAGTTAATAATAATGACTACTAACTACATACATACTAATATCTTTTAAGTTAACATATTACATAGCGGTTTTTTAGTAGTACATATGTAGGTATTGATGTAAGCATCAAAAAGAACTAAAACCCAAATATTGGAAAAACGCACATAGCTAACTTCGTAGGCGCAACGACGATAGTGAACAGAGATAGCATTAGTCTATTTGTACACAATATATTCTCCCTCTAGCTCGTTTTCAAACGACGTCGTCTCGCATTTAGCGTTTGCTTCAAAGTCGCACTGCTGGGTCTGTGCATTGAAGAATAATCCATCGGAGCAGTAAGCAGCTTGGAGGGTGCCGCCCGCGCAGCGCCAGTAGCGTTGGCAGTCGCCCCTAGACAAAAAATAATGATTAATAATGGTTAAATATAGTTAATAATGGTTAATTGTTGTTAATAATGGTTAAATATCGTTAATTCTTGTTAATAATGGTTCATCATCATCATGAGAATGGTTAATGACGGTAAATAGTTGTAAATAATAACATTCGGAGAAGGATGGTTTCCAGTTTTGTTTCATCTCATCATTCAGAACCTATTTCTTAGCTTTGTCGTCATAATAATACTCGTATTATGCTGATCTTCTTTTGTCATCACCATGTTTACAAAGACAGTTTGATTCTATTTGTACATAAATAAATAAATAAATAAATAATAATAAATTTTCCTACACTGACACCAATTATCTAGCCCAAGAGAAGATTCGTTATGAAACTCGTTAAATGGCTACTAGACAACGGATAAACATACTTAAAATAGGTACTTATATACATACTTATTAGTAAAGATGAAACGGATAGTTGTTTTGCCGGATACCGGATACCGGATATCCGGCGAGCTGTGAGGCCGGATGGCCGGATATCCGGCGGAGAGTAAGTAAATGCTTTGAGGCAAGTTGTGACATGTTTAGCGCCGTGCAGCTACGGGCACCGCGATTGCAACATTTCGGGCGGTTTCGGGTGTCATCGGGGCTCGTCGGTAGTGATCGTGCGCATTCGTGAGTGAATGACAGGCGAAAATCAATCAATCATACGTTTTTTTGATGCTTGTGTGGCCGTACGTGCGTTATTTGATTGACTTTGGATTTTGTAAAAATACGTAGGTACTTAATAAAATAATTGAGGGACAGCAACATGTCAGTAAAAAGATCGCCTATTTGGCAATTTTTTGACATTTCTAGTGAAAATAATAAGTTTGCTGTTTGTTTGTTGCGCCGACTCCAGATTTCTCGAGATGGTGAAGGGAATCATCATTATTGCGAGCTGTTGTCTTATTTCATGTACGTTTAAAACGATTTTTTAGAAAAATAATGCCTATCCGGTATCCGGCCGGATATTGAGTTACTATCCGGTATCCGGCCGGATAGTAAATTTGGGCCGGATATGCCGGATACCGGATAGTTGCCGGATATCCGTTTCATCTCTTCTTATTATACATAGAAAACACCCAGACCGGAGACAATTTAGAAAAACAATAATTTCTAAATTGACCCGACCGGGGATCGAACCCGGGACCTCAGAAATGGCGACACCACGAAAACCGGTGTGCAAGCCACTCGACCAAGGAGGTCGTCACTGAGGAGGCACTGGCCCGCGTGGTGGTTTATGGCCCGTTCTCCCATCCATCCATAGGGAAGGCTCGTGCCCCAGCAGGTGATGACATAAAATGAGCTGATGATGATGATGATGATGAGAGGTTGTCAATGTGTGCGTTAATAGAGCGTGTTTGTATGAAACTTATTATGTGGTGGTATCCTTATTTTGTGGTATTACCACAGAAGAGATATTTTTTTTTTTTGAGAGAGATTGCTGATTGCCTCAAACTGCATTTTCGGCGTCACCGGGCTTTTTTGGGGGCGGCGAGGTACGTTAAGGGTACCTCAAGCCGTGTGAAACGAATCACCTTCGGAGTTTTTCTAGAGGGAACGGCATCGCACACTTAAAAGTGCGCGTCCCCGTGCCCTACCAGATTCTCCGAAAGGTTCGGATCGGATCGCGATCGGGAAGAGATATTATGTAAGTAATACTCACTTGTAAGGTGCTTGCTTGGCCGCACTTTCTGACCTTCTGCAGTCCAGGATGCTAGCGAACTTCGCAGCCAGACCAGCTTTGGACGAATCTTCCTTGAGCTCTGGAATTGGAAGAAAAAAAAATTTCTATAAGTTCACTATTTTTGTTTTATAATGATTCAATATTTAGTGCGTTTGTTTTTGTCCCCTCTTTTGGGTGCAGAATACCAGTGCTTTGCGTAGGTATACGCTTTAGTATTTTGTGTATAAGCAAAATCAGCCATTGAGCTGTGCTTTTGTGCTTTTGTGCTTCTGCAGCACACATACAAGTAACGTAATTTCTATTTGTGTGATGTATTAAAGGTACAAATAAAATGTATCTATTCTATTCTAACACTGTATTTTTGTTTATTTCTCGCTTTTTAGTGATTCGTTTCGATCTATTTATCAAAAGCGAATATGGGTAGACCTACTAAACTTGCTGCTCGTATGAGGCAGCACCGTTTAAATGAGACAAGCGAAGAAAACGAGAAACGCCTATCTCAAAGTAGGAAATCAAAAACTGAGTTCCGGTGCCTGTCTTCTTTTGCTTCGTCATAGTCGCTTAACTATCTTAATCGAGATATTTTATCGCCACCCGTGAAATACTTATCATTGAGGAGTTCCGATGGCAATCTGTGGCCTTTTTCATCAGTTACACTTCATCAAATGATACTTTCTGAATGCAAATGCTTGACTTCTTTCTGAAAATACCAAAATCGCGATAGGTAAGCCTACAATATTCGAGGAGTTCCCTCAATTCCTTGAGGATCCCATTATCAGAACTGGACCAAATTAAAATGGGACCACACGGGAAGCATCAGCTTTCAACTAAAGAAAGAATCATCAAAATCGGTTCACTCAGTCAAAAGTTCTGAGGTAACAAACATAAAAAAAAAACTAAAAAAAAATACAGTCGAATTGATAACCGCCTCCTTTTTTTGAAGTCGGTTAAAAAGTAAATAGTGTTGAATAATTTCGGCGGGCTGGTTAGAACCACGATAGCTCAATTGGAAGAGCACCTGACCCGGTACCTATGTCAGAAGGGTGCAGGTTCAAATCCTGGTCGTGGAAATTTTCCCAACATTTGTGTTTTTGTAATTTGTTCGCAACAAAATTTGCGTCAAAAATTATATAAACAAAACAAAACATGCCATAATGGAGCTCACCGTCGTCGTAAGTGTCCGACTCTTTGGGCTGCCAGAAGCCGCTGCCATCACCGCTGCCGTCGTCACCGGAACCCTCGATGTCCTCTTCCTCAGGCCCATCGTCTTTGGGGTCCCTCAGCGTGCAGTTCGTGTCCGCCGGCCAATTGCAACCCTGGAATCATTATATAAACTTCTAAGCCTTCTTTAATGTAAAATAATAATTTCGACCCATATTTTACGTAATGTTTAACCTTTTTTTAAATTTAAAATGTTATTAATATGTTATACTTACCTGAAAATAATGGGTAATTAAGTTTATAAGCTACCTACATTTTACCTAGTGTAAGATCTTAATGTAAAAACTTATTACAAATAAACAAAAAATAAACTCCGAATAGTTATTCCGTGTTTTGTTCCTGTCATGTAAACGTCATTTCAAATTAGAGTAAAGGAGACAAAACACGGAATAACTATTCGAACCATATTCTTTGTTTATTTGTAAGGCACTTAATATCATCATCATCATCTCAGCCAAAAGACGTCCACTGCTAGACAAAGGCCTCCCCCAAGTATCTTCACAACGACCGGTTTTGTGTTGCTCGCATATAATATGCTATAAATATAAACAACACAAAAACATTTGTATTTATGTATTTTGAATATACTTTCGCGTTCCCAAACGAAGAATTTAAACGGGATTAACGCAAATTAATTAGCCACAGGCTGCCATCAGCCCGTGACCACGGCGTTGTTCGAAACATCGGGCCTAAAGAAGGTATGACCACAGAGTACATATATGTTAGTGGTATGACACCTTAAATTAAATAGTTTGCGTTAATCCAAGTTGAATTTCTTTTTTAACCTGGAATTACCAACCTTAACAGAAACATTTCATTTGATGAAAATACTTTTGAGTTATTATGTGCTACAGCACATAATAACTCAAAAGTATTTTTTCTTCTTGTTCTTGTTGAACAAGATTTTTTTAATTTTTTAACCTTTTTGTTATTTAGAAACATACATGTTTCTAAATAACAAAAAGGTTAAAAAATTAAAAAAATCTTGTTAATACAAAACCAGCTCTATTACCTGCAGTTCAAAGTCGAAGATGAGGCCACCGCTGCACGAGAACAGCACCTCATCGCCGTGTGCGCACATGAAGAACTTGGAACAGTCAGTGAAATGTGGGAGTAGCAGGAAAATCTGAAATCAAAAGTATCTTATGAACTTATTGGTGGGAAAGTGAAGAGTCATATTGTCTTCGGTTTTGTTTTATTGTGTTATGTTGAATATTAAGTGAAATAATGGTGGATTATTAACCGTTAAGTGTTCGTGAGTGTGCATGAGTATTGGCAAATGAAACAAAACAGTGCAACGTCACTTTTCAAATTCTCTCAAGAAGTCCGCGTAAGGACTTAGTAAAGCCCCACATCTTTACCGAGATACTCGAGGGGTTGGGGGTATATCATTGCTCACTTCTCATTTCTATTATCATTCATCATCGTCACCATATTTACAAAAGACATATTATCTATTTAAATAACTTGTAAGAAAATTAATTAGACACTGGCTAATATAAAACCGCACGAAGCCATCAAAGAAAAAAAAGTTTTTTCGAATATTTGTATGACATTTGTGCAGCGCCATCTAGTTGTTCACGATGGAAAGTGTTAACATGAGAATTTCAATGAACATAAGTAAGTATTACCTCTCCTTTGGGGTCGCATTGCAGAGTGTTGGGATCGACGCCGGCGTAAGGTTTATCATCTTTATGGGCTGCCACCAACCCCAATAGCGCGAAAACAGACAATACTTTAGCTGGAAACAAAGATACAACTTATTAGGTTAGGTTTGGAGAACAAGCGGAAGAATAGCAGTTGTACGAGGCTGCGCTTCTTAGACCAAGAGTAGACCCATCACTGCCACACACGAGAAGATGGCTGGTTAGAAGACCGCGGGGACGCCCGAATCCCCCGGGAATGTCCACCTGGTCCAACTATCCGGTCGCCATCCGGTCGGTAAATTAGAGAAATAATAAAAATTAGTTAGAGTGGAGGTCTCAGTGAGACTGACTTTGCTTATAAGAAAAAATAGTTAAAGGAAGATAGATAGAGAAAACTTTTATTGCTACATCATAGAGTTAACAAATAACAAAAAAAATACAATTAAAACAGAAGTTACAATTTGGCGGTCTTTTAATATTACCTAGGTATTTTAAGGCAATGATTAAGGCTTCAGTAATAGTAGATCCCTTCGCCTAGCTTCTCTAAAATACCTAATTTATATATTAGCTCTAGCTCCAACACATTACCCTATTAAGGTTCAGGTTCTGAATAGTTGAAGCTTTTATTTAATTTGTTATGAAAATAATGTACAGTCGGCAGCAGATCAACCTACCCAAATCTGTCTTTCTCCAATGAATATTGATCCTTATAACCAAACAATAAAGTTCAAAATTGATTGTAGAATTTTACAGTTTTGGGTAGGTTGATCTGCCGCCGTGTGTACTCTGTTATTCATACCCGAACTCAGATCTGAATAACGGAAGGGTTTACTGAGAGTATTGTTTGAACTGTCACTATAGGCATCTCAGATTAGTGGCCGTGCTGAATACTGGAAGGGTTTCCACGCTCCTACGAGCCTAGCAGTAACGTGGGCCAATCAGAAATACAAAGAAGGACAACAAATGTCCGCACGAACATCGCTTCGTCCCCCTCACACAGTATTTTTAACGCTTCCTCGATCTCTTGTCTATGGTAAAAATAATTCGCCGGTAGATGGTGTTGATCATTTTAAAATAGCTTATATTTTGTAGTAAAAGTAATTAGTATTTATAAATATTTTTATTTTGTAAACCCAATCTTCATTTTACAAAATAGAGCAAACGAGCAAATATATGAATATATTAGATAATAGGCATGACTCACTACTTTATTATCGAATGAAAAATCAAATCAATTTAATTAATAAGCTTAAAAACGATAAAAAATACCCAATAACATAATACCCAATAACATAATACCCAATAACATACATTTACCTATTCAGATATACGCCGACGGACGTAAGTACTATCTAATGCATAAATGATTACTACACAATATCATAGTACTATTTAGATGATATCAATCTCAAGAACTGCACATTTTGTGTAATTTTTACACGTTTTGGCACAATCTTATCATAAACAATGAATTACATGACATAATCTGGTTTATTTGATTGAATGCATATTAAATAAGTGAATAACAACTTTGCACTTACAAACTACAAACAAATCAAAACGTTATGTGTAATCCCATCAATGATAAGGAATAAGCTATCTCCAATCAGCATTTTTACGTCACCTAATGAACACCTCACATGTTATGGTTTAGTTAAATAAGACGTTACGGCCACTTTTAACTATAACGCCATATTTAACTAAACCATAACATGTCAGGTGTTCATTAGGGGACGTAAAAATGCTAAATTACTTCATTCAGATAGTTTGTTTAGCATAATTTGATTTTCTATCTCTAATTACTAGATATGATTATTTTTTGTGTATCTATTCATATATTTATAAATAGTGTTATACGTTTTTTAGAAATTAAGTAGTTACTTATCTGTCTACACAAAATGTAATTGGCCTACTGCACGCTTTGGGTAACTGTAAGTGTAGTGGGCAATTCAGATTTAAATAAATAAATAAATATGGTTTTTTTTCATTGGCGGCGCTAGTGTGCGGCGATTTTATCGATGTAAATTATATGTACTTACTATGGATACGAGCAAACGTTTAACTTGCATATTTGCATAAGTATAAAAAAATACAACAAGTAACATTAATCATACTAATATTATAAAGAGGAAAGCTATGTATTTTTGTATGTTTGTAACGAATAAACTCAAAAACTACTGGACCGATTTAAAAAATTAGAATGCTACATTAGCGCTGAGTAATATTTTATAACTACAGTGTTTTTTGTTTTTTAATAAAAAGCATATTATTAATACTGTTCTTCTGTTCTAAAAAGTTAAGCCCAGTAATCGACACAGTTTTCGTTGTCAAAACATAGATTTTTATTTAAAATTTAAAACATTGATTTTTATTTAAAGAGGTAATGTTGCCAGCATTCTTGGAACCGTTCCCATGAGCCCACAGCTGGAGGACATTTTTTATTTATAGGTTTTATTTTGTCTTTAGTTATCTTATTTAATTTTTTCTTTAATATAGTAAGTTATGTTATTGTGAAATAGTATGTAAATGTATTTAAAACATTTATTTTTATTCAAAACTAGTTGTCGCCCGCGATTTCGTTTGCGAAGACTACACTGTCCGGGTCATGGTATGTCTATGTGCAAAGTTTATACAAATTTTCACGTGATGCGCGGTCAAATAAACAGACAAACAGATAAACAGACAAAAATTCTAAAAACTGTTGGAACGTGTTCTGTTATCGATTCTAAGTATCCCCAGACACCTATTTTTCGAATATCCTCCATGTGGAGGAAACATTGATTTTTATTTAAAATTTTCGAGATGACTGCTAGAAAGCAGTTGGTCTGTATTCAACTGATGCTAAAAACTAAAACCAGGTGCTGACCCCTTATTCTGATGATTAAAGAAAAGAATGTCGATTACTGGTTCATGTCGATCACTGGTTCATGTCGAGCACTGGTTCATGTCAAGCGCTGGTGCCACTACCCTATTATGGTATTAATATCTTGTAAGTACTTAGTATTTACCTAATAGAGTACCATGCTGTGATTAGTCTACCTTACTGTAAGTATTGTGCCAATGCGTACCTAAACGCATTGTAAACTGATGATAATGATGATGCTGATGATGACCATTATGTACACACAGCGGCAGCTCGACCTACCCAAACCTGTCAAATTTCTCCAATGAATATTGATCCTTACAACGAAAGGATAAAGTTCATAATTGATTGTAGAAGTTTGACAGTTTTGGGTAGGTTGATTTGCCGCCGTGTGTACAATGACATTTGAGATTGCCATTTAAAAAAATGTTCTGTTGTTCAATTTCTATCTTTCACTCTTCGATCACGTGACAGGTCAAATTATGTTTTCCTCAAAGTAGATATACCTACCTACATTTAATCCGTTCCAGCATTTTAATCAATCGATATCTTTTCAATCAGCGTCATAGAGCCCATTGTTGCTTGTACGGCACGTTTTTTAAACGAGCACGTTCTAACTGCCTTGGAGGGTTTTTGGCGGAAAAGTGAAGAGTCATGTCTGCGGTTTTGTTTTGTTTTCTAAAATTTGTGTAAAGTCGAATATTAATTTGAAATAATGGTGGGTTATTAACCGTTAAGTGTTCGTAAGTGTGCATGACTGTTATGTTGGCAAATGAAACAAAACAGTGCAACGTCACGTTTCAAATTCTCTCAAGAAGTCCGCGTGAGGACTTAGTAAAGCCCCACATCTTGACTGAGATACTCGAGGGGTTGGGGGGTATATCATTACTCACTTCCCATTTCTATTATCATTCATCATCGTCATATAGGTAGGAAATATTGTTTATTTATGTATTACTTGTAAGAAAAATTATTTCATTGGCTAAATGCTTGTGCAAAGCCATAAAAAAAACTGCTTTAGATTCTGTCAAAAATCCCGACTGTAGGTAACTGAAAGTTCCTCAAGGCGTGGTGATACAACATCCTCATCCTCATTTGGTTTATAAAGGAGATGTGGAAAGGAAATGAAGTCAATGCAGCACCTACTGTCTGTGTGCTGCGACTCTCTGGCTAGGAAAAGAATAGGACTCCTGGGATCAGCTTATCCGAAACCAGAGGACTTCAGGCTCTTCACTCTTAAAGACGTTGCCAAACTTATGGCATCTGTTTTTACAGAGGAAGAAGAGTGCAAGGTGAAGGGTTCATCTAAAGGCTTCGCCAAACAAAACGCGCTATAGCGCGGCGTCAGACCGTCGCGTTTTATCGTCACGCTATTTGAAGTCACACTACGCCAAACAGAACGCGCTATAGCGCGGCGTCAGAGCGTCGCGTTGTCTTTGGAAAGTTTATTCGCTATTGAGATGTCGAGTAATTCAGATGTGAAAGAATTGTTACTTTTATACGCTTTATCAAGATCACAGAGAAAAAGAGTATGGGTTCAAGACATCAATAAAAAGAGAAACGAATTAGAAGAATATCATCGTTTGTGTCGCGAGCTTTCATCACATGAAGATCGTTTTTATAAGATTTCTTTATTACTATGTTTTTATAAAAAGTATCCTTTATATTAGAATAGAATAGAATAGAATAGAAATTTTTTTATTAACATACACACTTAACAATTATACAACAATAAAGGGAAAAAGAAAAAACAGATAGACAGAAAAAAAAGAACAGATGAGAAATATAAAAATAAAATAGGTAGGTAGTGTGTTTCGAACCATTTCTAACAGTTTTTCAAACATATTTTCAGTCATAAAGCAATATACGACGCTAAAATAAATTCTGTAAAAAATACAACGCCTGGCGTCAGAGCGTCCTAGCGTCGCGTCAGAGCGTTGCGTACTGCTAGCGCCCCGATGCTTTTGTTTGACAGCGTCTACCGTCATAGTACATTACAATTCGACGCTATAGCGCGGCGTCAGGCTAGCGCTCTGACGCCGCGCTATAAAGCGTTTTGTTTGGCGAAGCCTTAAGCGTGCCCTAATGCCTCAGAAAAATAATTACTAAAGTTTTTATTCTGAGTCTAATAATAAGCATTAAAATGCTGCGTGTCTTTATCATATATGACAAAGACACACAAACTTTTTCTGCCCAAGTATTGATTTCCTCAAAATCGTAGCTAATTATTGTTGCGTAAATCGTAGGTATAGGTTTTTACCTACAGACTATTTACACATACTATTATCAAAGAAAGCTTTAATCTCATGTGGATTATTTTAATGACGTACGAGTTAAACGTTCGTCGCTCCGGATTAGATTAGGTATTAGAAGTATTTGTATCTAAAACATGTACATACGGATTTTAGAAATCACGCACGCAAAGGATGGTATCTAATCTCTCTTTTTAGCTACTGTTTTTTTGACAGGTAAACGACCCTTCCTTCACTCGCGTCACGCCTATTTTATGTGGATGTAAGTAAAATAATAGTTCTGATAATCATGGAATTTAAAATAGTATGAAATCTTTTGATCAATATGAAATCCCATCAATATTCGAAAAAGTTTAAGTTTATAGTCAGAAATAAAACAGCTTTTAAAGCGTTTAGGTTCTACTGAAATAAATGAGTTACTTATAATTATCTATAAATAACTCGATTTGACTTAACCATGACAAATTATGTAACTGAAAATATAACTTAATACTTGTTCATTAATGTTAGACAGATAGAGATGATCAATGATATCATTATTTTCGATACCGTAAAAAATATTTTCATCTATAACTCGAAACTAAACGCTAAACAGGCTTGGCATAACTTATCTTATCTATAGTTCTTTTTGACATTTATTTTTTTAATCGCCTAAACACAACAGTCGTGTTGTTTGTTGGCGGTTTGTAACTTTGTATTTTTCGTAATATTTTGATTAAACTTTTTGCTACCGTACCTAGTCTTTCAACGATGGATTCTTCAGATTCAGAGGACGACTGCTACGGCAACATAGCGCAGAAGCTACAATCCATGAAGAACAAATACACTGAGGACAAAATCGACAGTACAAATCTGCTAAACGACTCTGCCGAGATTGATGAAATCGTTAGAAAAGCTAACGACGCCGCCAAACTTACTGTTCCACTGTCTAAAACAAAACAGAGTGAAGACGACGCCGACGCCAACAGTCCTAGCGAGGTTATAATCGATAATTTACTAGCAAGCTCATCGAAAAGGGTGACTAGGTCTGCGGCTAAAAGACAGTCTTCAGAAGATAGTGTTACAGAAAATACTGCTCCGAAAAAACCGGCACGTAAGAAAAGTAGCGCTAAGTCGTCAAATGCAAGTTCTGATGTGGATACAAGTGTTAGCGAAGTGACAGAAAGTAGTCCAAATAATGAAAGTTTAACCAGTAGGGGCAGAGGGCAGGGCGGCAGGAGTCGGGGTAGAGCACGAGGGAGGAGTAGGAATAGAAATATGAGGCTGTGGCTTCCCAGAAATCCTTACTCTGATAGGCACTCCAACTTACCTATATATAGCGTTGGAAACACAGATGAATACCCCGATCAATCAGACAATCAAGCATTATTCGGTTCTAAAGGTAAATCAGACGATGTTGTTATCATCGATGAGAATGAACTAGACGAAAATGAAGAGTTGTCAGTGAAAGTGTACTGGCAAAGTTCGGAATTCTTCAAATTCACGATAAGAAAATTCCAGAAGTTATCCCAAATTTTTGATTACTTCTCAAGAAAGGAGAACGTTAGTAACGACAAACTGTTTTTCACATTTAACGATAGAATATTGAAGCCGGATGACACACCGGACTCAATCGGCTACAGTATAGTCAAATTTATAGATGGAGGCATCATTAATCAAAGTGTGTCAAATATCATTAGCGACAAGAGTAAAGAACATATTAAAGGTGGCATAAAGTTGAAGTTCCAATGCCAAAATCTAAAAAAGCCATTTGAGACCGTGGTCAGTTTGGATGATAAGTTATTGGTAGCGATGATGAAGTGTGCTGAGAGCTTGGAGACAACCGTTGATAAGTTAAAATTTGAATTTGATGGTGATTCAATATCGGGTAAGTTGAATCGCATTATACAATTATATTAGAAAAAATGTCAAGGAATGCCATTCATTACTTTGGGAAGGCTATTGCTTCTAATAAGGTAAACCGACAATCTGTTGAAGGTCACGGGTAGCCGCTGGATGTTAGCAGCACAAAAGCAGTTGTTATGGGGATCCTTGATCCAGTCATCCAGCAATGGACAACTTTTGGCATGTTAATATAAATTAAAATAAATTCTTGTTTATGTTAACTTGATTGACTGGCCAATAAAACTTGCACTAGGCAACTTCATAATATTGTTGTTATTGCAAGAAATAAGAGATTATTTTAATTTTATTATCAGTGATTGGAATGAAGAGGGCTAATCACTTAAAGCTACCAACAACACATGACTAATTCTTCTTTCTTTCTCTTCTTCTTGAAAGAATTTGAAAAGTGAAGTTGCACTGTTTTGTTTCATTTGCCAACACCCATGCGCACTTACGAACACTTAACGGTTAATAATCCACCATTATTTCACATTAATATTCAACACAACACAAATTTTAGAAAATAAAACAAAACCGCAGACATGGCTCTTCACTTTCCCGCCAAGGAGTCAGTCTTAGTATTGTACAGTATGAGTAGTTGACAGGTCAATAGATAAACTTTTTGCCAGCTTTCAAAACGATTTTCCATAATAGATATTGTATGGAAGTGGCGAAATATGACGTCACTATTTGTTCCGTCAATTCGGTGTTTATTAATAACTTTTTAGGTCGCAGAAATTCATGCTTAGGTCAAATATGAAACAGGTCAATGTATCAAAGAACTGTTACGTGATTTCATTTAGGTATATGTTGTTTTTATCCGTGCGGAGACGGAGAAAGAATACTATTCTCCGCCCCTCTCCTCTGGTGGGTGTCGTAAGAGGCGACTAACGGATTTTCGAGCTTCCATATGCTCCACTGCGTGGTAGGGCTTGCCCGTCTGGTTAGTGACCACCGTACGCATGGTGTAAAACCCGTCAAGTGACCGCTTGTCGGTCGCGTTTCGGGATCAGCCAGCGTATAACCAGAGCTCGAGTGGATGTTACTGCGATGCACTTGGTCTGTGGAGGCTTCCGTCAAACCAGTGCCAGGAGGACTTCGTTAACCCGCCGACCAGGGAGACCCGTAGAAACGGCTGTCCCGCTGGCCGCCCGTGGCACAGTACAGGGGCCCAAGCGAGCCTAACCAGCTCGTGAGGCTGCCTCGCCATGCCACGCATAATCTCGGGGTGGTCCGTCGTGCCGGTTGGTGACCGGAAGGTGGGGTCCCGGCGGCCATTCCCGGGGATTTCGGGGGCCCTTCCGTTCGGCGGGTTAATTATACTCTTCTGTAGGCAGATCCCTGGTGAAACAGGCCGCTGCTTTTTGACTATTTGCATCGCGATAGCATTTCCTCGATTCACGCCTCCCTCTTTTTCTCCACCATGACAGCGCCTCACAATAAAACTGGTCCTACAGCGGTGCACACCCCCACCACAACTATACCGTTTGAGGTCGAGTTCGCTAACATCCGCGGACTCCATGCAAACCTCAATGCCGTCCACCACCATCTTGAGACGGCACGGCCAGCAATGTTGTTTTTGACGGAGACGCAAATAATCTGTCCGGCCGACACCAGCTACCTGCACTATCCGGGCTTTGTGCTTGAAGAATCCTTCAAAGCCAAAGCCGGAGTTTGCTTGTTCGTTCGGAAGGATGTTTGCTGTCGCCGTCTGCGCTGTCTGGAGGACCCTTCCTTTTCCCTCCTTGTGGTACACGTCGACTTGGACTCACATAGCCGTGTCTACGTCTGCGTCTACCGATCCCATAATGGCGACATGGAGACAACTCGACTTTTGGACCATCTTAGTCGGGTAGCAGATGATGCGCAGGAGCGGTTTCCATCGGCGGAATTGGTGTTTTTGGGGGACTTCAATGCTCACCACGAGTTGTGGTTAAGTTCCTCCAAAACTGACCATGCTGGTAGAACTGCCCATGCTTTCGCTCTCACGCACGACCTGACTCAACTGGTGAACCAGCCCACCAGGATCCCAGACGTAGTCGGTCACGCGCCCTCTTTGCTGGACCTTCTGCTGACGAGTCGCCCAGCTGGAGGTTCGAGCTCCTTTGGGATCTTCGGATCACTGCTTGGTATCCAGTAAAGTGCCTCTGGCTCCGCTACCGCCTTCAGCGGTATCGAAACGCCAGATTTGGCACTACTCGTCGGCAGATTGGGATGGTATGCGGGACTATTTCGCATCCGTTCCTTGGGGGCAGCGTTGCTTCAGTGGGAAGGACCCGACAGCTAGTGCGATTGCAGTTGCTGATGAGATAGTTTTAGGGATGGAATACTATATTCCGCACTCCTATCTCATCAGCAAAGGCAGGCGCAACCGTTGGTTCAACCGCGAGTGTGCCAACGCTGCTGATAACAAGCAGGCGGCATACCGCGCTTGGATCAGGGGTAAAGCTCTTGGGGATCCCGAAACCCGCTCGCTGAAAGCAGCCTATAATAATGCCACCAAGTCCTGCAAAAGAGCTTACATTAGAGCGGATGCCCAGCGCGTTGCACGAGTCGGCCAAGAACTACTGACGCATCCTACGGGCAGCCGTAGCTACTGGCGTCTGGCCAAAGCCGTGCAATCGAACTTCTGCCAACCCTCGCTGCCACCATTGAGATGTCCTGATGGAACTTTAGCTCACAAGCCGCAGGAGAAAGTCGATCTCCTGGCCAAACTCTTTGCGGCTAACTCCCGAGTCGATGACTGCAATGCACAGCCACCTACAATTTCTCACTGTGGCCACACAATGCCCGATTTTAAAATCAGGCAGCGTGACGTCCGTGCGGAGCTGCAGTCAATCGATGTCCGGAAAGCTAATGGTCCTGATGGCATCCCTCCAATAGTCCTAAAAATGTGTGCAGCGGAGTTGTCCCCCGTGTTAACGCGCCTTTACCGTCTCTCGCTCTCTTCAGGTTGTGTGCCGGAATCTTGGAGAGAAGCTAATGTGCAACCGGTCCCCAAAAAAGGAGATCGGTCAGATCCATCGAATTACCGCCCCATAGCCGTAACTTCAGTTTTGTGCAAAGTAATGGAGCGCATTTTAAATAAACAACTTGTCCACTACCTAGAAGAACACTCCATAATTCACGATCGCCAATACGGGTTTCGGCCGAAACGGTCAACGGGTGATCTTCTAGCGTACGTTGCACATCTTTGGGGTGAGGCTATTGACAAGCGTGGTGAGTCGGTGGCTGTTAGCCTTGACATAGCCAAGGCTTTTGATCGGGTCTGGCACAAAGCTCTTCTCTCCAAGCTCACGGCATACGGTCTGCCTGCTCAGTTCTGCAACTGGGTCGCTGGCTTCCTGCATGAGCGCAAAATTCGTGTTATATCTGATGGATGCGCTTCGCGGCTCATGTCAGTGAACGCTGGTGTCCCTCAGGGGTCCGTTCTATCCCCCACGCTGTTCCTTCTGCATATCAATGATATGCTTCCACTTGGAAATATTCATTGCTATGCAGATGATAGTACGGTCCATGGAGGATATAACGGTCACCCAGCGGCTGGGCGGGTCGAAACCGAAGTGTATCGAGTTAATCTTGTCATTGAGCTCAATCGGGTATTGGACCTCATATCTAATTGGGGCACCAATAATCTGGTTGAGTTCAATGCCAAGAAAACACAGGTGTGCGCGTTCACGGCAAAAAAGTCACCATTCCTTCCCCTTCCATCTCTTCAGGGTACATCTCTACGCCTGCAGAGCAGTATCAACATGCTCGGTATGACGATACGCTGCGATCTGAACCAAAGGGACTACATCGAAGCCGTGATCAAAACAGCCTCACGAAAACTCGGAATTCTGAACAGAGTGCGGCGATTCTTTACGCCGGACCAGTTGTGCCTTTTGTACAAGACACAGGTACGGTCTTGCGTGGAGTATTGCTCGCACATCTGGGACGGTTCCGCTAAGTACCTTCTCGATGCCTTGGACAGATTGCAGCGTCGCGCTGAACGCATTATCGGCAATGCAGAAGTGGTAAATACTCTCGAATCTCTGCAATTGCGTAGAGACGTTGCGTCACTCAGCGTGTTTTACCGCTTATACCATGGCGAGTGCTCTGAAGAGCTCTTTGACCTCATCCCACCTTCTTCCTTTCTTCATAGGAGTACACGTGCTGCTCTTCGGAGTCACCGTTTCACTGTCTCAAGTATCCCATCACGCACAAAGAAATTTAGTGACTCGTTTCTTTGTCGCACCTCCAAAAGATGGAATAGTCTACCAGCACACGTTTTCCCTCCTTCCTATGATATGGGGTCCTTCAAGAGAGGCGTGAAGAAGCACCTTGTGGGCCGGCAGAGTGAAGTTAACTGATGCTACGTTTGTTTCCACGCTGCACCAGTTATCTTCGCGTCTGGACTTCATTTCCATTTAACATCAGGTGGGATGGAGTCATTTGCCGAGCTAAGTATAAAAAAAAAAAAAAAAAAATGTTCTGGTATTTAATATTTTGTTGTCAACATCCCTATTGAAATGTCTATATTGTTACAGGTAAAATCACAGCCAGAGAATTGGAGTTGGAAGGAGGCGAATGTATAGATGTCCGAATGATTAGTTGATATTTGTAAATATATTTTGTGTAGATGAACTACAAATGAAGATTTTATTTTTAGCATGTGTTTGTTTTCATTTTACTTTTAAAAAAGAAATATAAAACTTTGTTACAATCAATACATACATACACATAGTAATCGATATCACGGCCCGGTCAACCGACCCGAGGTCCGAGCCTTTAAGAGGCGCCCTCTCCCCGATCCGATCCGAACCCATCGGAGAATCTAGTAGGGCACGGAGACTCGCACTAGTGCGTGATGCCGTTCCCTCTAGAAAACCTCCAAGGGGGTTCGTTTCACACAGCTTGAGGAACCCTCGCCACCCCCATAAAAAAGCCCGGTGAAGCTGAAAATGCCGTTTGAGGCAATCGGCAAACTCCAGTAAAAAACATAGTAATCGTCCTCCCAAAAGGGTTAGACAGACCATAGAAATCACAAATTTTGAAAAAACTCGCGATGAGTAACCTCTACCTCATTTAGCATAAGCAAAGCAGGATTTTGAGGTGGAACAGATAATAACATCAGTGATGGGTTGCATGCAGCCGATCGCCTGATGTGCGAGCATCTTGGAACACTTGCCCCTTAATGCTCTCCGCACACTAGGCAACACGCAACTGCAACAGCTCGGCAACTATAGACGCGACGACAGGTTGCGGCCGACAATTTTCGTATATTTTGTTCAAAGCTCCGCACACTGGATGACTTGTCAATGCGTCTAGTCACGTCATGCGACAGTTGTGAGCGTCAGTTTCGCGACTCCCCTAACTTGTCGTCGCGACTCTGCGACTGACGCCAAGTGTGCGGAGCTTTGAACAAAATATATGAAAATTGTCGGCCGCAGCCTGTCGTCGCGTCTAGTCGCCGAGCTATCGCAGTCGCGTGTCGCTTTGTGTTTAGCCATTAATAGTAAGTACTTTGTTGCTAAGAATCACAATTTTTTTTAAATAATACTTCATTATTATTAAGTCGCGTGTAGCCTAGTGTGCGGAGCCATTAAGAGTGCTATGTTGCTAAGAATCACAATTTTTTTAATTATTATTATTACCTATCTGTGACTTCTTAATTCCACCATTAATATCACATAAACCGCGTCTATAGTGATTAAAACAGCAGTATCAAACCAGAGGCCCCAGGTTCGATACTAACATCTAAAAATTGCATGCCCGACTAGGGTAAATTGTTTGTTCCCAATTATAATATGCTTAACACCTGCTATGTATTTACACGATTTTATGGCAATAAAAATTATCTTATCTTATCTAATACAAGTAGTACCTATATTGGGTTGGTTGGTGGTAATATTTGTTGTTTGTGTTTGTAGTTGAGGATTCATGGTGAAGTGCGTTTTCATCTTCGGCCGTATCATTACTTATCATTATTTATGATGAAATCCAAGTGCTTCACATCACATCACCAGGTCATTTAATGTACCCACTGCTGGGGCACGAGCTCTCCCTATGGATAGATAAGGAGATCGTGCCCTAAACCACCACGCGGGCCCAGTGCGGAATGGTGGTTATTAACGATTGCTACGTAATACGCTTTGCATGCCCTCCGAAGCACGGAGGAGCGAGAGATGATAAGTTTTTGGTCACCCATCTGATAACCAGTCTTTGCGGTTTTATTAATTTAAGCAATCGCGAACAAACGCGTTTACCAAGCGTAATAGTAATAAGCGTTTACGAGCCAAGTGCAATTACCCGTAAGTAATCTAAAAAAAACTATTGTGCCTCATACTGAGACAAAGATATGATAATTTGTAATCACTATTTTGCGTAAGAAAATAGAAAATCAATAAAAATTTATTGCAAAGCATTAAGTATATCACAGACACGTCATTGTATAAATCACTAGCTTTTGATCGCGACTTTGCTCACATGAGCTACACTACACGACTTGTAATTATTGTTCTTAATAAAAGCCAAACTTATTAAAGGTATCTGTAAAAATAATTTCCATACAAACTTTCCACCCCTATTTCAACTTTCTAGAAGACGTTTTTTGTAAAATCTAAAGATCGAATAAATTATTTATTTTTAATACTTAGTTCTTACTTTAAAAATAAGGACTTTCCCAAAAAAACTTCTTCCCATTTTTACTGCTTTAAACAAAATTCCTGAGGCATGCCATTCTTTATTTTTTTTTAAAAAGCCAAATACCAATGTTCATGTAAGTATTTAACTTTAAAACTGACGGACTTTCATACAAACTTTCACCCTATATTTGACCCTCTTAGGGTATGGTTTCCGTTTAGTCCTCTCTTAGTGGCTGGTTAAGTCACTCAATTAACCAACAGTCCAAATTTTATCTAATTAGCTTTTAACTAAAAATCAATGTTTTAAATCTATACATATATAATAAAGCTAAAGAGGGTCGAAAGTCTGTACATGGAAGATATTCGAAAAAAAGTTGTCTGGGGATACTTAGAATCGATAACAGAACACGTTCCAACAGTTTTTAGAATTTTTGTCTGTTTGTCTGTTTAGTTGACCGCGCATCACGTGAAAATGGCTGAACGGATTTGGATGAAACTTAGCACATAGACAGACCATGACCCGGACTAGGATATGGGATACTTTTTATCCCGGTAACAGGTTCCCGTGGGATAGTGTTTGTAGTCTTCGTGAACGAAGTCGCGGGCGACAATTAGTCACTATATAATCATTAGCGGCCCGCTCGCAACTTCGTCCGCTTGAGTGAACACCTGGAAGGCTTATTACCGAAAAAAAGCAACCAGTTGCTAATTGCACAGTGGCAACGCGACTGCAACTAGTTGCGGTTGCTACAATCAGTCGGTTTATTATAGAGCGCCGCCATGCACTTTTAGTTCGTCAATCGCGCGCTCGTGGCGCTATTGTAGCGCTTTCTACGTATTGGGTTGTCGCCTCCTCCTTTTTTGAAGTCGGTTAAAATAAAGATTTTTTTTGCAAAGGCATTCAAAATACGTAAGTACTTTGTTGTTATTAGGTATTACCTACCCTACTTACAATATATTTATCTTAACAGTTTAGATGATCTCTTATGTTTAGGTAAATAAAGGAACTGTAAGATAATGATTTAGCTAGGTGAAACGTCATTTACTTTGGAGTCTCTCAGGGCTTAAATCTGAAACCGCCATTGTAAATATTTGCCGACTATGCAGTTTACTCGTTTATTTTTTATTTGTTTTCAAAAAATAGTCACAACATAGCTTTATATATTTTTTGAGAAAGGAGGTGAGGGAGTTGATTTTAATACTTATTTAAAATTAAAAAATATTTAAGTAAGTTTGTTTTTCAGGCAACGATTCAAGCTCTCGTCAAAGTCACTATGCCAGTATGCCATCCTGTTAATCCATTAATCCATATCTAGGTAGTTATAACAATAATAATATATTTATTTATTCAGATACCTACACAGACCCAATTTTTTAAGTTACAATATAACTTAAAACTATGTTAGTAAATATTAAAATTATATTGAGATACCTACATTATTATTTATCTAACATTCCTAACAAATCTTTTTTTAATAGTATTTTCTGAATTATTAAAACTAAGTAAGTATATTCCTCAATTTATTACACGTTAATTAAAATTATTAAAATTGTAATTAATATAATTAAATCAGAATAAAATCATAAAAAATAAGAATAAGTACCTAATAATAATAATCAACGTTAATGATTAATTAAATTTAGAAAATTTATTAATTATTAAGAAATTATTTCATTAATATAAATTTTAAAATAGGTACCTATTTAAATTATTAGTTCACATCACAGTCACTTCGTAAGCTACACAAAATGTACAATGAAAAGTTTTACAAAAATATAAACAAGGTTCCTACTTACCTTGTTTATATTTTTGTAAAAACTTTTTTAAAGTAATAATGTAACTAATAAATGTACTTATGTAAAAATTTATTGACACCGTTGTGCAACACTAGTTTTTGTCGCCAAAAAATAGTATAGAATTTCATTGAAATTTCACTGGATGACTGGTGGTCCGTACCCCGATCTGATCCGAACCCCCCGATCCGATCCGAACCCTTCGGAGAATCTAGTAGGGCACGGGGACACACACTTAAGTGCGTGATGCCGTTCCCTCTAGAAAACCTCCAAAGGTGATTCGTTTCACACGGCTTGAGGAACCCTTTAAGTTTCTCGCCGCCCCCAAACAAGCCCGGTGAAGCTGAAAATGCCGTTTGAGGCAATCAGCAATCTCTCAAAAAAAAAGGTGGTCTAAATTAAATTATCGCTAATTAAATCTATACTAATATTATAAAGCTGAAGAGTTTGTTTGTTTGTTTGTTTGTTTGTTTGTTTGAACGCGCTAATCTCAGGAACTACTGGTTCGAATTGAATAATTCTTTTTGTGTTGGATAGTCCATTTATCGAGGAAGGCTTTAGGCTATATAACATCACGCTGCGACCAATAGGAGCGAAGCATCAGTGAAAAATGTTGCAAAAACGGGAAAAGAGCCTAAAAAATTAAAAATGCTGCCGAAAGTCACTATTCCACGCGGACGAAGTCGCGAGCACAGCTAGTTATCGCTAAAGTCACAAATCGGATGCTGACTGACCCCTATTTCAAATGATTAACTACAAGAAAAACTGTCAATCACTAGTGCCACCACCTAGTTCTAAAACGGAAATAATAATTTAAAAAAATCACTTACCGATCATTTTTAATTATTTTTAAGTAGGTATAGGAATGTAAAACACAAAAAAACACAACTAAATCACAAGAAAAAACAAAAACACACTTTGGCAACTCTAACAGTCAAGCTGCCTATAATGCCTAAGAGATAATTGTACGATCTACAAGTTTTATAGATCTATGCACAATCATTATCGAAGCGATTACATATCAGCCATTAATAAGGATCTCTTTGAAAACAACCTTTAATTATATCAAATATAAGACTAATTACAATATTTGCCAATTGTTTTATTTATCTTTGCAACGATAAATAGTAGGAAGAGTTTTGCATGGATTATTTGTTTATCTGTTATCTGTAGATAACGTTTCAGATTAACACATTTGCGTACAAGTTTAAGGTCTAAGTATAGGCGAATAACCAGGTGTTATTTTCAGGGAGGAGGGGGCCATTTTTCAATATGTAATGCTTTAAAAGAAAGGGAGAAAAAAAATGATCATGCTGAGTTTGATGCCGGTTCTTCTCAGTGCAAAGTCGCCCGCCCTTTGTAGGTAGACGTATGAACTGTTATCGAACACAGTGTGACCATAAGCTTATAATTTTCTTTTTTTATAAATTCAAAATTCAAAGTCATTTATTCAGTTTAGGCTACAAATAGCTCTTATGAACGTCATTTTATGCCATCGGTTCGTATGTCTATCTACTCTCTATATGTTCATGAGTTGACGAATGGTCACCCATTCGTGGCAGTCTTCTGCCATTTTGGCAGATTTGGCTATCGAATCATCTTTAAAGCAGATTCACAAGAGGGGCAGGATTTGACAGATTTGGAAATATTAGCCTTATTCTTTATATTAATTTGATAATAAACAAACATTTTGTTATTCAACACAAATTACTGATATTTTATTTTTTTATTTTGTAGGAAGTCATTTTACCGATCTGGCAACTCCTGTTCCAAGGCAGTCTCTACAAGGGGATTTCCCGTATATTATTTATTCATGTTTGTAATAATAAATTCAATTCAATTCAATAATTTATTGCTCTCCGTAAGTATATTGAGTTGTTACAATATTAGTTAGATAAAACGTTATGGGCCCGGATTGGGCATGACAATGTTTTGAGAGGAAATTAATACCTATCTAATTGTTAATCTACTGCTAATATACTTAATTCAAAATATGTAAGATTTATTTATTTATTTTTTATATAATAATTATACCTAACTAGGTACTGTTACATTAATTACATTATTTATTAGAATTTATTTATAAATATATATATATATTCATTATTATAGTAATTATAGTAGTATTATTATATTATTATTACTCCTATATTATTTAGTATTTTTTTACATCATTATAGTAACAATAATAAATAAAATAAAAATAGATGATGTATTCAAAATATGTTTTTCTAAAATTTATCACTTAAATACTCCGTAGGTACTTAATTGTATAATATGTTTTTCTAATTAGTAATTGTTTAAGTTTGTTATAGAATTCTATTTCCCCGCCTATGTTTTTTATATGTTCTGACACTAGACAAGTGGTTGCTTTTTCCGGTAATAACTGAGCCTCTAGAGCGTTGGTTTAATGCTCTAAGCTAAGCCTGCCGCTTCCGATCCGTAAAATGCAAATCTATGTTTTAAAAGAGGTTACTTTGATTTTTTTCTCCGTTATAAAAGTTGACAAATCGTGTTTCTGCAACTAGCAAAATGAAGTCAGTTAAGGCGACGCATTGGAAATTTACGTGGCGGGGATCTTGATTTTTCCCAACAATTACAAAACATATGAAAGTGATATTTGATGACATGATTTTTCATTTAATTGACTTCATTTTGCTTGTTGCAGAAACACGATTTGTCAACTTTTATAACAGAGAAAAAAATATCAAAGTAACCTCTTTTAAAACATAGATTTGCATTTCACAGACTAACCAGACCGATTTAAGCATCTATATTTTCTTAGTAGATTAGTCTTAACACACACTTCAATATTGTAGTTCATTTTTTTTAATAATTTGTAGTTTTAATTTGAAGGAAAAAAAAACAGTTTTTCTCATGGCACGGGGCGCAAACACTCCGTAAGAGATTTATTGTTTAGCGGTGCGTCGCCTTAAATGAAAAATCATGTCATCAAATATCACTTTCATATGTTTTGTAATTGTTGGGAAAAATCAAGATCCCTGCCACGTAAATTTCCATTGTGTCGCCTGAAGGAAAACCAACAAAACAATAACATGTAACAATGCTTTTAGACACAATCATATACAATCATTTTATAGTGACGTCTTAGTTATAGGATGCCACCACGACATGCGCAGCAATCCTAAGCTTTCGATCCGATCCGAACCCCTCCCCGGGGTGTGTGTCCCACAACGCAGTGTTCTAAAGGTGATGCTGCGTAAAACCACAGAAGAAAGATTAAAAACCTTTAAATTCAGCACTGACCTGCCAATGTAGGTACTACGTATGAGGCAGTTATTTTTGCTAAGAGCGGACGGACGAAACATAACTGCAACGAGTGCCGTTGTTTCACGCCGATACTCTGTGAGAGGGTGGTATTACGCCGTGCGAGCAGGCCCATTTCGTGCTGCAACGCCGCGTGGCTCTACCACTCAGACAGTGTCACTCATTTAGCACCACCCAGGGGTCACGTAGGGTCTCAAGGGTAAACCTACGGACGCGAGTAACTTTAACCCTCTAGCATCATACCTAGCATCCAACTCAGAACGCCGCAGTGACTCAAAATCAAAAACCTTGTCCCTGACTAGAGATCTCCACTCCGGGCGCTTCGATGCCATGTGTCCCATCGGGGGGGATCAATGTCACATTGCTTTATTATGGCGTTTCAGCACATCCTTGTAACGGAGAAGTTGCCCACCAAGCTTGCACTTGCCCTCCTTGAGCTCTGAATAAAAAATGTGCTAAGCTAATAATAATAATAATAGCTAGGCTTAATATATATATATATATATATATATATATATAAGTAAATAATGTATAGTAGATCCATAGATAAAATAGATAAAATTGATATATGCCATAGTCTTATAGCTCGCTCAGTCTATTGAGTAAATTGTACAGTTTGTGGTAGGTAGTCTCAGGCTTGTGTGTGCACTAAACGAGCTATTCAGTCTTAAAAATCTTGCCTAGAACCTAGAATGACCTAATGATTATTAAGATTGCGTAATTAATTAATTAATTTTTATTTTATAGATGGAATCTTGATAAAGTGCCTGTTCAATTGATAGGTACAGTACGGTTTTATCGACTACTAGCTGTGCTCGCGACTTCGTCCGCGTGGAATAGTGACTTTCGGCAGCATTTTTAATTTTTTAGGCTCTTTTCCCGTTTTTGCAACATTTTTCACTGATGCTTCGCTCCTATTGATCGCAGCGTGATGTTATATAGCCTAAAGCCTTCCTCGATAAATGGACTATCCAACACAAAAAGAATTATTCAATTCGAACCAGTAGTTCCTGAGATTAGCGCGTTCAAACAAACAAACAAACTCTTCAGCTTTATAATATTAGTATAGATCTATCACAGTTATCAACATAGGTTATGCCAAATAGGTAAGTATGTTTAAACGATAATGAATTTACAAGATTAGTTTTTACTAGTAAAATCTTATCTCGTTTTTATCTTTGTGTCAAAGTGCTCTTTCGACTGTGAGGGCAACTTCACAGTGACGTAATACCGCCGACTTGCAGCGTAAAACACAAAGTACTAGAAAATTCAATCTGGGGCCTCGGTAGCTCAGCGGTCACAGCATTGGACCGGTTATCCAAAGGTCGTGGGTTCGATTCCAACTCGAACTTGCTGAGGCTGGTAGCTACCATATTATTGTGTCATGCAAATATCAAATAAGTAATAAAAAATTAATGAATTTTGGTTTAACTAAGTATCTCAGTAGTTCTTATTACTTACTTACATCATTAAAACTGGCTCGCTATGGAGCTCGATGGCGTAGTGGTTAACGCGCCCGGTCTGCGAACGCTGAGGTTAAGCAACTTTTGCAAAGGCCGGTCATCGGATGGGTGACCAAAAAATTATCATCTCTCGCTCCTCCGTGCTTCGGAAGGCACGTAAAGCCGTTGGTCCCGCCCGGCTGCATTAGCAGTTGTTAACCACCAATCCGCACAGGGCCGGCTTGGTGGTTATGGCCCGTTCTTCCTATCCATCCATAGAGAAGGCTCGTGCCCCAGCCAGGACATAAAAATGAGCTAATGATGATGATGATGAACTGATTTTTAGTTTAAGCAACAATTGAATGGTCTGTATTCAATTGTTGCTTAAACCAAAAAACAGTTCATCATCATCATCATTTCCTGCTGTAATTTCGTAAATTTCAAATTTTTTTTTTGGCGACGAAAACTTGTCGTTCACTGGGCTTAATGTCGGACGCTAGTGCGCCGCTGCGTTAACTAATTTTATCTATGCCATTCACCATTTAGCCTAATCAGCCTGTTATAATAATGTATATTGATTAAATATTAATCCGTATTAAGATTTTCTAGTAATTAGCTAAGCTGAGTCCGGAGTTTAGACAAGTGAATTTTTATTTCCAAATAACATACATACTTACCTACTTTGTAGTGAGACAACCCCACAGAGTAATGCCAGAGTGAACGAGAGTGCGGCAACAGTGCCGTGATCTTGAATTGACGTACGAGCTGTAGCTACCGGCTAGGGTTGAGTGAGCCACACATAGTTAATTTATTATTGTGTGAATTTGGGTGTCTTATATATTATAAATGAAACACACAATTTAGGTGTACACTATAAAATACTTATATCATTATAAAGTACAATCGTAATCAAATATCAATTTACAAATTGGACACAACAAAATATTTACGCTTCGCTCGGCCAGTTTTGAAAGCTGCGTTATTAAATTCAACAACGTAATATATCCGCATGCCAAGGTATAATTTTTTTAAATATATTATTGGAAAGCATTTACATGGAGGTACATAAGTATTTAAGGTCGGATATATTATCAAAAATAGTTTTGGCTAGTTTTGAATACTTATGTAATAAATTTTTCTATTTCCAATAAAGAAACAAGGTTTAAATAAGATCGGCAGCGCTCAGTGACATCTTGTTATTCTCCGTTACTACAGCAACATACGCTGCCCGATCCGCGTTTGCGATGACAGCCGCGTCATCGGGTACTCCTTTCCCGTGCTTTTTTCCGTGTGCTAATGTAGGTGAACTACGAGTTTGTGTGCGTGCGTTTCGGAGCGCTTGTGTGAAGTTGCCGCACTCTCGTTCACTCTGGTAATGCAAATACTTGTGTTGGGACTTGGAGTGCCTCGCTCTTTAACTAGGGCTGCCATCCGTCCGGGTTTCCCCGGATTTGTCCTAGTTTGGAGGGCGTCCGGGGAGCGTCCGGGCGGGGTTTCTAAAGTGTCCGGGTAAAACCCGGGCACTTTTTATGTCAGGGGAAATCCGATTAACTTGATAGAATGGAATGATTTGCAATAAATTACAGCATTTCATAGTTATTCGGTGCGGCAAATATATCCGCGCACTCGTGAATCTCGTGACGTGACGTGACCTCCCTAGTCGATTAAGTTGATTTTCTATAAATAAATAAAAATATGATAATAACCATGTTTTTATTTTATTGAGATAAGATAAGATAAGATAATTTTTATTGCCATAAAATTGTGTAAATACATAGCAGGTGTTAAGCATATTATAATTGGGAACAAACAATTTACCCTAGTCGGGCATGCAATTATTAGTAGGTGTACATGTTACATAGAAACAGCCACTATGCTGTTTTGTACCGAAACATTCAGTCAAACTGTAGAATGCCTTATCTATAAGCCATCTCTTTAATTTAATTTTAAAACAGTTTAAATTTACAGAGGCTTTTTGATCAGTGGGCAGATGATTAAATATTTGGATACCAGTTACATAGGCACTCTTGTGATAAAGGGCATTATTAATATTTAGTAAATATAAGTCATATGCATATCTCTTTCGCAAATTACAATTTTTTGTGCTTTTACTTTTAAAATACTGAATATTGCTTTTTATAAAAGCAGCCATCTCCAACACATAAATACCCGTCAGTGTCAAATAACCCTTTTCTCTGAAAACATTTCTCAGAGTCTCATCAGAGTACATACTGTAAAAAGTTCTCAAGCATTTCTTTTGTAGTATAAAGGTAGATTTTACATTAACAGAGTTTCCCTAGAAAATAACTCCATAAGTAAGAAGAGGATAAACTTGGCCAAAATAGGCCAATTGTATTTTTTTTTTCGATGGAGTCCGGGGTCATATCTTTATTTCACCCAAATGTCTTGGGTTTTTGAAGTTTCTGTCCTGGGTCCGTAATTTAGCTAATGGCAGGCCTATCTTTAACCTACCTATACCTACCTAGACCTACCTAGTTCCAATAACAATATTGGGCCAGTTTTAACATTTTTATATGAAGCTAAAGTAATGAGTGCCTATAGTGTGAATTTTGTTTACCATCCGTATTCATTCGTTTACGTTTACGAAAATTGGTATGGCAAAATGTTTATACTATAATTTTTAACGCAAATTTTGTTGCGAACAAATTACAAAAACACAAATGTTGAAAAAATTTCCACGAGCAGGATTCGATCCCGCACCCTTCTGACATACCGGGTCAGGTGCTCTCCCAATTGTCCCGGTATGTCAGAAGGGTGAGGGTTCGAATCCTGCTCGTGGAAACTTTTTCAACATTTGTTTTTATATAAATAAATAAATTTGGAAAATACTTTATTTATTTCTTCAAATCCCTTTTTATACTAGTTAGTGATAGATTTACTTTAATTTCCTGAAAAATAGTTGGCGACCCTAGGTACAACATACAACGCAAAGAAAAATATATGTTGTAAGGTAGGTAAATAGACTGCATTTGCAACAATGTCATTTGTTTACAAAATGCATTTCAACGATAGAAAAAAAAATCCAAAGTCACCTATAATAAGTACTTATCTATTAACCTACTTTACGTGATTATCAAAGTACGTCGAAGAAATTAAGTATAGGTGCTTAGGAAACGATGGTCTGTATTCATCATCAGCTCATTGTACGTCCCCGCTGTTGGGGCACGAGCCTTCCCTATGGATAGCGAGAGCGCCATGAACCACCACGCGGGCCCAGTGCGGATTGATGGTTGTTAATTATGCTAATTGCTAATGCAGCTGGTACCAACGGCTTTACGTGCCTTCCGAGACACGTCGGAGCTCCAGATGATAAATTGTTGGTTACCCATCCAATAACTGGCCTTTGCTAAAGTTGCTTAACCTCAGCACTCTCAGACCGGGCGCGTTAATCACTGCGCCATCTTATTCAATTGCTGGTAAAGTCAGAAATCAATTGCTGACTCCTATTTTAAACAGTTAAAGGACCACTGGTCCCGGTCGATCAATCAAGTGCCATTACCCTGTGTCATTGTTATTGTGTAAATGTTTTATTGTTAATTATGCAATAGCCTTACTGTCATAGATAGCCATCTAAGAGACAAAGGCAATCATTTTGTTAAGCTTAGGCATATTTTATTGTATACCTACCATAACGATAATTACTTACATAGCTTACGTTTTTTGTATCTAGGCTAAGTTTCTATACAGCAATAAATGTTATCTTATCTTAATCTTATGTTAGACGGTGCGGCTTAAAATCCCGTTCGTGGAAAATTTTCTCAACATTTCCAATATATCTAATGCAATATGCTGCTTTGCACGTCACGAACGATAACATGTAAACAATGTTACCCTTAATACAATAGTATAAGAGTCAAAACCAGTCAAAAGTGTTTATTTATATATGTTATGGATCATGATCATGACTGTACAAAAACAATTTTGTCATAATATCTTTAAGAAATGCTAATGCTGCGATTCAAATTCAAAATCATTTATTCAGTTTAGGCTAACAATTAGCTCATATGAATGAATGTTAAGTATGCCATCGGTTCGTAAGTCTACACAGGGTGGGAGGTACCTAGGTACTGACTTAGGGTACTGTGAGAGAAGAACCGGCAAAAAATTTGCTAAGGTCAAACAACTTGCGTCGGATGGTTGACCAAAAATTAGTGATATCGATCTCCTCCGTTCTTCGGAAGGCACGTAAAGCCATAAAGTCCCGGTATATTTATATTTGGAACACTTTAAAAATCGACAATTTGTATTGCATTGAATCAGCAGCACCTCTTAGTGAATGGTAGGTAATAAACGAGTTTTTTTTTTTTTGTTCATGACCATGGATACTAGTCCTTCAGACGAAAACTTAATTTATACGTTTCTCAAAATTAAACTCTTTAAAGGATGATGATGAATGATAATAGAAATGAAAAGTGAGAAATGATATAGGTACCCTCCAACCCCTCGAATATCTCAACAAAAATGTGGGTCAAGTCCTCACGCGACTTCTTGAGAGAATTTGAAATGTACCTTTGCACTGTTTTGTTTCATTTGCCAGCACTCATGCACACTCACGAACACATAACGGTTAATAATCCACCATTATTTCACATTAATATTCGACATAACACAAATTTTAGAAAATAAAGCAAAACCGCAGACATGACTATTCACTTTCCCGCCAAGAACTCCATAAACGAGATGAATTGAAATGTTGCCATACAAATTTTAGATTTTTATCTAAGAGCTATTTTAAACGATGTTCCATACAAACTTCAATGCTCTAATTCTTTAAAAATTATAGATAATTTTAATAAAACTTTCTATGCTTGAGGTAAAACAGATGTCCACTATGGTAAATTTGCTAACTTAGATTTTTTATTTTGCTTTTACATGTTGTTGTGGTTGTCTTTTATATTTTTTGTGTTTATTTGTAATGGAAAGTGTCCTTCTATGATTTCCAATGTACTAACGCTGTAAGGGAGAAAAGAAAGGCCCTTGTCGAGTTTGCTGCCGAATCTTCTCAGTACAAGGTCTCCCGCCCTGCATAGTGACATTCACAAGAGCGAAGAGCTACATGTACCTAGCCTAAACTGAATTTAAAATGATTTTGAATTTCGATTTTGAATGGAAAATTTCATACCTACCGCTAGTTTTATTTCATAAAATGCTTTTTTTATTTTTTTTAGTGTAGTTCATTCCCTGAGGAACTGGCTAAGGTCACAGACCATGCTGTCATGTCATTATTTTCTTAAATGCTTACAACACTAACTGTCAACATCTCAAATGTGTATAAATAAACACAAGTATCGTAGTTGCGCCAGTGTCCGTCACTTTAAGCCCATTCTTCGACACAGTTTTCGTCACCAAAAAAAACCATAGATTTCATTGTTTACGTGATGACAGCAAAGAATGAAGGTTCGGTTTGTTGCTAAAGACTCAAAATCAGTCGCTGACCCTTATTTTCATGACGATCACTGGTTCCATTATCCCAGATCCGTTAAAAGTTGTTTCATTTATATATTTAAAACTAGCGGCCGCTCGCGGTTTCACCCGCGTGGTTCTCGTTCCCGTGGGAATATCGGGATAAAAAGTATCCTATGTTTTAATCCAGGTTAAAACTATCTGTATGACGTATTTCATCCAAATCCATTCATCCGTTGCAGCGTGAAGAAGCAACAAATATACACACATACATCTCACAAACTTTCGCATTTATAATATTAGTATGTTATGAGCCTGCCAAGCGTGGCGATTACGGCAAATACCCCTCATATCCTTGGGGGAGGCCTTTGTCCAGCAGTGGACGTCTTTGGCTGAGATGATGATGAGCCACCAGGGCCCTGTATAATAAAGCTGACAATTCGACATATATGTCAAAAAACGACAGGTGAAATCTTGACATAGGTATTTGTTATTGAAAAAGCGTTTAATAAAACTTGACATATGTCAAAAAACCACAGTCAAATTATTTCTGACAATTGTCGGATTGTCGTGACAATTATGTCGACTTTTGATATATTTGCAAATTATTTTGTTTTATGAAGCTAAATGAGGGTAAAATAGAAAAAAATATTACTACAGTAAAAGATAAATCAATCACTGGTGCATCTTCGATTGTTCGTTTTTCACAAAAAGTCGATGACCAATTTTAATAATTAAATATTCTACGGTGTTTTTACATACCCGAAATTTTTCTTTAAAGCAGAAATCTGTAATTGAGAATGAGAAATTAATTCTGCTTTTAAATGATCGTCGTTGCCTCCTCGTTTGTATTTGTTCCAAGTATTCATCATCACTACTCTCACTGCTCGACGTAAGTACCATTTTTTTTGCAATACACACTTTCTTACACCTTCAAAGTCCAAAATATGATTTCGCGACAGAGGGTAACGCTCCTGTCAGAAATGTCGTACAATTCTACAAATATGTCAATATGTCATGACAATTTTATGTTTTATAAAGCAGATTTGACAAGTTTTTCACGACAAATTGTCACCTGTCACCTGTCGCTTAAAAAGTTTTAATAAACAGAAAAATGTCGGATTGTCGCGACAATTCGACATATTTGTGAATTTCCCACCATGACAATTATGTCACCTGTCAGTTTTATTAAACAGAAAAATTGTCATATTGTCACTTTTTGACATATGTCGACTTGTCGGATTGTCAGCTTTATTAAACAGGGCCCAGGGTGCCTAGTGCGAGTTTAATTCGCCATTCGATCACGCTAACGAAAACGAGTATCAATGGAAAAATTTTAACTCATTTCGTATGTCGCCAGGAGGCGCTGCTTCAATGCCATACTAATTTGACGACCTCCTTGGTAGACTAGCTTGCACACCGGTTTCCATGGTGTCGCCATCTGTGAGGTCCCGGGTTCGATCCCCGGTCGGATCAATTTAGAAATATCTGTTCTTCTAAATTGTTTCGGGTCTGGGTGTTTCCTATGTATAATAAGTATGTATTTTAGTATATTATATATTTTATCCGTTGTCTAGCTAACCATTTTCTCGAGTTTCTTAAGGAAGCTTTTCTTGGGGATAGATAATTGGTGTGAGTGTGGGAAACATTTATTTATTTATTTAATTTTCGTTTTCGTAAACGTAATCACATGAATACGGACAGTAAACAAAAAACTCGCACTAGGCACTCAGTCATCCAACTCATCATTACTGAAATAGTAATGACTACCGTTTTCTTTCATTATCAATTGCCAAAACAACAAGGTCAGACGTTTGTAAACATTAGGTAGGTACGATAAAACGAGTATGAACCATATAACGTACAACAACAAGATTCGTATGCAGATAATAAGAAAATAACACAAGTATTAATGTCGATGCAGATAACAGAAACATGATCGAACAAAGCATCCACTCGATAAGCGCATCAAAATCGCGCCTCGGCAATCTAGCAGGGGACAGAGACAACGCGACGGGGAAACGCGTGCGCCGGGCGTCGCGCATGCCTTATTATCATTATGCATACCTAGTGATGATAAGAAGTCAATGAAATCAAATAGAGATATATACCTAATAGAGAAATAAATATGTAAATATTTTTATTGTTTTTTATACTTGAGGGTATGCCATCGATTTAATGGGGTATGCACAATATTGACTTCATTTTATTTTTTCTCTACCCTCTATATGCTTGCTAAACTGTGGTATTACTTTGTGCCTCTTTTGTAGTATGTGTATTGATGTTCTAAGTTCACATTCGGCACTAATTGTTCGTCAAAGCTGGGTGATACTAAATCTTAGTGTTGAATTCATTGTTAGGTTTCTCGGAAACTAAGTATTAAAGTTATTTACAATATTTAAAATGGAAATTGTAGACGGAGGTATGGAGATTTACGAATTCTAAAAAATTTAAAAATAGATCGTTAAATATTATGTACTTAAACTAAAATGATATGGATTTTTATGTTTATTATATAAAAAACATTATTTTCTGTTTACGGCATTTCTCCCGCAGAAATATATACACACTATATTATAAAGGGTCTTGCAATAGTTTTATGAATTCAGAAGTACGGGAAAGTTGCCGCTTTTTTTTATTTAATTTTAAATATTTAGTTCAAATCAATCAATTCAAGAAGAGATACTTTATGTGGTGTGGCTCATTTTGGCACGGCCACCATCACCAACCCGAAATCTGAGTTTACAGATAATTAGTGGATAATTAGTGGGAAATAGTGGATAAATCGCACAATTAGTGGGGCCATAGTTCAAAAGTTATAAGGGATACAAGGTGGCCGTGCCAAAATGAGCCACATCTTTATGTGAACAGGATGCTGGTTTCTTCTGACCCATTAGTGAGAGGTCTAAGAACAGTAGATAACTCAGAAACAAAATCAGTTTCTTAAGGATGTAATAGAAATATTTAAACAGCCTAATCTAGATTCGACTTTCAAGTAATAACATTTTTAAATTAATAAATCAATGTTTTGTAAAAAAAATCCATTATATATTTTTAATTTTATGATATTTTGAATAAGCAATAATATTTGGCAAAAAAAATATCACAAATGTACCTATAGCTTTCTTTGGCCCCACTGTGCGCCGGCGCGGCGCCGTCAGTGTTGTGTTGTGCCGTTAAAAATAATATTTATTAATCATCGGGTTCGATCCCCGATATTATATGTGGGATTTCTACAACTTGTGTCTCACATAAGTAAACGACAAGCTCGGAAATATATTTAACACTTTTCTAAACAAGTATAGGTTAAAAAAATGCCATATAATCAAATGGTGTAAAACTCACAGTAGACAAAGTAGTCGCCATAACATCAATGTTTGTAGCATTGTTGTGTTCCGGCAGCTAGAGATAAGATAGCCAGTGCCTCAGTAGTTGAGGATTCCTGGTGAAGTGCGCTTCCACGGCCTTATCATCACTTAACATCAGGTAAGATGACGGCCAAGAGCTTGCACTTCATCATCATCATCAGCTCATTTTTGTCGCCACTGCTGGGGCACGAGCCTTCCCTATGGATGGATAGGGAGAACGGGCTATGAACCACCACGCGGGCCCAGTGCGGATTGGTGGTTGTTAACGACTGCTAATGCAGCCGGGACCAACGGCTTTACGTGACTTCCGAAGCACGGAGGAGCTCGAGATGATACATTTTTGGTCACCTATCCGATGACCGGCCTTTGCGAAAGTTGCTTAACCTCAGCACTCGCAGATCGGGCGCGTTAACCACTGCGCCATCGAGCTCCTCAAGCTCAGCTTGCACTTAAAAAGTAAAAAAAAACCCAGTATCTCTGAACAAAACAACACCAAATTATTTTTATCTAATGTATTTATTAATTTCCATTATTCACTATTTTGATATAATTAAAAACGATTGACCGTTAACATTATTGATTGTTGCAAATTACATGCTATTTTCTTGAATATCTATAAGACTTACTTTATTGTGTAAAAGTAATTTTAAGCTTAAATTTTACAATTTATTTTTTATTCTTATTCCAATTACAATTTAGGGTAGTGGCACCCAGTGCTCGACAGGAACTAGAGATCGATTTTTTTTAATTATTAAATATAGACATACATATATCCGCAACAGACCACCTGCTTCCTATATGTAATCCCATAAAATTTCAATGAAACTATGTTATTTTTTGGTGAAAAACCAGTGTTGAACACTGGGCTTAAGTGTCGAACATTGGCGCCACTACGATAGGTGATATTTCATCTATCTACTTTTTTTGTTAAGTTTCAAAACTATTATACAATTAGTTGTTAAACTATTTCAATCATCCTATTTTTTTAACATATTTTAGTCAACTATTTAATTACTTCAGTAAGAATACAATCGTTCAATTCGTAAAATAAATTATACAAACACCAAAACTATAATTCGCTGAATAATATTTTATTATCACAAAATAAAAAAACATTGACAACAACGAAGTTTCGATTAAAGAGTTCAAACATATTAAAGCAATAATAAAAAAAACCTAAAATTTAAAAAATTATTTTACAATATGGACGTAAAAAAATATACTCACTATTCATAAAAAAACATAAATATACATAGCTCAATATATATCGGTCTGACCCATCAGTGTTTTTTTATAATCAACAGGCGTGTACTGAAATATATTTTGTACAAATCATTTTAAATAACATCAAGTAGCGCACACTCAGAAACGTCAAATCTATCTTAAAACTAATATTATAAAAAGGAAAGCTTTTTTTTATTATGTTTGCAACGTATAAACTCAAAAACTACTAAACCGATTTAAAAAATTCTTTCACCATTAGAATTGAGTAACATAGGCTATATAAAAAAGAAATGTCCACCCGTTCGAAGCCGGGACGGGCCGCTCACTAGTTGTAGATAAAAATGAAATGCAGTTCGTTAGTAGACGCATCGAGAACGGCTGAACGGATTTGGATGACATTTTGCACATAGACAGACCATGACTCAGACTCGGACATAGGGCACTTTTTATCTCGATACCCCGTTCCTGTGAAATAGTGAAACCCTCGCCAACAAATCGCAGCCAACAGCTAGTATCAAATAAAAAGCATTCATACATTACCGCAGGCACCGATCTTTAACATATTATATTCGTACTAGCTGTGCCCGCGACTTCGTCCTCGTGGAATAGTGACTTTCGGCAGCATTTTTTTTAGCTAATTATTCTGTCGTATTTATTTATATCTAATCAAAAATGACGTAATTTTCATACAAACTTTCATCTCCTATTTCAACCTCTTACAGCCCTTATTTCACATTAAAAAGTAGCCTATATCCTTTCTCAGGCTCTAGACCAGGGATGGGCAAACTTTTTCATTCGCGTGACAATATTTACTAACAAAATCTATGGCGGGCCCCCTATTGAATTTTTTGCTGTATTTTTTCAATAATTAAATATTTTTTTGTGAAATAAAAATATTGATAGGCAATATGCATATTCTGAAACACACACGCACTTGAACTTTTGTTTGATGGTCGCGGGCCGGACTTCGATCATTCACGGGCCGGAGATGGCCCGCGGGCCGTAGTTTGTCCATCCCTGGTCTAGACTATCTCTGTACCAAATTTCATTAAATCGGTTCTCAGTAGTTTAGGCCGTGATTGCGCAACACACAGACAGATAAGTTACTTTCGCATTTATAATATTAAAGTAAGGATTACGGAACGTAAAACGCTACGAAAGCGCCACAAGCGAGCGATTGACGAATTAAAAGTGCATGACGGCGCTTTAAGCTATAATAAACCGACCGATTGTTGCAACCGCAACTAGCAGTGGCAGTCGCGTTGCCATTGTGCAAATAGGAACCTTTTTTTCGGTAATATACCTGCGGTATTACATACAAAACTTAAAATTTCATAACTTTTCAAACTATTATTGGTTTGAATGGTATTGCATATGCAAAAAACTAACAAACCTTTATACGCTTCAATAAAATATAGAGAAAAAGATTTGGTTACTTACAATAATATTAAAAAAAAACATTTTATAGAAGCTTTCTACACTCTTCTTCTATACTCGCAAAATTTCTGTCAAGTATAAAAAAAAACTTATTATTTAATTAATAATTAGTCTGTGAGTGTCTCAAGATTTTTTTTATGTATCGATGACTCATAAGCTCATAACCAAGGTTCGAAACGACGATTTATCATTGATTATCTTGATACTATCGAACACGGCTTTAATACACACAATATATTTTTTAAATTAGCATCATCTCGATAGGGTTTCGTTTTGCTTTTTTTTCTTTCACTTTTTGACCACCACAACATTAATGCGTTGCCGTGTCCTGTACGCCAAGCATTCGATTCAGAGTAAAAACATGCAACAGGACTAGGGATTCCAAAATTTTAAATATCTCTAAGTATTGTCGATCATTGCCGTCGATGGCGTACAAGCCACGCTATCACTTGTCGATTATAGCCGACTGCAGTGATTAAAAGGTTAAGGAGCGCGCTAGTGCCGCCATCTACGCAAAAGTGTTTATTTTCTATTGACATCTATGAGTGCGAAATATATTCATACAGAAATCACGATTTCCATGAATCGTTACGAGCCAAACCAAGTATACATACAATCACGACATATAATTAAAATTAAGTAATTAATACAAAAAAAAAGAAAATTAGCACCTGCTTTTCATCAAAATAACCAAATAGAAAACTGTCCTTATATATAATATAAAATATTAAAAAAAAAACAAGTAAAAAAATCAGATATAAGTACTTTTTAAATAATAATCTAAATATTTTTGTTAGCTGTAATCATCTGTAAGCATAAATTTATGACTGACTCATAGAAATAGAGAGATGGACTAAATAAAATACGGGCAAAAAATTGCGAGAGAGGGACAAAGCGATCGTGTGGCCATTAGCTGTCTCTTTCTAAACTCTGATATTTAAAAAATAGTCTTACTAAACATTTTTGTTAGCTGTAATCATCTGTAAGCTTATATTTCTGACTGACTCATAGAAATAGAGAGATGGACTAAATAAAATACGGGCAAAAAATTGCGAGAGAGGGACAAAGCGATCGTGCGGCCATTAGCTGTCTCTTTCTAAACTCTGATATTTAAAATAATAGTCTTACTAAACATTTTTGTTAGCTGTAATCATCTGTAAGCTTATATTTCTGACTGACTCATAGAAATAGAGATGGACTAAATAAAATACGGGTGAAAAATTGCGAGAGGGACAAAGCGATCGTGCGGCCATTAGCTGTCTCTTTCTAAACTCTGATATTTGAAATAATAGTCTTACTAAACATTTTTGTTAGCTGTAATCATCTGTAAGCTTATATTTCTGACTGACTCATAGGAATAGAGAGATGGACTAAATAAAATACGGGCGAAAAATTGCGAGAGGGACAAAGCTATCGTGCGGCCATTAGCTGTCTCTCTCTAAACTCTGAAAAGGACACTTTAAAACTTGTATCAGCGGATGAAGAAAAAAAAACATTAAAATAGGGACAAAGCTATAGTGCAGCCAGTCATTAGTTTGGTCTTTTAACTCACCTGATGTTAAGTGATGATAAGGCTAAAGATGGCGCACTTTACCCAAAATCCTCAACTTCCGAGGCATTGACTATCTTTTCCTGGCTGCCGGAACACAACAATGCTACAAACATTGATGTTACTCCGACACATTTAGGTGGTAGCTAGCCAGGCGGACAAACAAGCCCTGATACCAACTAAACCGATACCACAAACATGTACCCCCGCTGGGAATCGAACCCGGGACCTCTGGGTCTGAACCACTAGACCACAGAGGCGGTTTTGAAGTGTTTGTGTGCATATACAGGTATTGGCCGCACAGTCGCTCTTTCTAGAGACTGACCAATTTTGCGATGATATCATTCAGTCTATCTTACTATGTTAACGGTGTAGCAGGATACAGAAATACACAATTATATTATAATAAAATCATACATTTTATGATTGAGACAGAAATGTATGTGGGTTATAATTTTTCTCTAATCATTTCCATATAATTCCAAATTGACCGATATATTCATAAAAATGTCAAACTTCTAATAACGCTTGAGTAAATAGCCCATTTTAGCCCACCACTGGACAAAGACCTCAACCAAACCATTCTAATACTCTACATTCATTTTCCATCATACCCACATCTTTTAAAAATTTACAAATATAAGGAAAACAACAAAATTTCTTCAAAATGCAAATATATAGAAGTATAACGTTTTAATGAATATGACAGACAGACAGTAAATATACTCTTTCTACGCAACTTCACACATTGCGACATTAAAATATTCGAGAAAAGTAATAAAAAAAATATCACAGATTAATAAAAAACCACACACCAAAATCATTCGAATTTAAATATTGTCAAATGATATTGTATACAATATTATAAAAACTAATTATTAAGCTGCATTGAAAATGTCGACTGGCAACAAATTATTTTTATTTTTATTATTAATAACAATAATTTAATATTATTTTTGAAAACTTACTCAAGACTATGACTGACTACGCATAAAGTTGCGATTGTGAAGTTTTTGTATGTGAATGTATTCAATTATAGTTCTTAATGGTTTTATTTTTCAAGTAAATCTAATCAATAAATTTTTAACTTAATTAAAATTATATTTTTTTGTAATTAGGCAGATAATTTATGAGTCACAATTTATATTATTATCTATATATTACCTTTTTAATCAATAATATCATACACAACATTATAAAAATGCCAATTTTAACAATAAATTAACTAATAATATAATAATTTAGAATGTCTCCGCCTAATATTAAAACCGATTGCATTATTTTCATTATATAATACTTGTTATTATATAAATATATATGTATGTGCCTATATGATTCGTCAATCATTTTGGACATTTCTGCAAGCATTCTCTTCCTACAAAACAATTATTCTAATCACATGATAAACTGCTGTTTAAACCTTGCAACAAAATTAAATTTATATTATTCAACAGATTGTAAAGCAAACAACATCTGAAATATATTGAACAAATTACAGGTCTGTTATCTTAAGCTGGCACGTTCAACACATTTACTCGTTGCGCTTGTGTAGTCTGTGAATAATCGCGCGGCGTGACGTCGCACTGCATACGCATCATGAAAAGTCTATCCGTCTCTCTCGCGCTCGGTGAAGCTTATGAGTATGAAGAAAGCAGTTATTGTTTTGCTTTTGCTACTGTTCATAAATACAAAGTGTTATTTTTTGACATTTGTCCGTTAGCGTCAATCACGTTTAAATCGACAAAGATTATTGTGTCATCTTTGTTTATCTATTTTAAGGTTAGATTAAAATGTCTTCTTAAAGAATTGGTTCCGGCAATACATTAACAGGACAGTCTTAAGGTAAAGGACAAGGTAGAAGATTTAATTTACGATTCTGACTAGAGAAACAATTAATGTAATAAAATATAACTTTTCAAGTTATAAATTTTAAAATTTTATTCACAATTCCAAAACTTTACTCAACCTACAATTTACAAGCTCTTATATAGCTTATAAAATCAGAGTAATAAGACTAAATTTTGCTTTTTCAGTCAAGATAATTTAATTAATTTCATTTCATTTCTAAACATGCTGTATAGTGAATTTGCATTAGTGTGAGTACTGTGAACATGCCAGCTTTAGTGAGCAGACCTGTATATGCAGACGTAGTTTAAGGAACCGATGATATAATTATACAATAACTGTAAACAAAACAAAAACATTTTTTAAATAGTTTGCCTGCTTCTTAACTGATCTTTAGTATTTGTAAAAATATTATGATCAGATGTAAATGACGGTAGTTGTTGACATTGAATGGGCGCCTTTGGCTTTCAAAGTAAAAAAGTAAATCATCTTAAGAAACTCTCGTTCAATGGTTGGATCAAGGGTCAGATACAGAAGGCGGTACTCTTGGACATGGCGCGGATAGTCCTTAGGTTCCTGTCTCTGCAGCCCTAACCACCGGCAGCTTGAGCCCTGCCCCGTTGCCGGCGGCACCCTAGGCTAGGTTTTTTATAATATTTTTATGTTTTGTATTTTACTTTTATATTAATATTATAACAAACCTAGGCTAAGAAAAAAGAAAAATAAAGATAATAATAATAAATATTAGCCAACATCACATACATTGTTCTGATCCAAAGGTAAGTAGCTAAAGCATTTGTATTACGGAAATCAGAATCAACGACGGTACCACAACCACCCAGACAGGATACAATATCGAAAAGTTCGTTTTCGACATTGACCCGACCGGTAATCGAACCCGGGACCTCAGAATTAGCGCCGCCCAAAGTTCGGCGTGCAAGCCACTCGGCTACGTAGGTCGCCAAATACGTAGTACATACCCATAGAGAATGCCACAATTTAATTTTACGGCAAAAAGGTTATGTACAGTGGCCCAAGAAAGTGGTGTACCAGTTTTGATTTAGTTTTCTAGTCATCGAAAATTACAACGTTCATACTAGATATCACTGAAAGAGATGCATAATAATGACGTAAACCTAATTGATAAGTATTCATACGTCGTAGGTCACATAAAAGTGTATGTGACCCTTTATTACAAATGGATAAAACATTAATTACTGTAATGAAAACATAAATTTTCTAAACAAAAGTAATAAAAACTATTTATATAGACAACCAAATTCTATTTGACAAAAAGAAAACTGACAATTGACCTTTTCTCAAATATATTTCAGTAACTTCTATTATTTTCCTCAGAAAAATCGATTTATTTTCCGTATTATTTTTTTACTCAATTGCATATAAATAACATCTTCAATGACTATTGCTGAAAGGGCGCAAATAATTGCCCACTTTTATGTAGGTTTCAACATTAGTGCGATATCGAGAAATTGAAATATAGATGGCAATAGAAGTTGTCAGATCGGTCTTCAAGCGAAACTAATCTTTATCGCCTATAAATCTGGCAAGCGAAATTCAACCTTAGGGTGGGAAACCAATTGTTTGGGCGACCGTACCTACCCTAATAATAACAATATTAATACAGTTAATGATACAATAAAAACAACTATGCATATACCAATTTCTGTTGCAGAAACGTTTAGAGATTGTCGTATGTACTATACAATATAGTATGTAAATAATAGTTATAGTGACACATGCTCCTTAATCAGGGGGCAGATAGCTGAATAGCTTGTACTTTTCTCGGATGTAAGGCCGCACGTCGTCTTTCTGCGAAACAAATATTAACAAATTAGTACTACAGTCAAAGCTCATTTTATATTCCCACTGCTGGGGAGCAGTGACAAAATTCAGCGCTTACGTCAGCTTTCCCGGTAGCATAGCGGTCAGTGCAGCCGCCCGGATTGCGGAAGACTTAGTTTCGATTCCTGGCTGGGTCGGGTAGGCGTTTAATTTTTTCACTGTATTCTATACATTTTATAAATATTTAATTCCACTATTCAATTTAAAGTTATTAATACCAGTTTTAACCGTTTGATTTAATAAACAACATTGATATTTACTGAAAATGAGAAGTGAAGTTGCAGTGGAAAATAATCATAATTATGTTGACCAACAACAATTTACCATAGATCTACAAAAATGCTAGTGGGCATAAGCAATATAGTAAAAAGTATGAATGGACAAATGAAAAAATCAAAAGTGTGATCAACTAATAGAAAATTATAATTTAGCCAATTTTTAAAACTACCACGAAAATAATTTTAATTACTTTTTTTAAGTAAATTGTATGCTCAAGAATTATTGTGTTTAATAATAGTATAGTAAATAGGAATAAGAATTTAAAAGTATCTTAAAAACAATTAAAGGGGATGTTGCAAATAAACAGGCATTTATTTGTGTTGGAAATAAAACTTTGATTTGTATTATGGACGAATCGATTATCGAGATTCAATTTTGTTTGGTGGCATAATGGCCCCATCACTAGTTGTTCTTTTTTTATACTCTTGTCTCTGGAAAGGCAATATGGCTGGTTGATAGTTATCGTGTGTTGATAATTAAATAGATTTTATGTAGTAATAAGGGCATTTGGAGCCGTATTATTCTAATTAAGAGGATTGTGCAACCTGTGTTTGTGAGTGTGCGTCGTAAGCGAATTGTTTCGGGAAAACAATTAGCCGGGATGTCGGCCACACCGCTGTTGGAGTAACAGGTATTTCAGGGGGAAAGTGCACTTTGGGGTAGTTTGGGTGTGTTTAGGGAACCCTAGAAGACCCGGAGCCGGATTCGTGCCCCATCGGACCATATGGATCCCGTTCAGGACGGCGGGAGCGGCATGGAACTGTGAGTGGATTTTTTTCTATTTTTAATGTGTAATTTTAAGCAATAGCATAGTGTGTGTTGTGGGTTTCCGCAACAGGGGATGTACTTTAGAAAATAATAAATTAACAAACTTTACCAATATAAAGGTTCTTAATTTTTTTTTTGCAGGCCACTTAATTTTAGCCCATTAAAAAAAATGTGTGTTACTCACGGTGGCGAGGTGCTCTAGGAACGGCAGCAGCTTCAGCAGCTCGTTGTCGCTGCGGTCCACGAACCAGCTATCGATAGGGATGCCGTTCTCCAGCTGGTAGCCGAAAGCCTGGACAACGATTTTTAAAATTGTATTAAAGTTTTAATTATTTTAAAAGCAATACAAGGCATTATTGAATATGTACGAAATTTTTATTCTACAAGAAACTCGCGTTTATTTTACACATTAGCTTTAATTAATGTTCATCCTGACGTTTCCAACCCTTTGCAGGGTCCGTGGTCACAGGGAGACAGGTGTTGGTCGTCTCATAATTAGTTGGAAGTTTGTATACCCTCATTTTAACTTAATCACGTGCGTTTGGTTACTTTAAGCTCTTTCTGCGTAAAACGTATAAATATGGAAATCTAGGTTCCCTGCATAATAGATGGCGCGCACGGCGTTTACGCTACTTCCCGATAGAATGTATATAAGTGTATATCACACTAATATTATAAATGCGAAAGTTTTTGTGTATGTATGTGTGTATATTTGTTGCTACTTCACGCTGTAACGGATGGATGGATTTGGATTAAATTCGGCGTACAGGTAGTTTATAACCTGGATTAAAACATATAATATTTTTTATCCCGATATTCTCACGGGAACGGGAACCATGCGGATGAAACCGCGGTCGGCCGCTAGTAATGTGTAAAATAAACGCGAGTAGATCCGTAAAAGTTGTTTCATTTCAATGTTTAGTGTTTTGAGTATTAAGTTTTCTATGTATCTAGGACGATTGCATTTGTATGGTAATAATAAATAAATAAATAATAATAATAATAATAACTCACCTGTGGGCTGTTATCTACGATGACGGTCTTGCGTAGATCGCGCCCGAGTATCGAGAGATCCTTCACGTAGTTACCGTTCACTAGCAGGCAGTGTTCGCGGAACAATCTGATAAAAGAAGAAAAACAAATCGTAAAAGTTAAGCTACTTTTACAATGGCTGGGACATGGATGGGTGACCAACATTTTTTTTAATTTCTTACTAATGATGTTAAGGCCGAAAATGGAAGCGCACTTCACCCAGAATCCTTAACTACTGAGGCACTGACTATCTTATCTCTAACTGCCGGAACACAAGCAATGCTACAAACGTTGATGTTATGATGACATGTAGCTAGCCAGGTGGGCAGACAAGCCCTACCACCAACCAAACCGAGTGCAATAGCACTCCGCTGGGAATCGAACCCCGGGACATCTGGGTCACACACTGATCCCAAGACTTAATGATGTAAACACATGATAAACTTAATGAATGAAAGGATTTCCGTGTATTCAAACACTCGTGCGGTCTAGTAGATTTAGAAGGTAATCTAAGTTGACGAAAAAAATCAATTTGTTCAAATTCACTCAATCTTAAAGAGTGAATGAATGAACCGGACTGACCTGTATTTAATCCAGCGTCTCGTAGGGTCCAATAGGTTGAGAAGTCGATCAGCGTAAACCCTCTTGCTAGCCGTGAACAAGATCACTTCGTAAAGACTCGACACTCGCGATAAAAATTCAGCGAAATTCGGTCGCGTACGGACGAATACCTGTACAGAAAAAAAGATGAAATAAATATGTGTTATTATAATTTTACAAAATAAACAAACAAAATCTCGGTCGTGGTTTTTTTTCAATAATTTTCTAAACCATACAGAATAAATATTGTATTCTAAAGTTTACGTGAACACTACACATTGAAATGAAACAACTTTTACGGATCTACTCGCGTTTATTTTACACATTACTTATTTGATGTTTATTATGACGTTTCGTACCCTTTGCAGGGTCTGTGGTCACAGGGAGACTGAGGTGTTGGTCATCTCATAATTAGTTGGTAGCTATATCCTCATTTAAATTTAATCAGGTGCGTTCTGTTTTACGCAGAAAGAGCTATCGAGGCTATTGAAATTAAAAAACATCCTAATTTCAATAGTTTTGGAATTGTTGGAATCTACCACCATCCTGGGATCCCATCATACAAAATATTAAATCCCAGCCCCAACACCATACAGCCAGACCAAAAGATACTGTAAGCTCTTTCTGCGTAAACCGGAATGCACCTGATTAAATTTAAATGAGGGTAAACAATCTACCAACTAATTATGAGACAACCAACACCTCAGTCTCCCTGTGACCACGGACCCTGCAAAGGGTTCGAAACGTCAGGATAAACATTAAATAAGTAACGTGTAAAATAACCGCGAGTAGATCCGTTAAAGTTGTTTTATCTTATTTGATTAATGGTTAAGTATATATAATTTTACGCAAGAAATTTGCTTAAAATTATATAAAACACAAATAAAAAAAATAGCTTGCCTAATTCCTTACTGATCTTTAATATTTGTAAAAATATTAAAGATCGGATGTTGATGACGTAGTTGTCGACATTGAACAGTGGCGGTAGCCAAAGTAACGATAGCGAAGTTCGCAAATAATAAAATGTATGGGATTGACATAAGATTGACCACGTGATTTAGCGCGGCATATGTCAATCCCATACATTTTATTCTTTTCGAACTTCGCTATCGTTTTCTTAATGTTACTTTGGCTAAGCCTACAGGGCTCCTTTGGCTTACAGAGTAAGAGAAGAGTGTTGATTAATTTCGGCGAGTTGGATTGAGCCACGATAGCATAGTTGGTAGTGCACCTGATCCGCCATGTCATGGGGTGCGAATTCAAATACTGCTTGCAGAATTTTGTTGTTTTTTTTTCAATTTATTCCTATTCTGTGTTATAAAAAAATCCGCACCATCTTTCCCAACTTTTGTAAACCAACTAATATATTTTAACAAAACCACTCACAGTGTATCGGCAGTCTTGGAACAGTACTGGGAAGTGGAAACTGGCGTCCGGCAACTCTTGCAGCGAGCAGTGCACCAGAGTCTCGTCCAGATCCAAGACCTAATGAATGCAATTGGAGAATATAAGTCTAAACGAGAAGGTCCAAAAAAGCCCCTATTCCGGCAGCAAAGAGGAGTATCTCAAAAAATCGTTAAAAATGAGTATAGAAAATGACATATACGGACGACGGTTCGTACACCGGTTTTCATGGTGTGGCCATCTCTAAGGTCCCGGGTTCGATCCCCGGTCGGGTCAATTTAGAAATTATTGTTTTTCTAAATTGTCTCGGGTCTGGGTGTTTTCTATGTTCAATAAGTATGTATTTAAGTATTTTAAGTATGTTTATCCGTTGTCTAGTAACCATATAACGAGTTTCATAACGAAGCTTCTCTTGGGCTAGATAATTGGTGTGAGTGTAGGAAAGTTTATTATTATTTATTTAGTTTATATTTAAAGTGATCATTCTTACTGGCTAGCTATACGAAAAAATTGCTCAAAGTATTCATGTAGGATAGGGGAGGGGGGGGGGGGGGGCAGTCTTAGAGCATTAAATGCTCTAAGAGGGCAGTATACAATTTATTAATTTCTACAGATTATAGTTTCAGAACACGACCAGGGGCCCGACCGCCTACCCGATCGCTTTGACTTTGTATGGTTTATGAAGTCAACTTGTCTTTTCGTGCCGCCTATGAAAGCAATAATAATAATAATAATTAAGCCTTATTGCTAACAAGCAATCTTTTCCAGGCAACCTTGGGCGAAAAATAATAAAATTGAAAAAAAATAAAAATGGGTGCAAGTAAAAATAAACTAAATTATAATAATAACATCAAATAAACGTATACATATATACATGTAAAAATAAATATATTAAACAGAGTTTATGCAATATAAATCATAAAAGAAATAAACATAACTAAGGTGAATTTAGAAAATGGCTCCGAACCAGACCCTTGAACGACTCCAACGTGCGATCACTTCTGATGCGCTCAGGCAAAGAATTCCATAACCGGACAGCATGCACAGAAAAAGAGTAAGAAAGGAAATTAGTAGAATGAAGAAATATCAATATCGAAAGCTATAGCCTTTAGCTTTTGATATTGCTTTCATAGGCGGTGCGAGGTGGCAAGATGACGTCATAAACTATACGCGTAGTCAAAGCGATCGGTTAGGCGGTCGGGGGGCAGAAATGTTACACGGGCACACGCACTAGCGCGTGATGCGGTTCCCTCTAGAAAACCTCCGAAGGTGATTCGTTTCACACGGCTTGAGGAACCCTTTAAGTTTCTCGCCGCCCCTAAAAAAGCCCGGTGAAGCTGAAAATGTCGTTTGAGGCAATCAGTAAACTGTCTAAAAAAAAACAGACCAGAAATGCAATTTAACACTATTATATTAAGTATACTAAAGTAGAGGAGCTCGTAACGCAGTGGATAGCGCGCCCGGTCTGCGAGTGCTGAGGTTAAGCAACTTTCGCAATGTCTGGTCATCGGATGGATGAACAAAAATTTATCGTCTCTCGCTCCTCCGTGCTTCGTCGTGCACGTGAAGCCGTTGGTCCCGGCTGCATTAGCAGTCGTTAACAACCACCAATCCGCACTGGGCCCGCGTGATGGTTTATTGCGTGATTTTTGTGATATTTTCTCTCAGCTGCCGGACGTAGGGTAATTTTCTATGGAAGTTGGACCTTCTCCTTTGTTTGAGGCACGCATTGTAAACACGCCTTCACATCAACTACCACAAACTGACAAATTTCTTCAATAAATGTTCAAAAAGTTGTAACAATAAAGAATTTCAATTTAAAAAAAAAATATTTTTTACTTCCCAATAAAATAAAATATATAGTTATATATATTTTTTTTAAATAAATTTCAGCTTATATTTATGTATTCTCAGTATAATACTCACCAGACTGAAGTCGGGGCTGGTCCTAGTCTTCAGCGGTAACGCGGGAAAACGTGCGCGTAGGGCGCCCGTCGCCACCGTCTCCAAAGGCGGCAACTATCCAACAAATTTTGATTGCTCTCATACGTCCCTTTGCTAAAATACATATATAGGGTCTAACAATATAAGAACGTTTAAGGGGAGCATCTATACATCACACTGAGCATGCTCACCAAATTTGGTCCAAAACTACAGGCTCGTTACCGAGATAATCAACAAAATATTATCATAATTCACCAAAAAATACACCCTTTCCAAAGCCCTACAGCTGCACTACACGCACACAAAGAAAGCCGAACATACCAATTGTGTACGTGTATCTGTACACTATCTTTTTATTGACGCTTGCGTGCGTGTTAGTAAAGATACAGCATGTTTCATGATGTGCATTATTTTAATTGATTTAGTTTGTTAGAAAACATAACTTTGAAAAATCACTATAAAACTGGGGCCCATTTTTTGTCATTGTATTCAGAATGATGTATAGATACCGCCCTTAAACGTTCGTTTATTGATTTTGTTAGATCCTGTATACACCGAGACATTTTAGTGGTTGTCTTCCCGCAGGTGGGTAGATCAGACCATGACACTGAACAACTTTCCCCAAGAAACATAGGTCAAAAAACGAGTTATTGACCGAGCATGGTTTGTATGGGAAAGTTAAAAATTATCTCGATTACAACAACACTTATGTTATCTTCAGTCGTCGCCGTAGAAGGTCGTCCCTCACGCAGATCATCGGTGAGACTAGTGCGACCACGTTTAAACTCATTAAACCAGTTGTAAGCAATGGCACGAGATGGAACTTCATCGTAAAAGGCCAATGTGTCGCTAAGTCGTAAAACAAAATATGACAAATGAATGAAATACATACACAATAATATTGGCAAAGAGTTCCATTTTCAAGATTTGAACTTACCGATGTGTAACATCTTTCCGCTAATCCGCTCGCTTTCTATATACACAATTTGTGGGAGTGATTTCGTGAAATGGGACGGAAGTATGTGTAACAGTGTAACAGGAAGTCTGGGAAGCGAGCAAACGCGCCATTTTGTAAATTTTAAATCGATATTATGAACATGACATAATATTATTATATGTGACATATTGTGTCATTTGACTATCAAAGGTCATTTTGATATGTCAAATGTCTTCTAATGAGTATTTACTGCATTTATTTTATAGTTATAAAATGATTTCATACCTGACCCATTTTTTTCAGAATATAATGTTAAAATTGCTTATTACTAAGGTGAGATGTCAAATGTTACACATCATATTATATGCGACTACTGTAAGGCTACTCGTTTTTATTTATTATATCCTTTACAGTGGCCAGTTCTAAAAACTTTCAGTGTCGCCCTCGTAGTACAAGCAGCGGTTGCCTTTAATTGGGGTTGCAATCAAATTTATCTCTACCTCCCATTGCATGCTTATTCATTTTGTATGTGATATTGTAAACCTTGTTGGCAATCCTAAATAAATGATGGCGATGGTGATGTAATCGACTGACCTGCTTGATGAACAGGTAAGGGTCGAAGGCGTCCACCCACGACGAGATCTGTTCGCAGTCCGCACGGCTACTGCACGAGGAGATCACATCGGCTGCCTCCTCCTACGACAAACGATGCTTGATAGTTATTACGTGAATAAATAATTATTTATTTATGTAAATTATGTTTTTAGTACCTATGCATATGAAATTTATTCTATTTTATTTGGTTACAAACATTTTTTTTCTGTTCTTGTTTAAATTTTTATTATGTATATTTTGGAGATGCGCCGATTATTCGGTAATTATTCGGTATTGGGTATGTTCGGCGTATTTTTCCATGTTTGTATTCGGACGAATATTCGGTTCAATTGCCTAATAATTACCGAATATAAAAGTTGTACAATTTTAAGACCTAAGGCTTGTAAAAAAAACTATTATAAGTACCATAGTTTATTCATTCATTATTATATTATCAATGAATCGTTAAAAAAATCTTACTTTTTTATTTTTATGTGCTTATTGCTGCACTGAAGCTGAATTAAATATTTATAAAATACAGTGAAAAAATTAAATGCCTACCCGACCCAGCCAGCACTGACCATTATGCTACCAGGAAGACGTAAGCACTGAATATTTTCGCTTCTTTTAATAATAACTATTAGTGCGCAATAACTACTAGCGTGACGTGCATGAAATTGCATTTGCAACTAACAATATCCACTGTGGCGGCTGGCGGCAAGTGATAACTGACCTGACACGGTGCGGCACGAACCTGTACAAACGTGTTTGGCTAGGCAAAGCGCGCTTACATGAAATATTCGGCCGAATATTCGGTTCTTTTTATTGTAAACCGAACATTCGGCCGAATATTCGTATTCGCCTTCGGCCAAACCAATATTCGGCCCATGTCTAGTATATTTTGATTATTTTATTTATAATGCTTTTTCAATTTAAATTTTTTCAATTTATTTCAATTTAACAATACGGACCCTGTTGGGCACTGCAAAAGTTAGGCGAGAGTAGGATGTTATGTTCACAGGAATAAAGTTGCATCTTTTACTGGTATTTTTAGTTCTTTAAATATGAGTATATATATACATATATATGCATACATATTTATATACATACACATCCACATTACATTTACATTTATTTTATTTATATTTATTTATCAATAATTATTTTATTATACTTATTATACATTATTATACTTTTATAAACAATCTTTTAGGTATTCTTCCAGCATATAGTAGCATTTTTCAATAAGTAGATCTTTCAGGTTTTTAAAGAATTCTTTTTGTGGGTATATTTTTTAAAGAAATTGGCTATTTAGCTACAACATGAAATTTTACAGTTTTACTAGAAAAAAATCAACTAGTCTTGAGAAGTCAAGTGGGATCGAACCCACAATTTTTTTTTATTTTTTTAATAATCATTTTGATAAATTAATTGGCAATTGAGTTTTTCAATACCATTTGTTTTTTATTGTCTTTTAATAATAATAATGAATTCTTAGAGTAAGTACCTTATTTGTTAATTTATTATTTATTAAGTAAATAAACCAAAACATTATATGCGCGATCTTTCCAATCAGTTGCTAACATAAAAAGTGCCTTACTTACCTCAATTTCTGAAGGAGACTGTTCTTCGTGGCACACAAGCGACGCGTCGCCTGGAGCGATGTCCGATGGATTCTGTAACAATATTAAATTATAGATTATTAATCTAAGTCAAGTAATAATGTAGTATCTAATTTTAATGGCAACTGTAATAAATATTTATAAAATATAGTGAAAAAAAAAATCCCTACACAACCCACTATATTTTATAAATATTTAATTCAGCTAGTGCAGCAATTAGCGCTTAAAAATAAAAAGGCAACTGTTATGTTTTATTTTATAATATTTTTTATTCAAATTTATAATTTAATGTAGTTATGATATAACCATGATAATTAATTCAATTTATATAATTAATTAAACTTACCCAACCAGCGGCTTCCGCTGCCAAACTCTGACTGATCTCAGCCAAGAACCCAGAGTTAGGGCTCCTAACTGACAGAGCTTCCAAGCTCTCTATAGCAGTGCCTTGTGTGTCGCAAGTAGACGAGATCTCGCACTCTGAGTCGCGGACATAGACGTCCTGCTCTAGCATAGCCACGAAGTCCGGCTAAAAAGAGATGGAAGTATATATTTGTCAGTACCGCTGAGTTATATTTTCTATCTGCAGGCATCTAAAGGCTATCTTTCTCTCTATTTGCTTAATATTTTTTTGTTATCTTCACAACATAGTATAAAACAAAGTCGCTTCCCGCTGTCTGTCTGTGCCTATGTATGTGTGTATGCTTAGATCTTTAAAACTACGCAACGGATTTTGATGCGGTTTTTTTAATAGATAGTGATTCAAGAGGAAGGTTTATATGTATAAATATGTATTTACATATTCATGCATGTGCATAATATGTAGAGAATTACTGATAATGATAAATAAATAGAAATACTATTTGTTTGTTTTGTTGTAATAGAAACTGTCAAAACGGTACGAAGTCCGCCGGTCAGCTAGTTATATTTATATTCAACGTAAACATAAGTGCATTTGGAGAGGCCTATGTCCAGCAGTGGACTAGTATAATAGGCTGATGATGATAATGATGAAACATATTAGTATGTAATCTACTTACATAATAAGTTTTTTTTTTAAATATTAATAATAAATACATAATAAGTTTGTACACAGATTTATATTTTACAGATGCTGTTTGCCTGGTTTAGGTTTACACTAGTTTAAAAAAAATGTTGATTGAAATAATAAGTGTTTGGTGTAACCCTTTGGTGTGCATGTGTTGGCAGACATTTTTAAATTAATAAAAAATAATTTTGTGCACAGTACCGTTTTGCAACAAAAATACTAAGTACTGACTACAAAAGAGTATGTTTTGTAAAAATTCTGTCATTGCTTAATATACGGGGTTACTGGGAACTCGAGAACTTCCTTGCAGGTGATAGGCAGCCTAAAATGTGACAAAAACCCTCCTATATGTATGAAAACAAAAAGTTTTCGAGATAATTTAATCAGATGAAACGAACATTTTCATCAAGAATTACAAAGACCGAAATGAGGAAGAGGATCCGGACTTGCATTCGAAATTAAGTGCGACACATTGAGCAAGATGTATAAAAAAATTTACTTAACCTTTTTGTGTGCATTCTGTTATTATTACTTAACCTTTTTGTGTGCATTCTGTTATTATTACTTAACCTTTTTGTGTGCATTATTATTACTTAACCTTTTTGTGTGCATTATTATTACTTAACCTTTTTGTGTGCATTCTGTTATTGTTTTTCTTTCTTTCACATCGTAGTTAAAGTTAATTATGCTGGCTTTTATATCTTTTTGGATACGTTATTAGGTGAGGAAGTTTTGTTAATCATTTGTATGACTAGTCACAGTGTTTTGTTGAGCTAGGGAACACTTTATGAAAAGAAATGTAAAAAGATTAGTTTTTTTTAAAGTTTTTGTTGTAATTTCAAAATATTTAGTATTACATCAGCTGTGTTAGGATGTCAGCTACAAATTAAAATTAAAGTTAATCCATGCATCAATGACTTTTTTTTATTTGCAGTTAAGTGCTAAATTTGGAAAATTTATAAAAAACACAAAAATTTTAATTATCTCGAAAACAGAAAAAAGTTTTCGGCCATACATATTGGGGGTAACATTTGCCACATTTTAGGTCGCCTATCACCTCCTGCAAGGAAGTTGTTGAGTTTCCAGTAACCCTGTATAATTTAACTTGTGCTAACAGCCATAATATGGCTATTTACTGTATCTACCTAAAATATCGTAATTTTGATGAAATAGGTACTCACAAAAAAGTTACAAGAGTATTGAAGTCATTATCAATGAAGCATTTTACCTGAACATATTTCTCTCCATTGGTCAAAAAGTCAGTACAGCTATCCAAGTCATCTGTAGTCGACGTTGGCTGATACATTTCTAAGTCGTTGCTCGACTTCCGTCTTTTAATCAAACGTTTCTCCACTGAATTGTTCCTAGATGTTTTCTTGACGTCCTCCTTTTCTGTAGTCATGACCTTAGCAGCCTTATCGGCTAAATAGTTTACTTCATCTTCAGTTTCAAGGTTATCATTAATCAGTCTCGCACATTCTGCTATAGCGATAAAGTCATTCAAACAGTCATTAGGAAGACATAGTTCTGACGATTCAACGTGAGCTTCGGAGTCTGATTCTTCAGATTTTTGCATAGGGAAATCAACAAAAGTTGTTGTGTGAGCTTCATACATTGTTATATCAATGTCTTCTGTCCAATTACCATTTTCTGGTACAATTGGCGCCTTTGCTTTCCCTTTCTTTTTCGGACTTTCATTTGTGGAGCTTACTTTAGTAAGTTTTGGCGATGGAACACCCATCTGACGGACTTTCCTTATCGGAGAACTGTTTAATGAAGCTGATTTATCAGGCTTGTCCATACGTCTCGTTTTTCGTGGAGAATTCATTGCGGTTGAGACTTCAGTCTTTCTCAGTTCACGATTCAGTGAGCTGTTACGCAGTTGAACACTTTTGGTTGTACGTACATCTTTAGTTTTTGAGGTTACAATTTTGTCTAAATTGGTTTTCGGAGATTTTAAAGCTGTTGAAGAAGTCACCAAATCTTTATTAGTGCTACGTACTACTGTTTGGAAGATTGGTTTCTTTGAGCAATCTTTGTGCTTGGTTTTGGCTTTGTGTGTAATTTCAACGGGCTTCTCCATGCTTCTAACGGGTCTGGTTCTTACTGGTCTTGTCTTTAAATTTTGAGACCTTGTAACGCAAAACAGTTTATTGTTCGCTGATACGCCATTATTGGCCGTATCCTGCTTTAAAATTTTTGTCAAAGCTGAGGTAGGCTTCGACAATGGTTTCAGGGACTTATTCTTGAACTTTGTTACCTTCTGCGAACTTCTGTTGCCTGAGAGCGGTCGCTCCCTCTTTCTACTTCTTAACCGCATGGCAAGTTCAGAAGGTTTCTTAACCTGGAAACAGAGACATGTACCAATATTATTTCATTTTAATGCTAACATGTTTTAGTTAAAAATATTTCTGACAAACCAATACTTAACTAGGATCCATAATCCTAGTTAAATATTGGTTTGTCAGAAATATTTTTATGGTACCATATACCATGGTATTGGTATTTCTGACCTAAACTTTTTTTTATTTGTTTTTCTTCAAGTAAAGATTAAAGGCTGGAAAAATTATTTAAATGCAATGTCAACAGTTTTTTTTTAGAAATGTATCAACCTAAACAAATGAATTAGGTAGGTACAGTGTATCTAATAAGAATAGAAATAAAACTTACATGAACTTAATTTTCAATTGGAAAGTTTTTATTTGTTAAAAACTTATGTATTGGTATACAATAACAACAAATCACACCACATGACAAATGCCGGTGAGCGCGACGCACGGCCGATGCCTTTGTTTCATTAAAACATTCGTAAGTTTATTTCGGTAACACGGACCAAGCATCACTTCGCGCCTTTTTCTTTTACATGATTTTAACACATTTGTTAACTAAAACTCGGCGGATCATCGTTTAAAACTCACTTATGACATTATAATAACTGTTTGTTTTATGTAGTAAAGCTTTATTGCCAAAATAATTGCGAAATTAGCGTCGCGAAAATAAAAAAGCGGCACACCGAATTCAATAATACAATGCGCCGAATTATCTGGAATGCTATCACCGATGTATTCGAAATTAAGTTTTCGATGAACAAACTAAAGTTCTCGTCCACAGAAAGACTATCGCACCCACTTTTATTTGCATATTTTCTCGAAAATCTCGAAAGAGAAACACAAAGCTAAACAAATGTCAAAATGGCGGAGTTTCATTAAATTAATGTTTGATTTTTTGTTCAGATGGCGCTGCTTGTCTTTACTAGCGCGCTGGCCGCGCATGCGCTTCGCTACTGCAAAAGTCAATACTACACCATACAAATCATTTTAATCGTATTGTTAATATTTAATTTTGAGAAATTGTTTTGTTGAGTGATCAATGTGAATTTTGGTGTACTTTGTAATAATTATTTACTAGTATAAATACTTTGTAATAAATATCGTTATGTTAACTTAGTATTATTTATTTATTTATTTATGAGTAGACCTATTCATCTCTAGAACTAACCTTCTTATTATACGTCTGTGGAACTAACATGAATAAACTGGAAAATGTATCGTCTTTAGAACTTATTATTTTTCTTGTAGATAATCCCTTAATTAAAGCACCAAGCTCAAACTGCCTACTATGGTAATGTGTATATTCTGTAATATTCTTCATTGAATATTGAATTTTTAAAGGGATTTCAACATATCGTATCGTAGATAGCGTACCGATTCCTTACGCTGACAAAGTCAAAAATCTTGGAGTCATTATTGATTCTAACTTGTCCTGGGCTACCCATGTCGCTGAAGTGAGTCGTAAAGTATTTTATTCGGTCCATACGCTTAAGTGCCTGCAAGGTTTTCTTCCTTTTGGTAGGTACGAAAGTTGCGCTCGCTCAAACCCTTATCCAACCTCTTATAGACTACGCTGATGCCTGCTACTTAGATGCCACCGAGGAGCTTCTTAACAAACTTGAGCGTCTGCAAAACCTGTGTATTCGTTTTGTTTTCGGTTTAAGAAAATATGACCACGTTTCAAGCTTCCGCCAGCAACTCAAGTGGCTCCCAATCCGTTTACGCAGAAATACTAGAATACTTTGCCTTCTTTTTAATATCCTTTTCAACCCGTCCTACCCTTCTTACCTGAAAGAGCGGTTTACCTTTTCCCATACTTCTAATATTCCCTGTCGCTCTCACCTCCTCCTTAATCTCAAAATGCCTTCCCATAAAACCGACTTCTTTTCCTATTCCTTTTCCGTTCATGCAGTCAGACTGTGGAATGACCTACCACCCAGTATTCGGGAGTCTACGTCGATTTACTCGTTTTAAGAAGCGCGTAAAGGAGTACTATCTTTCCACTTGAGTATGTCATCGTTATTGTATGTATGTTTATTTTGTATCGTAACTATTTTATTGTATGTTTAGCCTTAAATACTTTTTTTGTTTGTTTTGTGCACACTTTTTCTATTTTTCTTTGTATCTTCTCCTTCTACGGGCCCTGCTGGAAGAAATTTCAATGTGAATTAAGCAGCGCCCTTGTACTTGTCTATTCTTACTATGTTCTCCTTTCTATTCGTTCGTGTGTACATAAATTATAAATAAATGAATAAATAAATATCGCTATTTATTTATCAGATAATTATTATTACTTATTTATTACGTGCATCACATATTATCATTAAAAAATAAACTAAGAACAGGCTGTATAAGCTAGATCCCTCCGTCTTGTTTAAATAAAAGAAGTAAATTAAAAAAAAAACAAATGAAAATAAAAAACGGCTGTTCTGTTCTGTTTTGTTATTTTGATTTGAATCTTAAAAATATTTGAATTTGTTAATTGGTTCGTTAGCACGAACATTGCTTTTGTTTCTTTCTCTGTTGTTAAAATAGATACAGACAACAGAATTCAACTTCTTCTATTGCGTCAACATAAAAACTATTTGAAAATGTCAAGTGTTTCGGGAGAGGTAAATAGATACCAATCTAACTTCTTTCTTATTCTTAGCTTACTAAGTACGCTCGTTTAAAACTAGCTTGTTCAATGTGTTTTAAGAGTTTTAACTTGTCTAATATAGTACTATATTGTACTATTAATGAATATTGATGAAGTGAAAAAGCCGTTGTCTAGTTTTATCAAAGTGACCTTATTTTATGTAGTTACGCCGATGAGGTACACATTTATCCATTCCGCCGAGGATATGTCTAAACAAGCTACAAGTGCTTCTTATGATATTTACAAAAAAGTTTGGGTCAGAGAGCTGTTTCAGATATCTACAGTCTTAGATGAATGATTGGTCTCGGTGCGCTCGACCGCAGCGAGACCAATCATTCATCTAAGTTTACAGTTATGTTATTGAGTAAAAATAATAATAATAATTGTTTTCAACCCTATTGTCATAATTTTTTTATGTTATTTTGCAGAAAGCATCAACTGATCTAACACAAGAGTTGGAGTCAATAAGAGCTGTCAACAGCAGCCTACGTGTTTACTTGGAACACATACGATTGTTCAAGAAAAACCTTGAAGCAATGCATCAGAACTGCCAACAGCTTAGCAAAGTAAATACTCAGTGGATTGAAACGCTCAACATGACCAAATAACAGTAATGATGCCAACTGTTGTAGTTGATGCTTTGTGGACAGTTGTTTAATAATTAAATTTTTATATTAATAAGCAAATAAGGTGTTTTTGAGTCAGTAAGATTATATTAATAGATAAGCTTGTGCTGGTGGTACTCAGGGAAACACCTTATTTAAAGCACTGTATAATTTTTAATATAATCTTAATTGATAGCTAGAAATAAAGACCAAGACCAAATACCTATCTAGACATGGAACTAAAGTGGTCTGCGACTTCTGCTATTTACTGTATTAAAACATTATTTTAAAAATGGGTTGGTATTACTCTACTTATGCAGTACTTTTTTTGTTACATGGTAATTATGTTTGTCCATCCCTTATATAAATTGAATTTGTTTTACACAATGTAAAATATTATTTGGTAATTATGTTTTGTCTCAAAAATGTTTTTGCTTTGGGTCATCTGTTAATGCTTTATATAAATTACACTTTTCCACTAGTAGATTTGATCCCGCACCCCATGACGTAGTCAGTTTTACTTTTAATCAGCTCTGAAGCAGGCTGTCGGTATTCAACTGTTGCAAAAGCTTTGCGAATGACTAAAATCAGTTATGCTGACCCCTATTTTTAATGATTATTGCTAACAGTTTTAATTAATTAAAAAAATTTGATTAATTTTATTAAAATATTTATTGCCCAGATTGTGGAAGACCCAAGTTCGATCCCTGGCTGGGTCAGGTAGGCATTTAACCTTTTCACCGCCCAACTATCCTGCACGCGATGTCCCGCTCTACGTCAACGTATAAATGTATTTTAATAAAGTAGGTACAAAGAAGAACTTCTATAGAAGTGCTGGCGTGGGCGGCACGAAAATCTCAAACTTCTATAGAACTTGTTGGCGGTAAAAAGGTTTATTTTTTCACTATATTTTATAATTATTTCATACCTAATTATTTTCTGTTTAAGACATCGACATTATTGTCCACTTCCACTTCGTCTTGTAAATTATAAAAATCTAGCACGTGGAATTTCACTAGTAGGCTATACTTAAACTGTTAATACCTAATTTTCCACATCAAAGCAAGGGTCTGGCAGTGTGTGATTTACACTGTACGTAGGCAGGCAGGGTTCTCCGAAATTACCACAAAATTCGAATTATAAACTTTCTTACTATAAAAAAAGCTTATTTGCTATGTACCTAATTGTTAAAGTTAATTAATGTTTCCGATTGTGGCAGTTAGTTATATGTTAAAGAATAATTGTAAATAAAACTATAATATTGTAATTTCTTCTTTTATTAACTAATACCTTCATATTTAATTATACCCCTATAAAACGGTGTTTAAATATATAGATCACTCAGCGTTTTCTATCGCTTATACCACGGCGAGTGCTCTGAAGAACTGTTTGACCTTATCCCACCTCCCTTGCTCCACAGGAGTACACGTGCTGCTCTCCGGAGTCATTGCTTCACTGTCACGCATATCCCATCGCGCACAAAGAAATTTGGTGACTCGTTTCTTTGTCGCACCTCCAAAAGATGGAATAATCTACCAGCACACGTTTTCCCTTTCTATGATATGGGGTCCTTCAAACGAGGCGTGAAGAGGCACCTTGTGGGCCGGCAGAGTGAGGTTGACTGATGCTGCGTTGTTTTCACGCTGCACCAGTTGTCTTCGCGTCTGGACTCCATTTCCACTTAACATCAGGTGGTATGGAGTCATTTGCCGTGCTAGGTATAAAAAAATACGTGTTTAAAACATGCTAAAAAGTGACAACTGACAGTGCATCTGTTTTAAGCAGCGTCTAACTTTAGCAATCGTTTTGTAGTAAAGCAGTTTGTGTGTTTAAATTTTATTTTATTGACAAGGTGTCGTCAACAGCAAATCACACCTTTACCACTATCACAAGCTCATTTTAAGTCCCCACTGCTGGGGCAGAAGCCTTCTCTAGGGATGAAAACATTACGGCGAGAACGCGCCGTAAACCACCACTCTGGCCCTAGTGCGGTGCGGTGGTTGCTGCATTGGTTGGTTTCATAATAAACAACTACTGTTAATACACTTGAACTCGCCGGTGCATGTAGGTGAATTCAAATTAACCGCCTCTGTGGTCTAGTGGCTAAGACCACCGGTTTAGACCCAGAGGTCCTGGGTTTGATTCCCAGCGGGAGGTACATGGTTGTGTACCACCAACCAAACCGAGTACGGTTTGGTTGGTGGTAGGGCTTGTTTGTCCGCCTGGCTAGCTACCACCATCTTATCTAAATATGTCGCCATAACATCAATGTTTGTAGCATTGTTGTGTTCCGGCAGCTACAGATAAGATAGCCAGTGCCTCGCTAGTTGAGGTTCCCGGGTGAAGTGCGCTTCCATCATTGGCCTTATCATCACTTTACATCTGGTGAGATCAAGGCACTGTGCTTACCCGTAAAATATAAAAAAAAAAAATTAAATATCTTTATTTATACATAGGTAATATAATTCTTCTGTACGTGTGTTTGTCAACTCCTAAACGGCTGGCCCGATTTGGATGAAATTTTGTGTGTATATTTCAATGGGTTCCTGGATGGTTTGAAAACAATTGGACCCGGTAGGTGGCGTTGCTATAGGGTCCATCATGGGATACGGGTGTTCTCAAGCCGACGAAGTCGCGAGCGGGTAGCTAGTTTTTGTAAACACTAAAGGGTTTGAATATGTTCGCGATAATAAAGTTCGTTATCAGCTTATTTATTTATTTTAATCTTTATTGCAAAATATAAAATAAGTACAAAAGGCGGACATAATGCCAAATGGCATTCTCTACCACAGTATATATATTTATGGCCTCTGGCCGAGTGATCAATTGTAGTGATGACTTGATTTCAATGAAGCGAAGCGATGGCTGATTCATATATCATGCTCGTGAACGGGTGCCGCCTGTGGAGGCTGGTCTGCTCTTGCATACTCATCTTATTTTTAGTATTATTAATTATAGTTTGACTTTGTTTTACCTAAACAATTTTTGAATTTTACTAGAGTACTGTAGTGGTACTGTATGACATTGTGGAAATTGAAACTTTTACATAATTATCTGATGTAAATTTGTTAACTTACATTTTTTATTTTGTTTTTTACATGTTGTGGTTGTCTTATATATATTTTTTGTGTTTATTTGTAATGGAAAGTGTCCTGCTATGATAGGGCATAAGAGCTATTTGTAGCCTAAACTGAATAAATATTATTGACGCTGTAAGGGAGAAAAGAGCTGGACACTTGCTGAGTTTCTTGCCGGTTCTTCTCAGTACAAGATCTCCCGCCCCGAGTAGACTTACGAACCGATGGCATAGTGACATTCACAAGAGCTACTTGTAGCCTAAACTGAATAAATGATTTTGAATTTTGAATGATGGAGGCCTTTGCCCAGCAGTCCCAACAGTTATAGGATTAAATATTTATAAAGTACAGTGAAAAATTAAACGCCTACCCGACCCAGCCAGGAATCGAACCTGGGTCTTCCGCAATCCGGGCGGTTGCACTGACCGCTATGCTACCGGGAAGGCTGACGTAAGCGCTGAATTTTGTCCCTGCTTTTTGTAATTTTTGAGTGCTATTAGCGGCACAGTGCGCCCACTATCCAACGGCCATTGCAACCGATGGCTATGCAGATTCATCTTTGCAGATGAAATACCACAAATTTGATAACACAACAAAATTGATACATTTTCCTTTTTTATTTTCAAATGCTATTGCTGCATTGAAGCTTTTTCATTGTATTCTATAAATATTTAATTTAGCTTCAGTGCAGCAATAGCACTTGAAAATAAAAAAACAGTTAAAGGATGTTTACTATCTTACTAAAAATTACGTATAGCTGACATAGGTGTTGTTTTCAAAGTTTACGCGACACTGCGCATTGAAATGAAACACTTCATACACTATATAGACTTATTCGCGTTTATTCAACATATTATTGTATATACTGGAAGAGCATTCCATGTTTTCAGTATCGTCGTTCACCTACATTTAATTAAAAGTGAATTGGGAGTACCCTTTGACCGCCCCACAGCAGATGCTTTGCTGTGAAACGCCAAGCCGACTTATAGCCGACTGGGTGTATATCAAGCACGTACCCAGGATTTTTTGTCGGGATTAAAGTACCTAAATGACACGTAAAAGCTTCTCGGAAATAAATAGCAAATCAATTTTTACATAATAATTATTTAATAGATATTTTTAAAAATAAGACAATGTTACAGCATTATATTTAACCGTCTTAGTCGGGAGGACATTTCGTTCAAAACATCATCCACTGAAATGGCTTGATTTGAGTAGGTCGACATCAAGGCCAACCCGATTAAACGATCATTCCCCATTTTATTGCGTAAATATGTTTTTACTCGTTTTAATATTAAAAAGGATCTCTCAACACTTGCGGTAGATATACAGGGAGCGACGCTAAAAAGTATAACACTTTCGGGGGGGGGGGAGGGGGAGTCCGGACACCCTGAGTACGTCCTTGGTGTATATAGCTTGTTGTTTGTAGCCGACTGGGCGTATATAGCTTGTCGTTTATAGCCGACTGGGCGTATATAGCTTGTCGTTTATAGCCGACTGGCGGGCTATAGTCTGTCGTTTAAAGCCGACGTGGCGGTCATAAGGTTAATGATCAGTAAGTAAACTCAACGGTAAATTTTGGAAGGAGATCTCTAGGTTAACAGACTTAGAAAACGGAATTGCTTCTCTTCGTTGAACTCTTTCTCACGAAGTCTCGTAGCCTTCAGTGATGTTTTCCAAGCCAGTGGGCTTGATAGATTTCTCTGCAAAACAAAAGTGTTTAATTGGAGAGCGACAATCAAATTGGCTTTTCCTGAAGTTAAGTAATTTTCACAAGGGCCGCCGGTCATTGGATGAGTGTACAAAAATGCTTCGTGCTTCGTCTTGCATAAATATAAGGCTGGGCTTGTGTGTGTCCTGCAATCACTGAGCCATAGACCGGTTTGTCTCTATTTTATCTATACCACAAAATCAGGAGACCCCAGAACGCACACATAGGTACACTCAGAGGCACATCTAACCACCCACCCCGTTATTTCATACTCACAGGCTCACTTTGCGACTCTATACATAAAAATGTCAATATATTTCTGCAAAGATCTGTATGCTCATGTTTAGTTTAAGCGTTGGACTGTCAAATTAGCACTTTGAACAGTTTTAAAAATTCTTCCCGTATCAAAATCTTCGTTTAAGCAAAGCATTACTTTATTACCATATCACATTGTATGGAATGTGATGATGCATTCATTGTTCTGCCTCTATGGACAAATGCAATGGTTTCGGTACTCTTTCAAAATGATAATTGGACAGTCGAACGCGTAGCCGTTTAAAATATTTTTATAAATTTGTGTTTAGAATAATTTGTAAATTAAGCGTTGATGTCCACAACAGATAAGTACACTAAACTGTAGATTTGTACAAGTATAAACATAAGTTATTAGGTTACACTCACGATTATTACGATACTTAATAATTTTTCTCTTTTGTTAATAGATGGCGCTCCAGTATAATTTTATAATGCGGTATTCCAAATTAGCATCCTTTCCTCTAACAGGGCCCGCAATCGCTTGTCAATTATAGCTGACTACAGCGATCAAAAGGTTAATGTTAAACTTACATCAATGTAAAACATAGGTAGGTACCTATTCTATTATGTAAAACTGCAACACACACAGGTATAATGAAATATTTATTATTAAACCTAATTATACATATAGTTATTATTATTAATAGCATTATTTTATGATATTACATTGACACACACAAACACACACACACACAAACATTACGGGCTCCTCTGAAAATCAGCGTTGCATTTCCTTGAAGCTGCAACTTACGCTGAGAGAAGCCAGTTCGTCGTAACATTTTAATTATTAGTTTTATTGTTAGTTGACCTAAACCCAACTGCTAAGTCGAATAAATATTAATGAATTTGAATTTGTAATTTTTTAAAATAAATTCTCTACTTACGAATCACCATATTTTCCTGAATGGGGGTGCGTACGGCTGACGCAGCGGAAGGCAATGCGTATCGCGCATCAATGGCATCCCCCCTTTTTTCTAAATTTTAAGCAAGTTTTTTGAACGTAGGTAAAAGCCCAATATGCCAATATTAATGAAACTTTCTGTGCTTCAGGAACATACAGAGATCTAATTAATGACTTGGCCGTAAATGTTTAATTTAAAAAAACTGAGGCCCTCAGATATGTGTCCAACCGCATTACATTTGTTATTTTTTTTTAATATTGTGTGATAGCATGGACTCTCAGAATAATAACTAACTCAGAAGAATAATAATTATTATTCTGAGCATGGACTAATATATTATTAGTCGATGCGACTATTATGCGACTATTATTAGACATATGCAAGCCTCTTTAATAATATATGATTATAAAATATGGTGATAGCACTATAAGTCTTTATCTAATCCATAAAGTTAATATACCAACACTTTATGATCTAATCTAAATATACATAACAAAAAAGTTTAATTGAGTTTTGGTAATTCATTATGCAGAGGCTTGCGTACGCATTTGTCATAATAGAAGATTTGGTTGAAACGTAGATTATCTAGAAACTGATCTCTTGATTTTCCATTAGCTCAGAAAGTTTCATAAAAAATTGGGTAGGTACTTAATTAATTTGAAAATTGATCTAACTTTCAAGAGACATCCTTATAAATATAAAATAATCTTTACATTACATTACATTCTACCATAAGACTAAAACAATACGGTCCCTGACTGATTAAGTGATGGAACTGCTCACCGATCATGCAGATGGAGTACTGCGGTGTGTCACACGGTAGCCCGTACACCAAACCAGTGAGGTGATCCTGCCGATCCAGGTTCAGGCAGGAGTTGTCCATGGAGAAATCCTCGTCCAGCCACGGCGGCATCTAGCGGGGAGTAGACGCAACTGTGTTATGTGATTGAACTTGAACATAAACTGGGGGCTTATTGTCTCACTCTAATACCTATCGTAATACCTTTCAATTTGACATTTAAAAGCTATTCAAGTACTTCTAACCGTAGAGCATTCATAACTGGAGGAGAGAAAATTTTGTTTGACATTTTAAGTGTATGCCACACTTAAAATGTCAAACAAAATTTTTTGCCACTTCTTGCGGGAAAACGGAAGCACACGAATACAATAATGCGTTGTGTCACTATGCTTGCACACATATGAAATTTTATAACACAAGTTAACTTTTACAAACACATTTTACAATACACATTTTTTACACATGGAATTATTTTTTTTCAGCCAATAGAAAGAGTAGTCTCGTGAGGAGTGCGGTTTTGACCAGGGGGTTAAAATATATATTCAATGTTACGCTCATAAAGTCTAAATTGTATTACTAATAACTAAGGTTATGATCTTTTAAGAGCGTTTACGCCGCACACTAGCGCCACTAATGAAAAAAAAAACATATCTAGTCATTAGAGATAGAAAATTAAATTATGCTCAACGAACTATTTGAATGAAGTAATTTAGCATTTTTACGTCACCTAATGTTAAATAAGACGTTACGGCCACTTTTAACTATAACGCCATATTTAACTAAACCATAACATGTGAGGTGTTCATTAGGTGACGTAAAAATGCTAAATTACTTCATTCAAATAGTTTGTTGAGCATAATTTTATTTTCTATCTCTAATTACTAGATATGTTTTTTTTTTCATTGGCGGTGCTAGTGAGCGGCGTAAACGCTCTTAAAGCGATGATATAGTTTTTACAACAAATCCGAATAAATCGTAAAACTACCTTTTGGTGGAATCATTGAATCGATTCCATGTCGTGTTATTTAGTTGAAATGTAGTTCCATCTTTGGTTAGAGTGGACGTGGCCGATTTCCTATTACAGGTATTTACGGCGCACGAGGGCATGTTTTCTGGAGCTCTTACATTCGTCAAATCGATTGTGAGAATGACTACAAATCGATTTTTAAACTAGTTTTTATTATGCGGTGGTAAAATACTTTGGCAGGGAGGGTGGCCTAGGAATCGCGACTCCAGTTATGAATGCTTTTTTCTAACTAATTCACAGGTGACAGTGATTGCGATCGCGACGCGTTTTTATATGATGTTGAATGAACATCATTGTTTTTGTTTTTTAGGGGGTTAAAGTTGTCCGCGTCCGTAGGCGAACCCCAAGCTCTTTGTTTTTGGGGTTCATGACTCTAGTTACCCTACACGTGACCCCTGGGCAGTGCCAAATGGACAACAGTTATCCCGGTGGTAGGCTTCGGCCGTGGCTGATCACTACCCTCCGGACAAAGCCGTGTCGCAAAACGGCTTAAGCCGTGTTCCGCCACGATGTCCGGTGTAGCCAACCAGGAGAATGGGGCTGGGCAGTTGAGGCGCTCTGTGTAATCGCCGATGACTGCTCGTCACCGCCGCATCGGGTGCCTGGCTTCGGAGAGCAGCGGGATCCGAAGCACGGTGCCGCCGCTGGCCGACCGTAGGAAGTTGGGGGCCCAAGTAGCGGGTTAGCCACCTGTCAAAGGCTGCCCCGCCACCTCACGAAAAATCCCAGATTGCTCTACCTTGCCGGTTGGCGACCGGATAGGAGGACCAGGTAGCCATTCTGGGGGGGTTCGGGCGTCCCCGCGGTCTCCGCGTCAGGCTCCTTTCCGTGCGGCGGTGGCGAGATTGACATCTGATGGGCGGGATGCCTCCTCGCCCAACTGCCACTCTCCTCCTATTCACTCTCCCAAACAAAAATTATGTCAAAGAAATTAAGGAAAAACGTTAAACAGCGGCTGCACGTCCTCCCACTCAAAGTGCACCTCTCAAACATCCGAGGACTGCATTCAAATCTCGAACCTGTCCACCACCACCTTGAGACAGAAAAACCGCAGCTGTTATTCCTTACTGAGACGCAGATCAGATGTCCAGCTGACACGACGTACCTCAGCTACCCTGGGTATTCTCTGGAGCACAGGTTTATATCTCGTGCCGGAGTCTGTGTGTATGCTCGTGATGACATCTGTATCAAGCGTCTCAAGAACCTTGAAACGTCCAGTCTCTCTGTCCTGTGGCTCCTAGTGGACACAGGCCATGAACAAATCCTATATGCCTGTGTATACCGTTCGCATAGTGGAGACCATGAGACAACTCGATTGTGTGACCACCTTAGTCAAGCGGCAGATGCGGGTCGAGAGCGTTATCCATCAGCTCAGTTAGTCATCCTAGGGGACTTTAATGCCCACCATCAAGAGTGGCTGTTCCCATACCAGCTGACCGACCATGCTGGGAGAGAGGTGCGTAAATTAGCATTGTCACTAGATCTCACTCAGCTTGTAAACTGTGCGACGAGAGTGCCAGATGTCGACTCACACACTGCCAATTGCTTGGACCTTCTGCTGATCACAGATCCAGACAGATACTCAGTAACAGTTTCTGCTCCACTGGGTACTTCTGATCATTGTCTGGTTAAATCTGTATCCGTTTATTCCCCACCTGAAAATTGCCCTTGTGGCCCAAGACGGGTGTGGCGATACAGGTCAGCAGATTGGGATGAAATGCGTCACTTTTTCTCGTCCTACCCTTGGCGGAGGGTTTGCTTCAATTCAGGAGATCCGACGAGCTGTGCTGAAGCCGTTACCGCGGTGATACGGCAGGGTATGGAGTATTTTATACCGTACTCGGACGTAACATCACATGGCAAAGCTCGCCCGTGGTTTAATGCTGACTGTCGTAGTGCTGAGGCGCTGAAATTGTCTGCTTATTCCGCATGGGCTGAAGCTCGAGCACGCAAGTCTTCGAATACTTGTTTTCTGAAGAGAGCCTTTAACCAAGCCGCCAAGTCGTGTAAAAGGACACTACGCAGAGCTCGATTCAACCACATAAGCCGGATCGGGGCTAAATTAGCCTCTTACCCCCCAGGTAGTAAGGTTTTTTGGTCCCTGGCAAAAGCGGTTGAATCCAATTGCAGTCGGCCATCCCTACCACCATTGCTGAAGCCTGACGGTTCTCTTGCCCACTATGCGGAAGAGAAAGCAAATTTATTTGTCTCTCTTTTTGCGGAGAATTCGCGTCTGGACTCTGCTGGGAAAACTCCACCAATCTCATCTCGTGCTGACTGCTATATGGCAGAAGTGCGCATTCACCAGAAAGAGATCCTAAAAATCCTGCAGACCCTGGACGTGAACAAGGCGAACGGACCTGATGGCATACCAGCAATAGTTCTGCGTTCATGTGCTCCCGAGTTGTCTCCACCCCTCACACGCCTGTACCGCCTCTCACTTGAAACAGGCATTGTACCGGAGTCATGGAAGCTTGCTAACGTGCAACCCGTGCCCAAAAAAGGCAGTCGAGCTGACCCTGCTAATTATCGACCCATCTCAGTCACGTCCATACTCTGTAAGATAATGGAACGTGCACTGAATAATAAACTCCTGGCTCATTTGGAAGGTAACGATCTCCTCAGCGACCGCCAATATGGATTCCGCCGAGGCCGCTCAACTGGGGACCTTCTAATATATGCCACACATCTATGGAGTGAGGCCATTGAGAAATACGGAGAGGCCCTTGCGGTGTCCCTCGATATCTCAAAGGCCTTTGACAGGGTTTGGCACGCGAGCCTTATAAGCAAGCTCCCATCATTTGGTCTTCCTGCTAACTTATGCGCTTGGATATCTGATTTCCTGAAGGGAAGATCGATACGCGTTGTCCTCGACGGCTACTCATCGGACCAAAAGGCTATCGATGCCGGTGTGCCTCAGGGATCGGTTCTATCCGCAACCCTATTCCTGCTTCATATAAACGACCTGCTTGTGCCCGGTACCTTTGGGTACGCAGACGATAGCACCGTTGCGGATAGATACATGTCGAGTGCAGGGGCTGGCAGACAAGATGTCGCCTCTTGTCGAGAGGCCATGGTTAGCCGCTTGAACGAAGCCCTCCAAGCAGTATCCGATTGGAGCGATGCCAATTTGGTCACATTCAACGCTGCCAAAACACAGGCTTGTTTGTTCTCAGCTAAGCGGAGCCCATTTCACCTGGCTCCGACTTTCCGGAATGTGACTGTGTGTGCTAAAAAACTGGGGGTTCTCTCTAAGGTCAGGCGGTACTTCACGCCAGAACAGCTGCTCCAACTTTATCAAGCACAAGTTCGATCATGTATGGAGTACTGCTGCCACCTTTGGGATGGATCAGCCAAATACCATCTGGCTGCTTTGGACTCGATTGAAAAACGAGCTAAGAGACTCATTGGTGACCCTGCCCTGATAGACGCCAAGCTGCAAAATCTAGAATATCGGCGTAGGGTGGCTCGTCTGTCGGTCTTCTACAGGATTCATTTCGGGGAGTGCGCGAAGGAGTTGCACGACCTAATCCCACCATCCACTTTCCGCTATCGGAGCGCGAGGCGCGAGTTCCATCCCTATGTTGTAGATATGCCACCTTGTCGCACGAGCCGATTCGGTTCAACTTTCTTAGTGCGTACAGCTAGGGAATGGAACGCGCTGCCTGCGAATGTGTTCCCTGAAAGGTATAATCTGGACCTCTTCAAGGCTAGAGTGAATAGGCTATTTCTAGGCAGGCATGTTCCATCCTCGACCGCACCGTCACTTAACATCAGGTGAGGTGTAGTCAAATGCCTGCCTATAATCAATAAAAAAAAAAAAAAATTGTCAATTTGACATTATTTGGAATGGCATGGGAATCTGTGGGAAAATATTCATAAATGATAGAATTAATAAGCAAAACATCGACTGATCTAGTCGAGTACCTATAAATTTTCGAGGTAATAACCAACGGGCTAATAACCGCTAGGTATAATAAACATTACATTAAACAAATAATCCGCAAAACGATATTGACGTGAAATCTGAAATGTCATCAAGGTAACGTGTTTCTGTAAATAGTGTTTCGATATGGCGTAGGAAACCTATGCAAAATGAAAAGTGTAAATAAATACCTTTGAAAGGTATAGTGATTGAGGTTGAAATTAGACAATAGCCCCCTGTTGAGTTTGCTTGATGAGGGCACGGCGGCATCTAGCGGGCAGTAGTCGCAACTTGCCATACTAAATTTTATGAAAATCTTTGGAGCCGTTTCCGAGATTCAGATTATATAATAAACATAATATATACAAAAATTGCTCATTTAAAGGTATTAACTGTAACTGTAACTTCTAACTTAACTTTTTAATGAAAACCAAAATAGCAGAGAAAGATTTTCATAAAATGCGGGAAGGCACTTTTTTGAACTCCTAGGTTGAACTACTGTTCTAAACAATGATTTAAAAAAAATAGAATGTTATCTCTTATATACCTAGTCGAATAGTTCGTAGCGGCCTCGGAATTTTTAGATATCATTGATTTTACATAGAAAAAAAACTTATTCTAAACCAAAAAACTTCAAAAATCGCTTTAAGATCGCTGTGAATTTCACTTATAAATAATAAATAAATAATTTTATTTTCATTACAATTTAGAAATGTATTTTAAAAATAATTAATTCCGTTGCACGTCCATTCATTAATTAATTTATTTACTAAGCCCAAATGGGTATCATGTTGTACTGGAATACTATTGATGACTCTACCTTTGTATCACATTCATGAACAGCAATAAATACTTTGAACTTTGAACTTATCTACGATAATATTATTTGAGCAAAATTTATACCAGAATAACTGTTACTTCATGAGGAATAAATATTTTACAATGAATTTATTATCCTATTTCGATAAAACGATAATGTAAAACTGCAAAATTACTACAAAATGCGATGCGCCGGCCGTCCGAACTCAGCTTTTTCTCGCAGAGTGGAAAGTAATACTAAGCATGAATTTATTACCTATCTTATTTTGATAAAAACGATAAATACAACTGGAAAATTACTACAAAATGCGAAAATGGACATTTTACGCAAAAATCACAGTCGAGATGTAATAGGCCTCTTAACAATTTTTTGTTTTGTTAGAAAAACAAACAAACTTAGACTCAATTGAAAATAAATCAATCTTTTGCTTAGTTTGAAAATTTTACAGTATCCAATTAATGGTTATGTGAAAGTAGTTTGAGTACCTAACATCAAAGTTATAGTAGTTTCAAGTTACATAAGATGACTATAGTTCGATCGAAAAAAGAGTTTAGTTGTACCATAGGTTTGAGTTTATTGTAGAATCTTTAAAAAAAAGAAGTAGTGAAAACAAAAAATCCATCAAAGACAAAAGGAAGTCAAATCAGCTACTAAACCGTGTGGTAAACCAGAGAGTTTTTTCATCTTCTTTTCGTCTTCGCCGTCTGTTTATGGCATGTTTGTGTATAACACAATCAGAGTAGCTTTATCATTTTCTTGACGTATTTTGACATATTTTTAACCCTAATATATGACGCTTCAACATATCTGATGGCGAGGAATTAGACCGGATCCCCACCAACACCGGCCCACGTTGTAGCTACGGACTCCCCGGGAACACTACAACGTCATGTATATTTATACGAATCAGCCGAAGAAACTCTGTTAGCGCGATTCAGGATTGGATTTTCAACCTTTTTTTACGGCTATACCAAAGAACGTTATGGCATAAAACGATACTCATTCGAAGCAGAATTACAAAATCTATCATATTAAATTTTTGAAATTACATTTCATTGTTTTGTTGCTCTCAAAAATGAAAAAAACGATTTTATAGAGTCTTAGATGGTAGATCAACAAGAGCGAAAGGGATGGCATCATTTTCGTCACGTACGTATGCTGAAACCAAGTTACCAAACAATAATTTGCCTCAAGCCCCCAATAGGACTTGTTTCTCTACTCACTTCGCATGCAAGATCGATTTTCAGAGCAGTGTGACACGGTTGCATGTGGCACGACAGAAGAGGATATAAAATGACCTCAGTAATTGAGTGTTGCTATTTTAGTCCGGTTTCTATAGCTTTAGTTATTATTCTGAGAAAATGACGATACGAAATTACGGCACTACAGAAGCGTTCAGCCTATTCTTCCATACTTACCTTCTTAGAGGTTTAATGCTCTAAGCTTACCTTATTCCAAAAATGACTTTAGAGCATTAAAAGAAAAATGAGTCGATTTTGTTAAACGTGCGCGCTTTTAATGTAAAAGTTGTTTATGTACGTTATTTTCTAAGCAAGAATTCCATTTTTGTTAATAATAATTTTAGACTCTACAATTTATTTATCATACAATTAATAAAATATTTTGAGGTAAATATTTTTTTAGTGGCAACATTGTTGCAGTGGTAAATTCGCATGCGAATGTGGTTTCGTATGGAAAAAGATTATCTATTGTTGTGTTGACTGATACGAAATGGCGAACAAAGGAGCCTGCTAAAGTATAGTTTATGTCATAAGGGTGTTCTACCTGTTCAGTGATGATAATAAAATTCGAAAACAACCATTGTTATTGTTGCCAACAAATTGAAAATACATATTATTAATATTGCTTACGTATAGCGCAAAAGCGGGATCGCCGTAATTCTTCGGATCGTATATCTTCTTCCCGCTGGCAGGGTTGTGCCAGGAGTAGGTGATTGCGTCTGTCGTGTCCTTAGTCATGTTCAGGCGACCGGAGATCCATATGTGGCCGATCGCTGTGAAAAAGTAGGGTCAATGAGGGTTTTTAGTTAGATAATATCTAAGGTAATGATTTCATTACTTTTTAAATTTTCGATTTCTTTCTCTGTGACCACTTGAGTGGTGTGACGCCTTTATTAAAGTAATATTGTATAAATGCACACAACACAACGCTACACAACGCTATAGTAAGTTTTACTATTTTTACATTAAAAAGTAAAATTTACTATAGCGTTGTGTTATCAAATTTGTGGTATTTCATCTGCAAAGATGAATCTGCATGGCCATCGGTTGCAATGACCGTTGGATAGATGGCGCACTGTGCCGCTATTAGCACTCAAAAATTAAAAAGCAGTGACAAAATTCAGCGCTTACGTCAGGCTTCCTAGCATAGCGGTCAGTGCAGCCGCCCGGATTGCGGAAGACCCAGGTTCGATTCCTGGCTGGGCCGGGTGGGCGTTTAATTGTTTCACTGTATTTTATAAATTTTATAAATATTTAATTTAGCTTCAGTGCAGCACTTGAAAATAAAAGGTAAAATGTTGTACGTAGTAGTTGCTTGTTGGTTGTCCTCTGGAATATATAAAAATGACATTGGCAGTTACAGACCAGCGACAGCACGCTTGACGTAACTCAGATCGCTGAAGTGTGGTGTTTGTACGTTATTCAGATTATGTTGAATAATCGTATTGCATCTGGCACATGCACCACTTGTTCTGTGGAACGTCCCGGTTTTCTTGTAGTTTCGTGTGAGATCTATATAATTGTACTTTGATTGTAATTACGAAATAGACCGTTGAATGTACACCAGTGCTTAATTATTTCTCTTCGCCCGTTAACCCACGTCACGTCCAAGCATAGTCAAGATGGAAGAACTTAACAATATGACCCGTTTGCCTACATATATTTAAATACACCCCAAATACTAGTGAAGTGATTTTTGTTTTCCCCTCTTTGCTGTTGCGTTCCTGAAGGCTCTGTCTTTAAACTCATGTACCTCATTGCTGCAAGGGCTCACGCTTCTTTAGAGAAGAACCATAGGCTGCTTGGCATACTCACGCTCTTCCTTGTTCTCTCCCATGGTCAGCAGAAGCTGTATGAGCACTTCAGAGTTGTCAACCCCAGCGAGGGTGCCGTTCATCTTCAGGCAGTTGTCAAACGCATGCTGCCAGTACAGCAGCTGGCGCACCAGAACGTAGTAGTAGGTGTCGTCGCTGGGCGTCATCGTGGAGGATGCTAGGGCTTGCACGCCTAGAAGTTGAAAGGGAATCATGAACTCTTTTAGCACGAAGAGTTTGACAGCGAATTGGGTCTAGATTTTGCTGTTTTTAAACGTTTATAATTGTAAAATGTTTATATATTTTTTAACGCAAATTTTGTTGCGAACAAATTACAGAAACACAAATGCTGAAAAAAATTCCACGAGCAGGATTTGAACCCGCACTCTTCTGACATACCGGGTCAGGTGCTCTCCCAATTGAGCTATCGTGGTTCTAACCAGCCCGCCGAAATTATTCAACACTATTTACTTTTTAATTTGAAAGCCAAAGGCGCCCATTCAATGTCAACAACTACCGTCATTAACATCTATGAACCGGTATGTCAGAAGGGTGCGGGTTCAAATCCTGCTCGTGGAAATTTTTTCAGCATTTGTGTATATAATTGTGTATCAGTCTGGCGGTGACCTGTTTTCATAGAGTCCTAATATTGGTGGAGTTTCTTGCGCCCATTCTTTTCCACAGCTAAAACATAGATGTTATGAATGGGTAGTAGGTAAAAAAATGTTTGGACAATTCAAAAGCACTCTTCTTAAGTATATTTGAATAAAAAAAATACTTTGACTTATGAAAACGGGAGTACCGACACGCTATTAAGCCCTGGTTAGTTGTTCCTATTTTATTTTATTTCATAATCATCAGCCTGTAATCGTACTGCCTTATAATAAAAATATTGCTAGCTCACATGATATCCGCCTATAATCCTGCACGTAATCTCTCTTCGGTGCCTGTACTGCCCATTGCAAGATAGTGGGTTCTAAAGGGTTCTAACGTATGCCAAGAAATTTGGTGACTCGTTTCTTTGTCGCACCTCCAAAAGATGGAATAGTCTACCAGCACACGTTTTCCCTCCTTCCTATGATATGGGGTCCTTCAAACGAGGCGTGAAGGCACCTTGTGGGCCGGCAGAGTGAGGTTGACTGATGCTGCGTTGTTTTCACGCTGCACCAGTTGTCTTCGCGTCTGGACTCCATTTCCACTTAACATCAGGTGGTATGGAGTCATTTGCCGTGCTGGGTAGGTAAAAAAAAATTTACACATAAACCGGGACCAAGGACTTAACGTGGACGGATTAGCTCGTGATATTTTAATTTGGTTGCTAAATCTTTCTCTCTCTGCCCGCAATGAAGATTAGGGGGTTGCGTAGCATGTGATACTACCACCAGGAAAAATAATCTCCCTCTCTCAGAAAGCCTCCACAAAAATCGGGGAGAGCTCAGAAAGAGCAGAATCTTAACACCAAGCAAAATCCAAGATTGGCAAAGTTTCTGAGCTTTAAAACTGATGAACTGCATCTTACGCTCGCAGCGTGTACCCTTGAGAATTGAGGGGTGCGCATCGAGGGGCAGAAATCAGAATCCTACTCCATTCAAAATCGTGCTTGTTCACGTTGAACGCGCGGGCGCGGTGGCGGGTGCGGGCGCGGTAGACGTGGCGTGTCGTGTTCACATTGACCGCCAGGCGTTTGCGCGAGTTACCTGAGGCGTCGCGAGTAAATCGCGCGCTCCACCGCTTGTTCGACGTGAACACACACAAACGTCTCATGCGTTTGATACTGCCGCGAGCCAGTCGCTAGTTTGCCCGCTACTTAGACCGCACGTGCGTTTCGTACGTGAACACTTGGATATCACGTCCTATGTTTGATATTTCGTGAACGCGCCCGCCACCGCGCCCGCGAGTCAACGTGTTTGACTTTACCTTGGTAGCAGATGAACTGCATCTTCCTCTCGCATCGAGCCTCCATAAAGATTGGGGGGTGTGCCGCGTGTCTGTCCAACTGTAGGCAGCCACTCTGCTTCACCGCGGTCCTGTCTCTGCAAGTAGAGTACAGAGTGCTGAGTTTCTTTTTTTGATAAGTATAAGGATTACAAATATAAAGTTACAAAGGTAACTGCCGCACTCCTAGATGTAAATTACCATTATGATTACTTAGCACCTAAAGTTGTTTATTGTAAAATAGTCTCTAACAGTGACGTTAATAAGCACATTTTCGACTGAACAATTGTAGGTGCTAAGTAATCATTAATGATAATTGACGTCTATGAGTGCGGCAGTCAGTGTAATACAAGAGCGCCGCTTATTTCAATCTGACATATCTTCCAGCGGGCCCGCAAATGGTGTTTCCATTTTACAATTAGTGGTACAATTACCTCCTGTACTTACTAAAGCAAACTTACATAGATTATTAAAATACACATAAATACTAGTTATTGCATAAACAAAAGGAAATCTAATACACAATAATACATTTTCTAAAAAGTGCTATTTTAGACCGAAATGTAGCGAATGGATAGATTTTGTTTATCAAGAAGCTCTTTAGTAGCATGCATCAGCTTAGTCAAACAGTGGTTATAAAATAGTGTCCCCGTTCGTGCTAGATTCTCCGCAGCGTGTGGATCAAATCGAGAATAGATCAGAAAGCGCTTCTAAAAGCTAAGAATGTGACGGAATACCTCATCGGCGGCCAGGAGTCAATCTGCATGTCGCTGTAGGTAGGCTGGTGGAATATGCTTACTCCTGAGTCTACCCAGGACCACTTGCCGAGGGCGCCGCGCGCCCCGATCCACGCGTTCTCGATACCTGCAGTAGAATAGTTGTAACAACACATCAGTTATAACAACGGTTCCTCCTTTAACGGTCTGGTGACAAGACAATAGAAGCTATATGGGATCGCAGAAAATTTTATATACTAATCTCCAAACTTCAGTATGAAGATAGCAATGATGATGATGATGATGATGATGAAGGGGCGAACGGCGGCGCATCGAGCGAATTCTTTATTGCGCAAACGAAACGCTCACCACTCTTGGCTTAATTGGCACATGCCATGTATTACCGGAACGAGGTGATCCGACAGAGAACTAGTCATCGACAAAGCCCACTGGATTAGCAAGCTAAAGTAGCAGTGGGCCGGCCATGTTAGCCGCAGAACCGATATTCGATGGTAAACGAGATCTTGAGTGCAGAGACCGTGTATCGGCAAACTTTGGACACGCTCAGACTAGGTGGAGGTGGACTGGCAAGGGCTGGATGAGAGCAGCCGCGGATCATGTTCAGCAATAAATTATATTATCTTATCTTATCGTATCTTATCTTATCTTATCTTGTTGAAGGCTGATGCTAATGATGATGTATTACCACTTGGTCAGGACGAGTCTATATATGACTTTACTTTGAATTTGGCTTCTCTTAGTCTACGTTACTACTTACTCGGTCTAGTCTTAAGCATTGACATGCCAAGCTTCTTCAGGCACCGCATCGTACCAATGTTGGCGAGGCTGAAACAAATGAAGATTTTAGATGATGATAATAATAACAACAAGAATATATTTTGACATGGGTTTTGAACTTTTGAACAGGTGACAATACGCAGTTGTGATGCGGTAGGGACGTGGCTTAGAAGTATGCTGCCTCTAACGGAGATGCGGCTGAGGATACCGCTTATCTTGTAGAGCTACCGACCTCATTTTGTGGAGCTACCGACATCATCTTGTTGAGGTACTGACCACATTTTGTTGAGGTACCGACATCATCTTGTTGAGGTACCGGTCTCATCTTGTTGAGCTACCGACCTCATCTTGTTTGGGCTACCGACCTCATCTTGGTAAGCTACTAACCTCATATTGTTAAGCTACTGACCTCATCTTGTTGAGCTACCGACCTCATCTTGTTTGGGCTACCGACCTCATCTTGGTAAGCTACTAACCTCATATTGTTAAGCTACTGACCTCATCTTGTTGAGCTACCGACCTCATCTTGTTTGGGCTACCGACCTCATCTTGGTAAGCTACTAACCTCATATTGTTAAGCTACTGACCTCATCTTGTTAAGCTGCTGACCTCATCCTGTTAAGCTACTGACCTCAGCTTATTAAGCTACCGACTTCATGTTGTTGAATTACCCACCTCATCTTGTTGAGCACGCAGTAAGCCGCGGCTTGGTGCCAGTCCTTGCGGCCATCGTAGATGTGGTAGAGTCCGGTGCGGCAGCGGACTACCTTCAGCTCGCTCACCTTCACGTCGCGTTGGGCCTCTGTAAAGGAAATTCGTCATGATCAAGAAGCAATTAACGGAATGGAAAGAAAGAACTCGCGAAATGTCAAGGAGGGACGGCTCCTACACACTCTGACACTAGCATAATCTTAAACTAAGTTGATTGTTTTGCAACTAAAGTTGCTGTTTCTACGTAGCGTCTTTTAAAGTACTTATACCTGTTGCTCGTAATTTTTTGTCATTGTATTATGTTTTTGTTAATGTATTTTTAACTTTTTTAGTTAACTTTTTTTATATATTACTCGACAGGTTTAATTCTACCACGTCGCTATTGTTCTGTACACCTGTTTTGTGTTAAAAGGCTTTGAGAGAATAGCAGATAACAATAATATAAATTTTTATCACCTCTTTCGCATACAAAGGGTCGCTCCAACAAGCACTGCAGGTCCACGAAGACGGGGTGGTCGTGGAAGACCCTCTCGAGGGCCACGCAGTCAGCCCCGCCCTCGGGGACCGGCACCCGGGTTCTGTTCAGCCACTGCAAAAAGTGACGTAATTGTAGTAGTATAAAGTTTAATTTTTAATATCTAAATGAGTAATTATTAATTCAATCTCCCACCATCTCAGTAGTCAATAGCTGTAGCACAGCTAATTCGTAACGTACCCATCAAACGTAGCAGAGTCGTAGCGTAGTAGCTGCTATCAGTTAGTAGCATTACATACCATACTATAGGGTAAATAGGGTGCTTAATGCCATCTCCTTCTAGTTAAGTAGTTCATAGCTGTAGCACTGCTGACAGTCGTAGCATTGCAGTTAGAGCGAGGTAATATTACTTACCAATATGCAATGATTGATAGTAGCTGTAGCACAGCCGTCAGCAGTAACAGAGTCGTAGCATTGCAGTTGCAGCTAGAGCGAGACGGCATTACATCTCACCTTAGGGCAAAGTTTGGTGCCATCTCCCTATCTCTCTGTACAGCTATGAACCTGTAGCAAGGCCCTAAGCCGCAGCTAAGACAGCTTTACAGCCAAGGCTTGAAATACCGGTATTTTCAATAACCGGTATCTTTGACTTTAATAAAGTACCGGTAACGATTTGGTACCGGTATCAATAATACAGGTTAACCGATGAGCACCGGTAAGTAGTATTGTACCAGTATACCGGTATACCGAAATTATACAATGTTATTTTTAGTTTATACGAAACCTGAAAACTGTTTGTTCATCGATTTCAATATTTTTTATACCATGTTATATTTTGACCCAATAATATTTACAAAATCTCAAATAAATTATACCCTACTAAAAACACACAACGGGGCAGCACAAAAAGCTTGTAACTTCGTGAGTTTTCAAATTTTTTTTTTGTACTGATTCTTTAAATGAAAATATTTGACCCATGTTTCGGTTTTCGTATAAACTAAAAATAAGGTTGTATAGTATACAACGTACATAATGCAGGTACTAATGCCGGTACCAGCCCCCCGACCGCCTAACCGATCGCTTTGACTACGCGTATAGTTTATGACGTCATCTTGCCACCTCGCACCGCCTATGAAAGCAATATCAAAAGCTAAAGGCTATTGCTTTCGATTTTGCTTTCATAGGCGGCACGAAACGACAACATGGCGTCATAAACCACACACGAAGTTATAGCGCTTAGCCTTAGCCTATCGATCGATCGCCGACCTGGTACCCCAGGGAAGCAAATTTATTAGTGCAATATTAGTAGATAAATCAGTGGCGCTTGGATTGACTAATTGCACGCATTGCTCTCTCGTATCGTTAGTTTGCCTGTTTATGTTCATTTCGCGCGGCCGCAGTGCTCTGCATATCACGTGATAAACAGACTGGCAATGTCGCAGGTAGGTATAGGTATTTTTGAGGTACAATACCGGTACTCATTGAAGAATCGGTATCCAGGAACCGAAATGGAAAATACAGGTATTTACCGATATGATACCTTTATTTTCGGTACCGGTTGCAAGCCCTGATTGCAGCTAGAGGAAGGTATTACATATACCATACCATAGGGTAGTGCTTGATGCCATGCATGAATAGCCACATTGTTACTTTGCTAACCCTAAAGAATTAACCCCCACGAGCCAGACCTAACCTAGTGTGGGAGTCATTGTACATTCCTGTAATACAGCTTAGTATTGTTTTTGGTACAAAAACATTCTGATTTTTTTATCTTTCTTCCTCTGTAGCCCATAGCTGTAGCACAGCGGTAAGCCGTAGCAGAACCGTAGCATTGCAACTTAAGGGAGGTGTCCTTGCTGTAGCAGAGCTATGAGCTGTAGCTGGCTGCAGCGTACCCATAAACCGTAGCAGAGTCGTAGCATTGCTGCTTTTAGCTACTGAGGATGTAAATGAGTAATGCTTAGTGCCATCTCCTTTTCTCTCGGTGGTCCCTAGCATACAGCCGTTTTAGTCGTAGCACAGCGGCTGTAAGCCGTAGCAGAGTCGTATCACTACAGTTAGAGCGAGGCAGTATTACTTTCCAATGGGTAATGCAGAATGCTTAGTGCCATCTCCTTCCCTCTCGGTGGTTCCTACATAGATGTAGCATAGCCGACATTCTTAGCACAGTCGTAAGCCGTAGCATTACAGTAAGAGCGAGGCAGCATTACTTACCAATGGATAATGCTTAGTGCCTTCTCCCTCTTTCTCGGTAGCAGCTAGCACGTCCATGGCCGTCCTCCGCAGCTCCACGCCGTGACTCCACCTGTAGCCAGCTGGGTCGTCGGCTGAAGACCTGCGCGCTCCGATCCATACGGATTCGATAGCTAAAAAGTTAATTTTTTTTAATCGGTTATCGTGGTGTACAGCATATGCCAGGTACCTTGGTACCCAAAGTATCTAGGGCGGCTAGGATAAGTGAAGGGATAAGGTAGGGTTTTTAGTGGGTTATTCTTGTTTTCGTTAACGTAATCGTTAACGGAAATTAAAACTCGCAGAAATCAACCGCCTCTGTGGTCTAGTGGCTAAGACCACCGGTTTAGACCCAGAGGTCCTGAGTTCGATTCCCAGCGGGGGGTACGTTTGTGTACTCGGTTTGGTTGGTGCTAGCACTTGTTTGTCCGCCTGGCTAGCTACCACAATCTAATCTAAATATATCGCCATAATAACATCACGTATGTATCATTTCGAGCGTCTCCGTGCTTCGGAAGGCGCGTAAAGCCGTTGGTCTCGGCTGCATTAGCTGTCGTTAACTACCACCAATCTGCACTGGGCCTACGTGGTGGTTTATGGCCCGTTCTCTCTATCCATCCATAGGGAAGGCTCGTGCCCCAGCAGTGGAGACATAACATGAGCTGATGATGGCGAGTCTATACTATCCCACTGCTTAGCAAAGGTCTTTATCATTGAAATCAATCCATCCATCGTCGCTACAATTGATGCTATTGATGATATAAATTATCATCATCATCATCATCATCTCAGCCAAAAGACGTCCACTGCTGGACAAAGGCCTCCCCCAAGGATCTCCAAAACGACCGGTTTCGTGCTGCTTGCATCCAGCGGCTTCCCGCGACCTTCGTCAGATCGTCGATCCACCTTGTTGAAGGCCTCCCCACACTGCGCTTTCCGGTACGCGGTGGCCACTCAAGGACTATTCCGCCCCAGCGGCCATCAGTCCTGCGAGCAATGTGCCCTGCCCACTGCCACTTGAGCTTAGCAACTCTTCGGGCTATGTAGGTTACCTTAGTTCTTCTGCGGATTCCTCATTTCTGATTCGATCACACAGAGAAACCCCGAGCATAGCCCTCTCCATTGCTCTTTGAGTGACCTTGAGCCTTTTTATGAGGCCCATAGTGAGTGACCACGTCTCAGTCCCGTACGTCATCACTGGCAACACACACTGGTCAAAGACTTTCGTCTTGAGACACTGCGGTATATTGGACGTAAAGATATTTCGTAGCTTACTTACTTACTTCGATATAAATTATAAGATTTATTTATTATCTCTCTATTTATTTTCTTACATATTAATTTACATTTTTAAATATTTTCTAAAAAACAAAACAAACATTTAAAAATATAAAAAATAGGGGTCCACCGGCATCGGGACCAGGGTCCAAACTACCTGTGATTAGGGCTCCAGAGACAGGAACCTCCTCACAATGCGTGCCGTATCGAGGAGAACTGCCTTCTGAATCAGGCCCTTGATCCAGCCGCCTAACGAGAGCCTCATGAGATGTTGATCGAGGCTCTTGGCCATCAGGCCGTTGGCCGTAACAACAATCGGCACGATGACAGCCGAGTCCACATTCCACATGTCGACAACCTCATGTGCTAAGTCGAGATATTTGATTTGTTTCTCTTTCTCAGCTTTCACGAGGTTCTCGTCATGGTGAATGGTGATATCGACAATCATCGTGCGGCGCGCTAATCGATCTATCACCACAATGTCTGGCTTATTAGCTACAATAGTCCTGTCGGTGATGATAGATCGATCCCAGTACAACGTGACATGATCATTTTCGAGAACTGGGTCGGGCACATACTTGTAGTACGGTACCTCAGAATCCACAAGTTTGTATTTCAAAGCAAGTTGCTGGTGTATAATCCTGGCCACTTGATTATGCCTGTGCAAGTACTCGCCGTTAGCCAGACGAGAACAGCCAGAAATAATATGTCTGATAGACTCACCCGGACGGTGACATGCCCGACATATGTCAACCGTCCCGTCCTTCATAATAAATTTCCGGTAGTTATTCGTTAGCATAACTTCGTCCATAATTGCACAGACAAAACCTTCAGTTTCCCCGAAGAGGTCACCGAAACGCAGCCAGGATACGGACGCTAAAAAGTCTACATCGGGTCCGTGGAGGGCCCGATAAAAGCGCCCGTGGAGCTCCTTGCCTTGCCATACCTCCCTGCGGTCATTGGCACTAAGAACTACGGGTTTGTGCCAGTTCTCTTTAGCCAAGGACAGCGGGGTGAGTCCCTTGTCCACTGATACCACATCTCGGTGCATACCCACATCGGCTTTTAGGAAATATTCCCTGAGACTGCACACCTCACGGTTGTGGAGGGTCTTAGCATTTAAAAAACCTCGACCCCCGCACTTCCGCGGAATGTACAGCCTCATTACCGACGATCGTGGGTGATGCATCCGATTTGCGGTCAGCAATTTACGGACTCGCCTATCCAGGGCATCCAGTTCTGTCTGAGTCCACTTGAGTACGCCGAAGGAGTACATCAGGACTGGCATGACCCAACCGTTGAAGGCGCGCACCTTATTGCCGCCTGATAAGGAGCTTATGAGCGCCTTTTTCAGGCGACCAAAGAAACGCTCCAGCAACGATTGCTTCATGTCAGCCACACTTATTCCTAACCCCTCTGACATACCCAGGTATTTATATGTATCATTTGCGGAGAGCGATTTCAGGTTTATAGAATCTGAGAGTTGTAATCCCTCAGATTCTACAATCCTGCCTCGCTTTACATGCATGACTGCACATTTGTCTACACCAAATTCCATCCTGATGGAATTACTGAAAGTTTCAGTTACCTTCAGTAACTCCATCAGTCGCAATCTGTTGGGGGCAAACAGTTTCAGGTCATCCATATAAAGCAGGTGGGATATTATCTGACCTCCTCTTCGCAATGAATAGCCAAGTCCCGAATCCTCCAGCAATGTGCTGAGAGGGTTCAGGGCTAAACAAAACCATAGTGGACTCAAACTATCGCCCTGAAATATTCCCCGCTCAATCCTTATAGGATCGTCGTTTCCTTGAATTTGTCGACATCCGGGATAGCGAAGGACTGTCTTCCATTGCCCCATACACGACATCAGGAAGGTACGCAGAGTTGCATTTATTTTGTACAACTCCAGCACCCTCATGAGCCATGTATGTGGTACCGAGTCATAGGCCTTCTTATAATCTATCCAACATGTCGACAGATCCTTTCGGGAACGGCGAACCTGTTGGCTTATGTCAATAAGGAGCAGCTCCTTCGTACCGCGGGATTATTATTATTATTATTATTTGATTTATTTATTATCGTGTTCCCTAAAATATGGTTGAGCGAAGCGATGGCTGATTAATATGTCATACTCGTGAACGGGTGCCGCCTGTGGAGGCTGGTCAGTTTTTGCATATTTATCTTATTTTTAGTATAACTTACTATAGTTTGACTTTGTTTTTCTTAAACAATTTTTGACTTTTACTAGAGTACTGTAGTGGTACTGTATGACATTGTGGAAATTGAAACTTTTACCTGGTGTAAATTTGTTAACTTAGATTTTTTATTTTGTTTTTTTATATGTTGTGGTTGTCTTATATATTTTTTGTGTTTATTTGTAATGGAAAGTGTCCTGCTATGATAGGGCATTTTCTCATATTTTGACGCTGTGGGAGAAAAGAGCTTGACACTTGCTGAGTTTCTTGCCGGTTCTTCTCAGTACAAGGTCTCCCGCCCAGAGTAGACTTACGAACCGATGGCATAGCGACATTCACAAGAGTTACTTGTAGTCTAAACTGAATAAATGATTTTGAATTTTAAGAATAATTTTTCATACTTACAAAATTGCGATTCAGATAATGCTTCAGCCAGGAATTCCGATTTATCCTTGTTGTCTAATACCGCGAGAGTTCCGTTGTGATGACCCCTTTTATAAATTAAAAAAATAATTAAATTATTACATATATTTTTAAATAAGTATTATATTTATTAGTTACATAGTTAGTAAATCTTATAAATTCTAATTTTTACTATCTAAAGCTGTTTCTAATTTGTCCGTCATCATATAATATATAAGGGAGTAAAGAATACTGTCCCACAGCTGGGTAAAGGTCTTCATCATTAAAATCAAGTCATACTACAATGGGGTACTTAGCGATGACTTGATTTAAACTGAAGCTGGCGTCCGGCAGGGGTGTATTCTATCACCGCTATTGTTCAACATTTATACCGAATACATTATGCGGATTGTTCTCGAGAACTGGAATGAAGGCGTGTCTATTAGGGGTCGGCTGATAAGTAACCTAAGATATGCTGCCGACACTACACTTCTTGCAAAGACAAAAGAAGATATGGAGGGTTTGTTGTCGCGGCTAGAGGTCAATAGTCTTGAATTTGGCCTTGCCATCAACAGAGACAAGACGAAGATGATGATTGTGGACCGAGCGGAACAAAATAAAACGGACATCTCTAGCATTGCAAACTGTGATGTCGTTCAGAACTACATATACCTTGGTTCCAATATATCCAACGCTGGTGACTGCGAGCAAGAAATCAAGAGACGATGCGCTATAACACGATCTGCGGTTGAGAAGCTCAATAAAATTTAGAAAGATAGAAGAACCAAAAATACTAAGGTTCGATTCATGAGATGTCTTGTCGTTCCAATTTTTCTCTATGGAGCTGAAACTTGGTTCCTGCGCTTGAAAGACCGCCGAAAAATCGACGCGTTAGAGATGTGGTGTTGGAGGCGTATGTTGAAGATCCCTTGGACCGCCTTCCGCACTAACATCTCTATCCTAAAGTTACTCAAGGTCAAGGAACGGCTTTCGTCGACTGTGCAATTGCGAGTACTAAAATCCTTTGGCCATATATCCAGGAACGAGCAACTGCAACTGAGCTCGATTGAGAGACTGGTGGTGCAGGGCCATGTAGGAAGCAAGAAATCTAGAGACCGATCACCCACCCGATGGACAGACCTAATTAAATCATCCACACAGACTACCATGACAGAATGCTCTCGCAACGCAGCAAACCGGCGAAAATGGAGAGACATTGCCATGAAAGCAGTTCAAGCCGAAACGACCAACGAAGTTTAGCCATGTACGCATACCCCCAACCTCGTACGCCATCGGAACAACTACGACCACTCTGTAAAGAGTATACGACTGAGCAGAAGACTTGATTTCGATGATGAAGACCTATGTACAGCAGTGGGACTGTATATAGGCCATTACGAATGAAATTATTAATGTAATTTATTTATTTACTAGTGACCGCTTGCGGTTTCACCCGCGTGGTTCTCGTTCCCGTGGGAATATCTGGATAAAAAGTATCCTATGTGTTATTCCCGGTTATAAAGTATCTGTATGCCGAATTTCATCCAAATCCATTCAGTAATTTTTACGTGAAAGAGTAACAAACATCCATACTTACAAACTTTCGCGTTTATAATATTAGTAGGATACGTCTCGGTGGCCAAGTGGTAAAACGCTCGGCCCGATACCCGAAGAGTCCGGGTTCAATTCCCAGGTCGGGCAATGTGTATTTCGGATTTATTTGGTGCATAGCTCGGGTTTGTGATCATCAACCCGCATTTGGCAAGCGTGGTGATTAAGCCATTACCCAAGTAGCACACGAAGGCTGATTAACAGGCGAATAACGAATTTCCATCACGCTTAAAGCTGACTAAGTTATTATACCGACTCTTTAGGGATCCGTGTATTATATATATCTAAAACCACCGCATCCTGCATCTTACTTCCATATATGAAAGGTGTCACTGACAAGATTGGACATATCTTAAAGCGAGCTTCAATCAACACTTACTTCAAGCCGCCGAAGAAGATCAACCAATTTTTACGACCTGTTAAGTGCAACATACCCCTTCAAGATGCAGGCGTGTACAAACTGGACTGCGACTGTGGGCTCTCTTACATCGGACAAACAAAGAGAAGTTTAGGAACCCGTGTTAAAGAACACATAGCCGACGTCAAGCATAGGCGCGAAAATAAGTCTGCAGTATGCGAACATTCCCTAGAGGGGCCCAACCATTACATCAGATTTGATAAACCACAAATACTCGCTAGAGAACAACGATTCATCCCCAGGATGATACACGAGGCTATTGAAATTAAAAAACATCCTAATTTTAATAGAGAAGATGGTTGGAATCTACCACCAGCCTGGGATCCCATCATACAAAATATTAAATCCCAGCCCCGACACCATACTGCCAGACCAAAAGATACTGTAAGCTCTTTCTGCGTAAAACGAAACGCACCTGATTAAATTTAAATGAGGGTATACAAGCTACCAACTAATTATGAGATGACCAACACCTCAGTCTCCCTGTGACCACGGACCCTGCAAAGGGTTCGAAACGTCAGGATAAACATTAAATAAGTAATGTGTATAATTAAAGGCGAGTAGATCCGTAAAAGTTGTTTCATTTCAATACCCTCTACTAGTTACATTGACTGATAACAGTACCACATATGTTATTTTATTCAGATAACGCCTGATTTAAGGTACTTATGTAAACCATTATAAAGTAGAAGCCGTTAGTTCGATACACTAGTGATCCTCTAAGCAGCTGCGAGACATCTAGTGAATGTTTAAACAGCCGCTATGCAGAAACTATCAATGGCAGTATAAACGCTGATTAGCGGTAGACATATTCAGCTATAAGCAAATATGGGCCATATATCATCCATTATACAGCTATTCACTTCATAATAGTTCACACGTGCCCCTTTAATAAGTCAGTATAATAGGAGTTCACAAATACCTTCTTATACAGTATTTCGCGAAATTTTATCCACTAAACAGCCCTTACTACGGTTTAGGCTTTAGAAAATGTTAAAAGCTGAATAGAGTCGCTGAAAAAATAACTTTATAGCACTCTCAGCGTATTAACGGTGGTTTTGTCGGTCTTAATTAGGCTTAATGCAGCTCTTAATTAGCCTAAGCTGTTTAAATATCACTGACCGCTATTATGCAGCTGTAGGGTCACCAGTGTACTCTTAGAAGAGTCTTAATAAGCACAGAGTATCAAATAAGTCGAAAACTGAGTAGTTATAAACTTATCTGTGCTACTTGGGTACCCATCAGTTGTAGTGATGGCTTGAATGATGGAAGCCTTTGCCCAGCAGTGGGACAATTATAGGCTATTTACTTTACTTTATTTATTTATTTATTAATTCACGTACAATTCACATCCAAAATAAATCACAAAAATTAAGATAAATAATTAAGTAATTGTAGTGTTGATAATGATATAGGGTAGGTTTATATTTGCATGCTAAAAGTTTGGCAAGACATACTTATGTGCGCATTTAACTCTGTAACTCGCATCAATAACATTGTTCTTAAGCAAATCATTTACTTTACCTTACATTGACTTTAAAATTTTGACTTTGACTTATGACTTTTGACTTTTGTCTTTGACATTGACTTTTGACTTTGACTTTTTCTATATAACTCACCGGCATAGTATCTTCGCGTTCTCATAATTCACCGGCAGGTTTTGGACTATATACTCCTTGTCGTTGAAGATGTAGGATTCCCATTTCTCCGTGCACGAGTTAGGCACTGAAAAAGCAGCCTTTCAATAAATATAAAACAGGGACACATTTTGGACTAATTGTTGGGAGGAATCAAATCATTAGTGCGAGTATTTTCACCATTCGTCAACGATTTTTTTTTGAGAGAGATTGCTGATTGCCTCAAACGGCATTTTCAGCGTCACCGGGCTATTTTGGAGGCGGCGAGGTACGTAAAGGGTAACTCAAGCCGTGTGAAACGAATCACCTTCGGAGGTTTCTAGAGGGAACTGCATCACACACTTAAAAGTGCGTGTCCCCGTGCCTTACTAGATTCTCCGAAGGGTTCGGATCGGATCGGGGAGCGGAACCACCCAAGGGCGCCTCTAAAGGCTCGGACCTCGGGTAGACCGGGCCGTGGAGGAGGAGAGAAGCGCCCAGGGTACATGTCTGTAGATATCTGGTATAGAGCGCGTGTGAACCGGTTCTACATACCCTTGCTCTACGAGTACGGTGTCTTGGGCCTAAACTAGTGTGCATATTTAGTGTATTCTGTAAATGTGTAGTGGCATTTAGAGGATCGGACGGGGGGATTCGTCGAGAAATTTTGTATGTTAAAATTGCAACTTACTTCCTAGTTGATAACTCGCACTAGGCACACAAGTGGCGCTTTTTTATTAACTATAGTTTAACTTTGTTTTTTTTGACAGGTTTTGACTTTTACTAGTATGACATTGTGAAAAAAAATTAAACTGGTAAATGATGTTTTTGCAAACTTAAATATGTAATTTATTTATTTTATCTTTTTTTGTGTTTTTTTACGTGTTGCGATTGTTCTTTATTTTTGTGTTTTTATTTGTGGTGGAAAGTGTCCTTTTATGATAGGGTATTTTTCAATATTTTTGACGCTGTAAGGGAGAAAAGAGCTGGACACTTGCTGAGTGTCTCCGGTTCTTCTCAGTACAAGATCTCCCGCCCAGAGTAAATAAACTTACAAACCGATGGCATAATGACGTTCATAAGAGCTATTTGTAGCCTAAACTGAATAAATGATTTTGAATTTGAATTTTGAATTTTGTTACTATGGTTACTAGACAACGGATAAACATACTTAAAATACTTAAATACATACTTATTATACATAGAAAACACCTGGGTGTTTTAATTAAATGCAGTTTTAATTATTTTGATAATAAAGAAATGTTTCCTTTCAGTAAAATTTGCCATCATCAATATTAAGGGTACTTTTCTCCTCCAACCACGGTTTTTTTTTTTCCACTTGTATAGTCTTATAGTCGGTCATCTGCGCTAGATGACAGCTGGGCAGCAGGTGGTGTTTATTGTATACAATTGTTGCAAAAGTCAAAATTCTGTTGCAGACAGAGCCCTCGCCCACGTCCGATAATCGGTGACCGATTTTTTAGTCTGTGAAAATGAAACGTATAGAATTATATGTTGCAACGCACACGTCCTACTAAAAATCGGTTCTAAAATGTCGGCGAAAAAATCAAGTCCGATTATCGGTCCTACAAAATACAAAAAGCCGATCTTGGGCGGGAGCTGTAAAGGGAAAAAAAATGATCCGTGATCCTTGCCAAACACCGGTAACACTGCCCGAGCCTATTTTGTTAAGGGACTTCTTGGTGGGAAAGTGTAGAGTCATGTCTGCGGTTTTGTTTTATTTTCTAAAATTTGTGTTATGTCGATTATTAATGTGAAATAATGGTGGATTATTAACCGTTAAGTGTTCGTGAGTGTGCATGAGTGTTGGCAAATGAAACAAAACAGTGCAACGGCACTTTTCAAATTCTCTCAAGAAGTCACGTGAGGACTTAGTAAAGCCCCACATCTTTACTGAGATACTCGAGGGGTTGGGGTATTCATTTCTCACTTCTCATTTCTATTATCATTCATCATCATCCTGTAAAGAGTTTAATTTTGAGAAACGTATGAATTAAGATTTCGACTGAAGGACTAGTATCCAATTAATGTTTCTTTTTATTTGGTACAATAAAGTCTGCCAGTCACATAGGTACCTCACAATTAAACTCAAATCTAGCCTTGCGTAAATTAATCGAAATTTCCGTTAGTAAGTATTATAATATAACAAACCTCTATATTGTTCATGGTAGCTGGCCACACTGAATGCCAGGAATTGAAAAAGGAACAACAATTGCGCGACTCCCATCCTAACGACCTCACTCCATACGGGAAACCCAATGACTGACTTCAGAATACAGTTTTTTATTCCAAAAGGGCTGTCATCACTTTGTTATGTTATATCATCTATTATTGCGAAGACCGGACAACGTTATGATAACAATTAGATAATATTGTTATCATTCCTTGTACCTTAGGTGTTCTAGTTTAGTTTTGTATGGGAAGTACTTTGTAGTATATAAATATCCTGTCTCAGTTCAATGCTTTACTCTCTGCAAGACGTCACATTCGCCATTAATGAAATGAAATGAAATGAAATATATTTATTAGAACACAGTACAAACTTATGTAGGTACTTAAAACAAAACAAACAATTATAATAGAAATGTGTGTTCTAAAAGGACTCCACTCAGCATTTGTTGCAGTAGTGGAGAAAAACTAGAACGCTGATCTTCCGTGGAGACCCGTTTTGTGTAAATGTGCGCAGCGTTGCGCTGTACATAACACTAATTAAAAGTACAGTGACATAAACAACAATATGAGCACATAGTAGTTACAATACTCGTTACTGTTATTGGAGATATCCCAACAAATTCAGTTGAATACAACAAAGGTAAGATTAAATTAAAACCTAATCCGACATCTTACACATTATCAGTTGTCTGCAAATTTAAAAAGTATCTCTTTGTGTTAACCATTAGATTATTTTTGAGCATTGTGTTGAGCATTAGATCATGTTAACATAAATTAAATATACTTTTTGAAAAAAAAAAATCAATAAAGTTCGCAACAAAATTTGCGTTAAAAAATTTTTAAACCATAAAGTGTTTAAAAAATTCCATGAGCGGGATTCGAGTCCATGACATGCCGGGTCGGATGCACTACCAACTATGCTATCGAGGCTCAATACAACTCGTTGCGGTGTCAGCGGGTTGTCGGTGCGAGCGTGTGGGTTCGAATCGCGCCGCTGCAATCTGTCCAAGGCATCGAGATGGTACTTTGCGGAACCGTCCCAGAGGTGCGAGCACTCCACGCAAGATCGCACCTGTGTCTTGTACAAAAGGCACAACTGATCCGGCGTGAATATAACCATAATTATAAGTAAGTATACACGTATAACCCGCCTGCCAAGCGTGGTGATTACGGCAAATACCCCTCATATCCTTGGGGGAGGCCTTTGTCCAGCAGTGGACGTCTTTTGGCTGAGATGATGATGATGATGATACACGTATACATACTCTCACGTCTATCTCGCAAAAAGAGGAATCAAAATCATCAATTTTGAGTTTACTTGCCGAATTTAATTTAATTTAGTCACCCGATGCCAAATTTAGCATGACAAAGTGAAGTTACGAGGTGAAATAGATACCATCAGTGATTGGTTGCTGCCGACCGCCTGATGTGCGAGCATCTTGGAACCCTTGACCCTTAGTCGGCTCTTACCACATGCACGGGAAGGTAGGTGTCTGATGCTTTCTTTTGACGTCCCGTACCAGCATGGAAAGATGACGATGATGAAAAGTTGAAGCTTCAGGGTCGGTGACGCGCGTTTGTACCTTTCCAATTTAATTGAAATTAAATCATTTTCAATTGATTTTTTTTTCATATATTAATTAATTTAATCGTTAATAATACATTAAGCAATATAATATTAGGTCCTTACCTATGAAATTGACGTTTTGTATGAAGTATTGCAGAGTAGTGTGTTTGTTTCACTAGCTAAACATAGCAGACATTAAAAAGAAAAAAAAATCAAGACCCTTCAAAGCTACAATGAAACAAAAGGTCAATTTCATAGGAAGGACCCAATATAATGTTATATGCGTCTATGCTTCTACAAAACGATGCGAAAGCGATGCGCGTTTCTGGTGCGCAGGGTGCGGAGCAGCACCAACAGCATCCTACGCATGGTCGCCAGCAGGTTTGACTGTCGATACGTAAATCATTGCTGCGCTGAAGTGCGGTTTATGGCATATTTAAAAATAAGTATTCATGTAACTAACATAGAATAAGTTAATACTAACACATGAGTCTTGGTCACTTTATTAAATAAATATTCTATTATATTCTATTACATTTTTATAAGCAAGTATTGTTATAAAATACTAATTACATTTACTTATAGGTACGGCGGCAATAACTAGTTGCCTCTCATGTTTGTGTGCCCTTGCAGAGCGTCACTTGCACATTATATAATATTGTAACATCTTTGTAAACTTGTGATCGCAATAAATTAATTGAATTAAATTCTCGTCCCATTCTGGCGTATAAAATCTTTGGTTTTAATTGTTTGGCGTTTTGTTTTTGCAAAATTTTTTGGTTAGTGTGATGTTATAGTTCATTATGATTATAATATAATAATTACAGCCGAGGCGATATTGCTAGCACGAGCCGTTTTTTTTTTTTTATATTTTTTTGAGAGAGACTGCTGGTTGCCGAGGGGCATTTCCAGCTTCACCGGGCTTGATTTAGGGGCGGCGAGGTACGTAAAGGGTACCTCAAGCCGTGTTGAAACGAAACACTTTCAGAGGATTTCTAGAGGGGTACGGCATCGCACACTTAAAAGTGCGCGTCCCCGTGCCCTTCCAGAGTCTCCGAAGGGTTCGGATCGGATCGGGGAGCCCGAGCCGTAGGCGAGGGCTACAGGAAAGCAGAGGCTGTAATTATCAAAGCGCACTTATGTCATACGACGTTTTATAACATATTTGCGAGGAAATAAATAAAACTCGGACTTTCTTAGACGAATAAATCTTTAATCTCTTGTTAAGGGTGCGCCGTCCGTAAGTGACAAGTGTCATATGTTTTATTTGAAATGTCGTCGTCCATATTTATTTGATGCCGCGCGGCCATACTAATTTTGTATGGGAAATTTAAGGTGCTTAATAAAAAAATATTATTTAAATAACCACTTGATGAATCAAAAATATAGTCTAGCAATTTGTAGTTAATCCATTGATGATTGTTTAGACAAAATCAGAGGTACAATAATTTAGATAAACTATAAGAAATCTACTAAACGCCGCCACTCGTTTTCATGATCTTTGCCCAACTTTAAATGATATTGTAGAAAAAACTATAGCGTGTTATGAATTTATGGTTCTGAAAAATTGTAAACACGTTCCCTATGATACTAAATATATATTTTGTTCATTTAATACGATAGTATTTTCAATTATATTTACTTAACCGTAACTGCATTTTTGGCATTTTTTGGTCGGCCCACCCTTAAAGTAGTTTGTAAAATTGATTATTACTTTGCCAGTTGGCATTTTTAATGTTGTCAAGTTATTATTATTAGTTACAATTTCACCAGTCTCTCTCTCACTATCTTGAGTGAAAGTAGGAGAAACGAGACCACAGAGTTCTGCAGTCGGTGGCGGCGGCGGAGGCGGCTGCGGCGGCGGCGACGATGGTGGAATGTACGCGTGTGTGCTCGTAGATGGTCGAGAGTCAATCACTTGGCTCCAAATTTATATTCCTTGTAATGCGCTGTAGGTATTGCGGTATGCTCCCCGCAATACCTACAGCGAAAAGAGAAAGCGCGCGGAAAAGTTTTACTTGTTCACAAATTAGCGATGCGCGCGCATCAGCGCTTTTTTTTAAGGCGAAGGCATAAAAACAGCCAGTATTACTAATAAAGTAAATTAATATTTTTGTGTTTTTGTTTTTATTGTATTTATTGCCAAAACTAATTAAATTAAAGAATTAAATGTTTATTTATTATATTTTATCTCCCAAAGTTAATTTTATTCATAAAATGTTGACCACTTTTCTGACATAAAAACTCTTTGCTAAGATTTAAAAAAGTACCGTTCTTATTAGACGGAGCATCTTGATAAACCGTGCGTTTTACATTACAATAACGCACAAGTGCGTAATGAGATACATTACGATATTGAAATTGGTGAAGTAAGAGACCTTTTACGAGCAAATATGTTATAAAATAAATGAGACTACCAACGCCTCAGTCTCCGTATGACCTCGAAACGTCTGGATAAAGTAAAATGTTGCCTCAGTTTCCTTTAATCCGGTGTCTATATGACACTACTAGCGGCCGCTCGCGGTTTCACCTGCGTGGTTCCCGTTCCCGTGGGAATATCTGGATAAAAGTATCCTATGTGTTATTCCAGGTTATAAACTATCTATATGCCGAATTTCATCCAAATCCATCCATCCGTTGCAGCGTGAAGAAGCAAAAAATATACGAACATACATACACACAAACTTTCGCGTTTATAATATTAGTAGGATTAACATTACCTGCGTACTCTAGCTAATTTTGTTGAGATTTACGCACGAATCCGTTCGCTCAACATTCATAACGGATCGCGCTGTAGCTCAAAACAGAACCAGCGTTATAATAACCAAGTGTTTAATATATATTGTTATGTATAGGTACGTGGCTACATCGAGGTTTACATAACTTTAAATAAATAAAAGCATGAAGTTAATAAAACAACTTTAACGGATCTACTCGCGCAATGATTTAGATTATTTTATCCTGACGTTTGTCTACGACCAACACCTCAGTCTCTCTGTACCCACGAGCCCTGCGGAGGGTTCGAAACGTCAGGGTGAAATAATTTAAATTAACGTGTAAAATAAAAGCGAGTAAATCCTTAAAAGATGTTTTATTTTAATGTGTAGTTAATTAATTAATTGAGGGCTTTTCGCTTGGCAGCGATTTGAAGTCCCTTTTTTATTTGTAAAAATTATGCGTATATCCCTCATTTTTGGGGGAGGCCTTTGTCCAGCAGTGGACGTCTTTTGGCTGAGATGATGATGATGATGATGATGCGTATATTTCTGTTTTTTTTTAATTTCCCTTAATTATAATATTTATATTAATAAATCTATAAAAATCAATTGCTGTCCGTTAGTCGGGCTAAAAATCGAGAATGGCTGGACCGATTTGGCTAATTTTGATTTTGAAATATTTGTGGAGGTTCAGGGAAGGTTTAAGCGGTGAGAAACATAAATAATAAGTAACGGAAAATACTAAAAACGATAATTTAATTTTCCAATACAAAATTATTTGTTTATTTCGTTGTCATGGAAACTGTCAAAGCGGTACGTACACACGGCGGCAGATCAACCTACCCAAAACTGTCAAATTTCTACAATGAATTTTGAACTTTATTGTTTGGCTATAAGGATCAATATTCATTGGAGAAATTTGACAAATTTGGGTAGGTTGATCTGCTGCAGACTGTACAATAAAATGTTCCTAGCTGTGAAACATTTGATGTCTTTTGTCACTTGGTTGGTTCTAAAATATTTATAGGTGTGTATGTGTGTATTGTGTATGTTTCATAGCTGTAGTATGAGGTCCGATCTCTTTGGTCTGTTTTGTTGGAATACAAGACATTTCTGTTCCAGAAATAAAAATGTGTAAAAGTGTCAGTTGGTTGTCGTAAAAAGAAAATCATCACCATCATCATCATCATCAGCTCATAAAGTCCCCACTGCTGAGGCACGAGCCTTTCCTATGGATGGATAGGGAGAACGGGCCATAAACCACCACGCGGGCCCAGTGCGGGTTGGTGGTTGTTAACAACTACTAATGCAGCCGAAAAAAGAAAATAAATGAATTGAAGACGATTATTAAAATCTATCATCAGTTTGTCAGTGCGCGAAAACTTTATTTACTGTATTACTGTTATTGTTTTAAAATGGCAAGGAGAAGAGGACCTGACTTAGGTCGCGATGTCAATCAAATGTGTGACGAGCTAACTCACGTGCAAATCGCACTGACGACCAGCGAGAGACAGATAATGATAACATTAGTTTATATGGCAGAATTGCGTTACACAGTGAATAATAATGAAGTAGATAGGCTTAGGATGGAACGAGTTCGGGCACACCAAACACAACAACAGCGAGCACGAGTGCACGACACAATGAAATAGAGCGATTCCGCAGACGCAGTGTTCCTGTAAACCTGGAACGAGTAGCATTCCACTACGTCCCGGAAATAGATTATTGTGCCGTAACAATTGGAGAAATGACAACCATTTGTCAATATTATAAAGCGTTAAAATACAGCGGTGAATCTACTAGATTATGTTGTGTTGGTGGTAAAGTAAATTAGCCACAATTAATAATTTATCAAAAACAATAACTATGGTATACTACCTTGAAAGTGGGCATGAAATTTTCGTGTAAAGTCTAATTATTAATTCACTGGAGTAATCTGACGTTTACGGTGTTCCCAGTTTCTGATGAACAGAAAATAGTGTTGTGACATGAAGATTGACATCAATTACTCACTCATTCATTCTCATTACGTCCTGAATCAAATCACATTACTCATTTATTTTATTTACTTTATTATGAAATAAAAAATTTTGTTTAATCGATATAACAATATTGGCATTGGTACCTTTAAATGCCCTCAGAACAATAACTAAAGCTATAGAAGGATGGCTAAAATAAAAATCGTGCAACTATGTTTAGTTCCGTTCTATCTTATGGCTAGAAAAGGAGGTTGGAGTGCGACAAATGGTTGACACTTAGTTTTTATTTTTTTTATTGTTATGTCAAACGGTCATCAGATAATCGGTGATCAAAAAAATCTTTGAGTCCTTTATAAAGTCACTCACTACATTACCTCAAATATGACGTCACAAATCTGGTGACACTTTCGAAATAACGAAAGAAAAGGGACAATCGATCTCTTTCCAATACATCACTTAGGTTCATTAGTTAAAATAGTACGAACTGATGAATGAGTGTTGCTATTTTAGTCCGGTTTCTATAGCTTTAGTTATTATTCTGAGTGAATGCCAATAAATGATAACTTTGAAAAGGCGAATTACTCGAATTATATAAAATTAAAGAAAAATGCAATGGATACATTCTTATTCGTCGTCGACAGACATAGAGATGAGTCGTACATGAATGAATCCTTCAATTGGACTATTCATGTACGACTCATCTTTATGTAGCCGCAGACGCCAGTCGTATCCCTACACGCGTTCCCACCGGTCTTGTTAAGTGTACTTCATCTCAGCCAAAAGACGTCCACTGCTGGACAAAGGCCTCCCCCAAGGATATGAGGGGTATTTGCCGTAATCGCCACGCTTGGCAGGCGGGTTGGCGATCGCAGTAGGTTGAGGGTAACCTCAGAGAGATGCTGCTGCCCATCCTCTGGAATGGTCCCTTAGTTGGCTTTTACGACACCCACGGGAAGAGATGGGGTGGTGCAATTCTTTATCCCCGGCACCACACGGGGTAAGTGTACTTAGTTCGTACGTATATATTGTAGTGACACGCAATAGACAAGTATTACGTAATTACATTGTTTTATTCATCAACCCTATAAGCGACCTTCTGATATCTATAAGAGAAAAATAGAGACACTTATAAATACCACAGTTTGATTTGATGTAATTACGCAATAATTGTAATTGTTGCGTGTCACTACAATATATACGTACGAACTAAGTACACACGGCGGCAGATCAACCTGCCCAAAACTGTCAAATTTCTACAATCTATTTTGAACTATATTGTTTGGTTTTAGGGATCAATATTCATTGGATAAATTTGACAGGTTTGGGTAGGTTGATCTGCCGCCGTGTGTACACGTAACAAGACGGTGGGAACGCGTGTAGGGATACGACTAGCGTCTTCGGCTACGGTATTTGCTACGCCGCTACGACTACGGGCTAAACTGCTGACCCAACGCTATGTCGCTACAATAAACACTACCAAATTCGATATTAATAATCTATACATACAATAAGTAAAAAAAACCCTGTCTGATCCGTAAAGGTGTTATTGTATCGAGATTCAGTTCTATTTACGTAATTAATAATTTTAAAATAATAAGTGAAAAAAATTTACCCCGATACTTCTTTTTTTAAATGACAAAACTTACATGGCAGTACTTTTGTCGGCATTTCGGTAGGTAGGACCTTTGGCGCCGCGCCACCGCCATTGATGGAAAGTGTGGTCACATTTATAAAATTAGCATAATTTTGAGGTAATTTGAGTAATTTCGGTACAAAAAACTTGCGTTTTAAATTACGATAACTCTTTTATTTTCATGAATAATATTTTTTTATGATATTTTTTTTGTTATAGTTATTTTTTTATCTATGTAACCCTTTCCAATCGGACAGGGTTTTTTTTACAAATTGTATAATAAAGCTAAAGAGGGTCGAAAGTCTGTACATTGAAGATATTCGAAAAAAAGTTGGCTGGGGATACTTAGAATCGGTAACAGAACACGTTTCAACAGTTTTTTAAAATTTTTGTCTGCTTGTCTGTTTATTTAACCGTGCATCACGTGAAAATGGCTGAACGGATTTGGATGAAACTGTGCACATAGACAGACCACGACCCGGACTAGGATATGGGATACTTTTTTTATCCCGGTAACTGATTGCTGTGGGATAATGTAGTCTTCGCGAACAAAATCGCGGGCGCCAACTAGTTATCAATAGCTTTTAAAAGGTGAAAAGGTTCTATTTAAATATAGTAGTTGTCGCCCAGTGGTCGAAATTCGACCGTAATTTTATTAAGGCTGCACAGATTGTATCTTAAGCAATGAATAGTTAAAAAATATAGAATGTGAGTTTGGATTGGCATTGACAGAATTCGGCCGCTCCTCAGCTTCATTTTTGAAATTTTTAAAAAGAGTATTAAAGCGTGTGTGTCAAATACATGCGTGTGTGTAATATTTGTTTGATTGATTTAATGTATTTTTATGCATAATTAAAAAAAAATAACATTCGGATAATCTTCTCTATATAAACTATAAGTGTGCGAAATGTCATACTCCTTCGTCCGCGCAATTTTCGTAAAAAAGGGGTTACAAAGTTTTTGCTTTACGTATTAATTTATAGATTCTATTTTATTTCGAATATACTTGTCAAGTCGGTATCTAAATAGATTTTTGAGTTGTTCGTTATTTTAGACTTTGGTGTTGAAAGGGTAAAACAAGAGTTTGAATGGAATTAAAGCAGCGTCAGCGTCCTGGTTGCTAGTGGTTAAGACCACCTGTCTCACAGCCACAGGTCCTGGGTTCGATTCCCAGCGAGGGTACATGTTTGTGTACTCGGTTTGGTTGGTGGTAGGGTTGTTTGTCCTGGCTAGCTACCACCGTTTTATCTAAATATCACACCATATATTCAATATTTGTTGTTGTGTTCCGGCAGCTAGACATTTGATAGCCTGTGCCTGGGTTAATACGCTATGCACCTTTGGCCTTATCATCACTTGTCATCAGATGAGATGAAAGCACTGTGCTTACTCGGTTGAAATATTTATTTTTTATTGATTAATATGATTTATCTATCTATTTATTCTACTATAACAATTTGTAAGCTTTGTCTGTACATGCAATTTTTCTGACAAATTTTGGGATATATATTCGTTTTATGACTCACCCAATTCTACGATTTTTGAAATTTTTGTCTGTCTGTCTGTCCGTATGTCCTTAACTTAAGAACAGCTTGACCGATGAAAATTTGTATGTAGTAAGAGCATGAGATTGTGCAAATGATAGGCTATAAAAAAATATTCACAAATTTACGCACAGCAAAGGGGGGGGGGGGGGGGATGACGGCTAGTGGTTATATATAATTTTACGCAAATTTTGTTTTGATTCTTTCAACACTGTCTTTTTTCAAATATAAGGTCACATTTACTCAACTGTAAATATGTAGATATTTCGATTAAAAAGTAAAATAAAGCACTTTCGGTAGTTTCAATTCAAAGGAGACGAAACAGAGAGGCCGCAATGCCTTCACCGCTTACACGTGCCCGTAGTTTCATTCAAAGGAGCCGAAAGAGAGGAAAAGTCGTCGAGCACTGGTCTTAAAGCGTTGAACGCTGGTACCAATAAGACACGAGAATTGGTATGGCAGAATTTGCAACCCACCTCGTAAGTATAGGAACACACTATGCCGAAATTACGCGACCGAAGTTCCGCGGCTGATTTTACGTTTCGACGTATTCGGCTGATATGACCCCGCCCCCGGATCTTCGTAGGCAATCGAAACGAACTTCGGTCGCGTATAATGTGTGCTCTATAGAATAAGTTGCCGCTGAACTTACGCCCGACCGAAGTTAGGCTGTACGTTATAACGCAACGTAATTTCGGTATTATGTGTCGTCAGTAATTTAAATAGCATTGTAGGCGTAATCATGCCGAACTTCGGTCGCGTAATTTCGGCATAGTGTGTTCATACACTTAAACTTCCCGTATTCGATCCAAACCCCTCAGATAATCTAGTAGGGCACAGGGACACGACTAGTGCATACTGCCGTTCCCTCTAGAAAACCTCGGAAGGTGATTCGTTTCACACGGCTTGAGGAACCCTTTAAGTTTCTCGCCATCCCCTAAAAAGTCCGGTGAAGATGAAAATGCCGTCCGAGGAAATAAGCAAACTCTCTTCAAAACAAAACCTCGTAATTTGTATAATGCGTTGAACTTAAATAATTTGTTTCGACAAAAAGTTCATATGGACCGTTTCACTAGTGGTTTTAACTACAACTAGTTATAAGGTAGCAAGTTCTTGCAGATTGCCAAAATTAATAGAAATAAAGAAAGAAAATACATTTAGTTTAGCTACACAACAATAAAAAATAGGCCGCTCGCGGTTCTCTCTCTACCCTCGTCGCTGGGAATCGAACCCAGGACCTGTGGCTGCGAGACAGGTGGTCTTAACCACTAGGCACCCAGGACGCTGACGCTGCCTTAATTTCATACAAACTCTTGTTCTACCTTTTCAATGCCAAAGTCTAAATTAACGAACAACTCAAAAATCTATTTAGAAACAGACTTGATAAGTATAACTATCAATCTATATATACATACTAGCGGCCGCTCGCGGTTTCACCCGCGTGGTTCCCGTTCCCGTGGGAATATCTGGATAAAAAGTATCCTATGTGTTATTCCAGGTTATAAACTATCTGTATGCCGAATTTCATCCAAATCCATCCATCCGTTGTAGCGTGAAGAAACAACAAATATACGAACATACATACACACAAACTTTCGCATTTATAATATTAGTAGGCAAAAATACAAAGCATTATTTTTAATAGAAAAGTTTACAACAACAATATCAGATTCTATTTTTTTCAGTCCATTCAGCAAAAGCAAAAGGTACATCATTAGTAAGTCAACATTTTAATGCCACAATTTCGCCATACACATCCACGTTTTCGCCAACGTCATTGGTGAAATGGAAGTCGCATACGGCACCCTGCTTATTTATTTTAGGCGCACGCACCTACCTGACTTCAAAAAACATGTGCTGAGATTTTGTGGCGGACGCGATGCGCCTTGCTCCAACACAAGTGCTACGGAGTAGGCTTGAAACATAATAATATTAAAAGCTTTTTATTATTTTTGAATTTTTGCGTTCACAATGCTATCTAGACACGCGGTAGCGTGTCAAGCCAAGTTTAAGCTAACAGAACTGGCGAGCAGCACCGTGTGTAATACTACATAAATCATTTGGAGTCACTTTTGACCCTCTTATAACTCAAAAACTATTTCACATAAACATGTCATATTTGGTTCAAATATTGAGACTTGCGAGATACATCATCATCATCATCATCATCTCAGCCAAAAGACGTCCACTGCTGGACAAAGGCCTCCCCTTAGGATCTCTACAACGTCCGGCTTTGTGCTGCTCGCATCCAGCGGCTTCCTGCGACCTTCCCAAGATCGTCCGTCCACCTTGGAGGTCTGCCCACACTGCGCTTTCCGATACGCGGTCGCCATTCAAGGACTGTTCCGCCCCAGCGGCCATCAGTCCTGCGAGCAATGTACCCTGCCCACTCAATACTCATCACTATTATCATTCACCATCATCATACAGGAAGGAAATATATTTTATTTATATGTACTATTTGTAAGAAAAATTATTTTGACACTGGCTAAAAGGAAAATTTTAGATAAACGTTATTATTATTGGGCCTAATTGGCCACACTTCGTCTGTCTTTGTTTTGTATTGTTATTGTGAATATCGTGTAATTTTGTAGTGTGTGCCAATAAATGTGTGTTTGTTTGTTTTGTTTGTTTGTTTTATTACAATATACAGGAATATCTAAATGATAAACTTTAAGTTACACGCTATCTAAGATTAAATTACATAAAAATAATATCAATTTAAATTGATAATTATTACCATGCTCATAATGTCATAATAATGACGATAGAATATTTAAAGTTATAAATAAATAATCATCACCAATTAACACATAAATAATTTACTTATGAAACGTACGTAGAGAAACGTTGCTACAAATAGTTCCAATATATTGTTATATTATTATATAAATATTAATACGTGAAGCAAAAACTTTGTACCCCTTTTTACGAAAATTGCGTGAACAGAGGAGTATGAAATTTCGCACACTTGTAGTTTATATAGAGAAGGAGTACAGAATGTTAATATTTTTTTTATTATGCATTAAAAATACATTAAATCAATAAAACAAACATTACACACACTACCATGTATTTGACACACGCATATACACCAAGTTACAGATATACACTCTTTTAAATTCAAAAATGGAAGAGGAGCGGCCGAAATCTGTCAATGCCAATCTAAATTCCAAACCATATCCCAAACTCACATTCTATCTTTTTTAATTTTTCATTGCTTAAGATACAATCCGTGCAGCCTTAATAAAATTACGGTCGAATTTCGACCACTGGGCGACCACTAGTAATATATAATTATAGTATATAATTATATTAGTATATAATAGTAGTATATAATTATATTAAACTAAACGAATGAAAAGGTCCTCCTCTCTTCTGTTATGCTGTGCCTGACAGGGTCTACAAGCTCTGATTATTTATTTTATTTAAGATCTGATTATAATGATGATGATGGAGGAGGAACTAGACGTATCCGTCGACGGCGACACCCTTAGCTAGTGTTAGCGTTAGCCTGGACCCTTGCATGGGCGCGACCGTGACTTGCAAAACCAAATTTGGTTTTGAACGTCCTGTTACAGGAAGCACAATAGAGACACCCACTTGCATCATATGTATAGTTGTAAGAGGGCTTGGGTCGAGTTTTTCGAATCTGGCGTTTGGCGTCAAGATCTTTAAGACGGGCACGTTCAAAGTTTTGTAGACCCAGTTTGACAGCAGATCGCCAGTTCAATCTCTGAGTGGCAAGCTTCTCCCACAACCCACCAGGCGTGCCAATAGCAGTTAGGTGGCGCTTCAAGACGTCCCTGTAACGCAGATACAGTCCTTCCGGTTTGCGTTTACTTGAGCTCAGCTCAGAGTAAAACACTTGTTTTGGCAACCGGGTAGACTCCATGCGAACAAGGTGCCCACACCAGCGAAGTTGGCCCTTCATGAGAAGACACTCCATTCCGGACATCTTTGTTCGACGTAGAACCTCCGAATTTGGAACATGATCCTGCCAGCTCAGCCGAAGAATCACACATCTGGTGATTATAATATCATCATATTTAGTGCCATCTGAAGATAGGAGATCAGTATACAAAATTTTCTGCGATCCCATATAGCTTGTTTTAATTGAGAAATAAAATGTCGACTCCTCAGCTCTCTGTAGTCCCAACGGCCCCGCCCACCTGTTACGTTACGCTTTCCGAAGTCCGCGATTGCCGCGTGGTATAATAAAGCGCGCACGGTGCGCCTTAACCATTCTGGGTTGGGAAGCGGTCGCAAGCGGGCTACTAGCGGAAATCAGGTTAGTGGATACTTTACAGCGGTTTTAGGGTTGACTGTTTTTTTAAACATTTTTTTTTTTTTTTTATTGTGACACGCCATAATGGCTTCACCCTGCCTGATGAAAAGCAGCCAGTGAAGCCCAAGAAGTGAAAGCGTTCATCACAGCGCTACCACGCTATGCCGAACGCTCACACTATGGCGGCCTGCATAAATGCTTTTTCACGCCCCGCTTAAATAACCCGGGAGAGAAAGAGGAGGGAAACACGTGTGCGGGAAGCGCATTCCACATACGGGCAGTTCGGCAAAGGAACGATTGTCCATTTTTTTATCTTTCTTCCAAACATGGAAGAAAGATAAAAAAATGTTTGAAAAAAAACTATTTTTTTATAAATAACTATTTTTTTAGTGTCGGTTTTTTTTCAGTAATTAAATTTTAGTTACATTCCTGTTGTGTAATAAGATTTTTTTTTTGTAAAAGTGTTTATTTTATCAAAAACAAATTCAATATTTGCTCATCATAATCAACGCTATATAGGTACTTAATGACAAATAAATAATAAAGATATGTTATGTTTTTTAAAATGTTGTGGTTGCCTACGAGTATTTCTTTATATTTTTTAATAAATAGGTATATAATTAATTCAAAAAACAAAATTAATTAATTAATTAATTAAATTTAAAAAAATGTGCATTCTGACGCTAAGAATATGAAACAAATTATATAAAAATAAATATTTCAAAGTAAAATTACATTTTATTTATTTTTGTAATAAAAGTAAGCTTAAACTAGTTAGTTAGCTATAAACTATTGATTTAATTAATTCATTTTGGGACACCCTTTATTTGTTATTTATAAATTCATAAATAACAAATAAAGGGTATTCCAAAATTAGCACAAGATTTGAATTAAATAGAAAACACAGTTTATAGTCATAGTCATAGTTTATAGATTTGATTTGAATTTTTAAATGAATCATAAAATACATAGAATAGGGTTATCTATATATTAATACGTGAAGCAAAAACTTTGTACCTACCCCTTTTTACGAAAATTGTGCGGACGGAGAGTATGAAATTTCTCACACTTATTGTTTATTTAAAGAAGGAGTTCAGAATGTTAATATTTTTTTGAATTATGCATAAAAAATACATTCTATCAATAAAACAAACATTACACACACAACCATGTATTTGACACACACGCATATATACTCTTTTCAAATATTTCAAAAATGGAAGAGGAGCGGCTGAAATCTGTCAATGCCAATCCAAACCAAAATAACGTCCTTGATCCAAACTCACTTTCTATGTTTTTTAATGTTTCATTGCTTAGGATACAATCCGTGCAGCCTTAATAAAATTACGGTCGAATTTCGACCACTGGGCGACCACTAGTTTAAGGAATAACACATTGGGTAAATGGCCTCCACGGCTTTGCTGGCACATACGCATTCTTTAATCGAAATTTTTAAATGCCATAATAATATGCCATACAGTCCGTGAAACAATTCAATTACTGCATGAGACATTTCCTAGTCAATTCAAGTCGTCTACTCTCTCGATTCGGTGATCAGAATTGCCCCCTAGATCACCCCCCTTGAACACCCTTACATTTCTTTTTATGGAGTTATTTGAAGTCAAAGGTCTATGTCAACAAGCCCACAACAATCTGTGCATTACCTAAAGGAGAAAATTAAACGCTGCATCAACGAAATTCAGCCACAATAAATAAAAATATATAAATAAACATCTAAAAATATCTGTTACTCAAATTATTATGACTGTAAGAAGAGCGTAGCATGGGATAATATTACTAATTTTATTATTATTTGGCGAAATATGCCATTTTACTTAATAATAACCGGAAGGCATGGCCTTCCGAAGCACGGGTATACAGATATTGTATCCGGTCACCCCGTCTGAAAATTCGGTAATACGAGAGTAAATTATTTCACGATCGTTATCTTTGAACTTTAGCCGTTGCACCAAGCTTACTACAAGCTACAAGTTTCATTTGAGAATTTGTAATCCGAATAAAACCGGTCAAGTGCAAGTCGGATTCGCGCACGAATGGTTCCGTACCATTATCTATAAAAACGGCAAAAAATCATGTCTGTTGTATGGGGGCCCCCTTAAATATTTATTTTATTTTGTTTTTTAGTATTTGTTGTTGCAGCGGCAACAGAAATACATCATCTGTGAAAATTTCAACTGTCTAACTATCACGGTTCATGAGATACAGCCTGGTGACAGATGGACAGACGGACAGACGGACAGACGGACAGACGGACGGACGGACGGACGGACGGATAACTTAGTCCAATTAGTTAGTCCAGTCCACTTTTTGATGTCGTCCAGCACCATCAAGGTCGTCCCGCCGTCTTCGTCTTGGTCTACCTTCGCCTTTGCGCATTATGTGGAGTCTACTCCGTTGTGATCCGTACCAATAACAATAATACCATATGATTATACGCAAATTTTGTTGCGAACAAATTTACAATTTGAAAAAGGCAAAGTGATGAAAAAAATCCACGAGTGGGAATCGATCCCGCACCTCATGACATGCCGAGTCAGGTGCACTGCCAACTATGCTATCGTGGCGTAGTATCCCAAATATTAAGAGCGTTTACGCCGCACACTAGCGCCGCCAATGAAAAAAAAAACATATCTAGTGATTAGAGATAGAAAATCAAATTATGCTCAACAAACTATCTGAATGAAGTAATTTAGCATTTTTACGTCACCTAATGAACACCTCTAAAGTTTAGTTAAATAAGACGTTACGGCCACTTTTAACTATAAGTATAGTGTGCGGCGTAAACGCTCTTAAAATAAGTCATTGGTTTGTCCACTGACGTACACGTTTAAAAACATGTAGTACAGTGAACCGTCTGAAAAGCAAAGTACACAAGAAATAAGTTTATTTGTATAAGGTAACTAGCTGTGCCCCGCAGTTTCACCCGCTTAGCTCTCAAAAAAAGTATTTCCCCGACTTTGCAATTTTTTTTATTGCTGCTCCACTCCTATTAGTCATAGCGTGACGTAGTATAGTCTATAGCCTTCCTTAATAAATGGACTATTCAATACAAAAATATTTTTTCAAGTCGAACCAGTAGTTCCTGAGATTAGCGCGTTCAACCAAACAAACAAACAAACTCTTCAGCTTTATATTATTATAGAATAGAGTACATGTAGACTTGACTTTGACTTTGATTAAGACTTAAATTTAGTCTTGGCTTGGTTGTCGTAGTGACAAGAGTGTTCGATACAGTAACTCAGCCATCGACAACAGATTTCGTCGCCAAAAAATAACATAAAAAATTTCATTGACATTTTAATGGATGACACCTAGGAAGCAGGTGATTGTATTCAAAATCTGTACTTGACCCCTATTTTTAAAGATTGAAGGAAAAAATAATGTCGATAATTGGTTCTTGTCGAAAACTGGTGCCACTACTCTATTTAATAAAAAAAATGTTTTATATACATAAAAATAGGTCTTTACCTATGAAATTGGAGATTTGTATGAAGATTTCTCATAAAATTTTATTTTTCATACTAACGTTTTTTTTAATTTTCTAAGCATCTATTTATTTTAACACTATAAAAATTGTAGAGTAGTCTTTTTGTTTCACTAGCTAAATATTGCAGATATTAAAAAGAAAAAAATCAAGTCCCTTCAAAGCTACAATGAAACAAAAGGACAATTCCGCGAACAAAAAAGTTAGTCAATTTAAATTAAAAAATTGGGCGATAAAGACACAAAATTAATAATCATTGTTATTACTGAAGCCTAAGTAACATAGTCCTAATTAAAGGTGTATAATAATATTAACAACCGGTATTGACTTTTAGAAGTAATACACCTATTAATAAGTGAGAAAAAAACTCCAATTTCATATGTAAGGACCTATTATTATTACGTTCCGTTTTGATTAAAGTAAAATAAAGAAGAACGAAGAAGAATGAAGAACAGGAACAAAATCACAATTTAAAGAACATGGCGGCCAACAGAGATATTGGTTGGTGTATTAATCTCAAATGGCCTTTTCAGCGCCACCTACAACCTTAGATTATAAACCTAATCTAAGGACCTTCCAAATAAACAGAGATTAAGATTCGAATAGTTAAGTTCCGTGTTTTGTTCCCGTCATGTAAACTTCATTTTATATTAGAGTGAAAGAGACAACACAAAATAACTATTCAAAGCTTTTTCTATGCTTATTTATCCGCCCTAGAGTGGTTGACATGACGAACAAAAAGAAATATTTATAAAACACAGTCAAAAAATTAAACGCCTACCCGACCCAGCCAGGAATCGAACCTGGGTCTTCCCGGTAGCATACCGGTCAGTGCAGCCGCCCGGGTTGCCGAAGACCCACGTTTTAGGCGTTTAATTTTTTCACTGTATTTTATAAATATTTAATTTAGCTTCAGTGCAATTAGCACTTGAAAATAAAAAAAAGTTAAAATTTCAACAAAAAGAACCAATTTTTTTTTGATGGAGAAAACTTCAGAACAATAACTGAAGCTATTAGTTCTTTGTTTGCCCTGCAAAGGGTTCGAAACGTCAGGCTAAACATTAAATAAGTAATGTGTAAAATAAACGCGAGTAGATCCGTAAAAGTTGTTTCATTTCAAAACAAAGAAATCAGCGGCAAAGGTGTCAAAAGGTGTCAAAAAATCATTTTTTTTTTTTTTTTTTATTGTGACACGCCATAATGGCTTCACCCTGCCTGATGAAAAGCAGCCAGTGAAGCCCAAGAAGTGAAAGCGTTCATCACAGCGCTACCACGCTATGCCGAACGCTCACACTATGGCAGCCTGCATAACTGCTTTTTCACGCCCCGCTTAAATAACCCGGGAGAAAATCATTCCGAAAAGTTTGCAATGTATACGGCTTCTTCGGTGTTCGTGCAACGGTCATTGCTTAATGTTTTTTCACTCAAAGAAGTACTTCGAATAACGTTGCTCAAAGGTCTTGGGCAAATGATTTTGCAACACCCTACCCGGCGTTCATACAGCTTGCCTTTTGTTGTCTGACACGCGTTGAACCTTTTTGTTTCAAACAACAAAGATTTAATTACCTACAGCTGTGCTTATTCAAAAAAGTTTGTCGTTTCTTCACAAAGTGGTTAGGTAACCATCTTTACGTAAGTCATCAAAGGAGTAACTAAATCATTTGTTTTACGTCCAAGTCTTAGAAAGGTACTAAAAGAGTGCTATGGCCCTAACCAATGATTCATTTTCGGCTCGAAGGACCGTGAACACTAGCTCGAGTAAGGTATTTAAGTTTATCTGAAATGAGTTATCAAAATTATTCGTTTTAAGTACTACATTTTAGAATAGATACAGAAAGAGAAAAATTGAAAACGTATCATCATAATAGTCTTACACCCGTATTTATAGACAAGTCATTACTTAGCAATAACTTTGTTTTTAGAAATGTCACTAAGATCTTATTTCATTTTATAAATAAGTAACGTTTATATTAGAATAGAAGTTTTCTTAATGAATTAAATAAAAACATTATAATTATTATCAAAATCATAAATTTTATATTATTTTAGACAAAACACAAACTTTCACACGGATTTTAACCTCAAAACTAGCTTGTCACAAGCTTGTCACTATGAATTCTTTGAGAAATTAACTAGATTGCTTGAGTAAAGATATTGGTGACTAGTGCTTGGCTAAGAATTCTAGTCTTTTGAAGTTTCTAACTTCATCGGTTTACTAAAGAATATAAAATTTTACTTAAGCAATTACTTTGCTTCAGTATGACCTTTTACTCGTTTATAAATACGGGGGTTAGTTAGTTCAAAATCATGTTTTTTATTTGCGGACGTTGAAATTGCTATAAAATGGTACATCAATACGAGTAATTTCATGTTAGTACAGACTACTACCTAAATACTTGGACGCGCAGTGTAACCAGAGTGCAATAGAACAATTGAATTTCTATTGTGTTTAAGAACAACTGAGTTGTTATGAAGTAAAACTATTTCCGGGATCCGGTATTCGATAAAAATAAATTAACAACATCTTGATGGTTTCAACCCCTCTTAGTCATTAAGTCTTTTCGGCAACTTTAGGCATTTTAGCCCCCTACATTCAGATCACTGATTATATATAACATAAGACAATCAAATTCACAAATTTATGACATATAAATTCATTGATAAACTCATTATAAAATATATGTATTCAATTTATTTCTAAAATAAATAAATAATTTAATATATTTTGCACACTGTTACATAGAGAAGGGTTGCAAAAAGATATTATTATGGTGAGCAGTGAAACAGTGGCAAAAAGTCTCCGCCTCAACATGTGTTACGTTACGGCAATAGCAAAGCCATCGCCATGACGCTGATTTTCAGACGGAGGGCTATAGCAAGACTGCTTAACTGAGTCCTCGCCTGCGGTAGGTACGCGGGGCGGGAAGTACGTACGGCCTCTGTCACGAACACGAGCGACGTGCGACGCGGCGAACGGATTTCTAGTTCATTGCGCGCTATACAACGGCAGTCATAGTCAACGGTTAAAGAAATAACGCAATGAATTAGAAAGCCGTTCGCCGCGTCGCAAAACGCTCGTACTCGTGGCAGAGGCCCTACGTACCTCCCGCCCCGCGTACCTACCGCAGACGAGGACTCTGTTAAGAGGTCTAGCTATAGTTGCATTCGTACTACTGTATTATAGTAATTTCATGCATCAATAAAATAAAATAAAAATAAATGTTTCCCACACTCACACCAATGATCTAGCCCCAAGAAAAGCTTCCTTAAGCAACTCGAGAAATGGTTAACTAGACAGCGGATAAACATACTTAATATACTTAAATACATACTTATTATACATAGGAAACACCCAGACCCCAAGCAATTTAGAAAAACAGGTATTTCAAAATTGATCCGACCGGGGATCGAACCCGGGATCTTAGAGATGGCGACACCATGAAAACCGGTGTGCAAGCCACTCGACCAAGGAGGTCGTCAATGGATTCAGAGATTGTATAATAATATTAATAATGAAATGAAACATTTTTTACGGATCTACTCGCGTTTATTTTACACATTACTTTAAATTAATGTTTATCCTGACGTATCGAACACTTTGCAGGGTCCGTGGTCACAGGGAGTCTCCCTGTGACGGATAAAAAGAAAAAAATAAACGCGTGTAGATCTGTAAAAGTTGTTTCATTTTAATGTGTAGTGTTCGCGTAAACTTTAGAAAACAATAAATTTATTGATAATTTAAATATGACAAAATGAAAATAAATAATTAGTACATAATTAGATTGGTAAAATAATATTATATAAATTTAAAACGTCAAATCAGAAAGTACAGTGAATTAGGTCTATTTAAAAATGATGATATTTTCATTATTATTTTATTGTAGATAGATAGATAGATAGATAGATATTACTTTTATTGCAACACTATAAAACATAAACACGAACAAAAGAAAAACAATAATAGTATTACAAAGTTACAATTTGGCGGTCTTATCGCTTTCAAGCGATTTCTTCCAGACAACCAGTCGGATGGAGAGAGCTAATTAACTTTAAGATCAGAGGTGAAACTATGAAAACATACTAGAATAAAGTGTATTTTATAAATGAAGCAAAATAATAATAATAATGATAATATGAGGCTCTCGTTAGGCGGCTGGATCAAGGGCCTGATTCAGAAGGCAGTTCTCCTCGATACGGCACGCATTGTGAGGAGGTTCCTGTCTCTGGAGCCCTAATCACCGGTAGTTTGGACCCTGGTCCCGATGCCGGTGGACCCCTATTTATTATATTTTTAAATGTATGTTTTGTTTTTTAGAAAATATTTAAAAATGTAAATTAATATGTAAAAAAATAAATAGAGAGATAATGATAATAATGATAAACATATACTATACCTATATAAATATCATCCAAATAAATAAACCTACTTAAACATAATAGTAGTCTCAGGTAGGAAAGTAGCGGATATGGCAGTTTATTGTATGTATTGTTTTAGGAAAACCAAGGTTCGCAAAGTTTTAATAGGTTACAAAATATAATTATAATTAAATTACTTAGGGGTTCTCACCGATATTAATTAAATCCAGATTAATTCAGATAAAAAACAATATATAAAACCACAAGTGTAGATCACACTCAATGGTCCAGCGTTCGATTGCCATCGGTTGCTCTCTCATATAATTATTGGAATAGTCACATTAAAGGCCTTCACTCCAAAATTGGATGATCGGAGCTAATTCAAGCCCTATTTCTAAGGTTTGGTTTTAATTAAATCCCAATTACATACAACAATTAACATTTCACAAGGATCATTAATTTTTTATTACCTCCGTCACGGGGGTAAGTGAATCTTGTCCCAATTGAACATTGCAGAGGTTTAAGAGTTCATGAAAGTAATCTCATGTGTAGGTTCGTTAACACAGTGCTTAGAACGAGGTTTGTTTAAACCAGGGATTCACAAACTATTTTGGGCAAGAGCTCCCGTTTTCAAATGAACTGTCTTTTAGAATTATATCCGGCTAATTTATCTTAATACATGTAGTTAAACATGTTTTTCCAACGATTCTTTACAACTTGCTAGCTCACTTTGATTTTGTTCATAATAAACAAACTTACAATAACCTTATTTTTTCATTTACCCTACCTTTCTACGTTAGTAGGTATAGGTCTAAAAACGTTTGGCAATATGTTTTAACATGGTGACCGTACTTGATAAGTTTTGGAGGCGGTGGGAATTGATTTAATAGTTAATATTTCTTTAAAATTGATTTTGGAGGCGAGAGGGAATCAATGTATGACTTGAAAACGATGAAATTTGGAGGCATGGGGATTAAGCCAGCCAAATTACCTACTTTAAAAATTCTATCTCTAGTCTTTTTCCTATTGATACAAAATACTTACCAATTTAAAAGCTTTGCGGTTGGTTAAGTAAACTTATACTTATAATTCCTACTAAAATATTAGTCATTCTTATAACAAGTTGGTACTAGGGTTTAATCCCGAGAATACTCGTCCCGGGAATTCCCGGGAAATTTTAGGTCCCTGTTCCCGGGAAATTCGGCTCGAGAAGTCGAGAAATCTCAAATAAACTTACGGTTTTGGGAAATATCTTTCTAACGATCTTTTTGTCATCCACTCTTTGAATAAAAACGTTTATTCATTGTTTACTTAAATATCTACCTTAAGTGTATTACGTACTATTAAGTATGTTGAATTTTTCTTAGGTATAAGTTATAATACTCAGACGCCAAATTCTAGTGCTAGAGATATAAAAAATTAAGTTTTGTGTAGTTAAATCATCTATTTGTTGGTGGATTTCTTAACTGATAAGAGCATTTACGCCGCACACTAGCGCCGCCAATGAAAAAAAAAACATATCTACTAATTATAGATAGAAAATCAAATTATGCTCAACAAACTATTTGAATGAAGTAATTTAGCATTTTTACGTCACATAACGAACACCTCACATGTTATGGTTTAGTTATATACGGCGTTATAGTTAAAAGGGGCCGTAACGTCTACGGGGAAGGCTGACGTAAGCGCTGAATTTTGTCACTGCTTCGACTTTGCTTGCTTTTGCCAGGTTCGATTCCTGGCTGGGTCGGGTAGGCGTTTAATTGTTTCACTGTATTTTATAAATTTTATATATGTCCATATTTTGTTAATTTGAGTAAAAACGCCTCCCCTCCGCAACCGTGCCCGCCGCCCGGAAATATAAATTTGAAATTATCGTCTGGTCTAAAGCGGGACCATGTCGCTCTCGCTGGAGACAGCGGGACAGATAGCCTGATAGCGGGATTGTCCGGACGTATGGTCACGTTAATTATGGGATACGGGTGTTCTTCAAAGTTCTGTCAAAGCGGTAGCGAAGTCCGCCGGTCAGCTAGTATTGTATAAATATTGTAATAATAATAAAACGGTTTTAAAGAACTGTTCATCATCATCAGCCATATGACGCCCAATGCTGGGCATAGGCCTCCCCCCAAGGATCGCCACAACGATCGGTCCTCATGTTAGGGGGGGAGGGGGGTTCTTTTGTTTTCTTCTCCACTCCTAAAAAATAGACGAGTAGAAAGGGTAGTAGGTAAAAAATTTTTGGACGATTCAAAAGCACTTTTCTAAAGTTTATTTGAATAAAAATATTTGACTTTGACTTTGCCATAATCGCCACGCTTGGCAGGCGGGTTGGCGATCGCAGTATGGCCTGCTGTTTGAGGGAGGCGCTGCTGCCCGTCTCTTGCAGGCGGTCTCCCACGGGAAGATAGGGGGTAATGCTATTCTAAGCCGGCATCACGGCGGCTCCTCTTAAAGGGAGTGCCCTTGCTTGCTTTCATCCGTAAAAATTCAATTAATTTCTACTTAAACAACTCTCTTTCATTGTTTTTTCTTCCAACCCATAACATCACCATACCGACAAAGTCACAAGACGTTTATACACAAAAAACAATAGGAATTGTTTTACCAAAATATTTTTCCGAAGTCGAAATCCGAAATAACGACAAGACTTCGTTTTTTGAGAGGCCTTGTTATACCATGTTTTGGTTAAAACACCTCTTTTTTGGAGGGAGTTCGCTAGTTGCTATTCTATAAAAGGGCATTTAATGCCTTGTTCGGAACAGACTGTATGGCCAAATGGTCAGTTCCGATGCCATAAAAAAAGTCGATTGAACTGACATCTCTACTTGGATGTCACTTCACTATTGGAAAACGTCAGATTCAGTATCTCTACCTAGTTTGTGGTCAGATTCACCACTTTGAATTTTGGTTGTGCGCGGATTATTGGTTAAACGAATAATCTTAGCGAGCGTAAGGGGAAAGAAATGCCCTGCTGAGTTTGTTGCCGGTTCTTCTCAGTACAAGCTCTCCCACCCTGTGTAGACTTACGAAACGATAGCATAGTGACATTCACAAGAGCTATTTGTAGTCTGAACTGAATAAATGATAATGATATTTGAATTTTGAATTGCCTCAGACCGCATTTTCAACGTCACCAGTCTTTTTGGGCGCGGCGTGTAACTTATGTGGTTCGAAAGAAACGGAACGAAAGAAGAACATTGAAACAATTTTTCCGCACACATCTTTAAAAAATCATAGCTGCTATATAATGAACATTTTAATACAAATTGAACTATAGTGTAAGTTTTATGTAGTTTTAAAAGCGTAATTATCAGATTCTAGTAATTCTCAAGGGTTTTTTAAAATATTCAGATTTATATAATATTATCTTCTTTTTTCAAAATAGTTTCAAATACTTTTAAAAAACATAAAGAAGCTGTTTAAAAGCCCACAATAGCATAATTATAAAACAAAAATTAAATTAAATATTCCCAAAACACGCGTACACGAAGTGCGCCAACCCCTTAGCCAATTACTTAAAAATCGTTGATGACACTTTAGAACCAATTTGGCGGTACGAAATCAGGCTAACACCGGCGCAGTGCTGCCAACTCAAAGGCGCCAATTTCGAACACTTCGGATATTATTTTCACGGTTGGCAACACACTAACGAGATCGCAATGGCGGCGAGAAAATTACGCCTCCTCCTGTATCAAGACTTTTAGTTCGTCGTATAATTACTTTTGAATCCGACCAAGTTTTGATGTCTTGAACTATAGTGACTTAGGATGGAGTTATCTTATCTTCGAGATATGTTTAAACTGCACTGAGAATCGTTTACAGCTTTCTCGCTGTTTTACGGCTGTCTCACATGTGTCGGTTATGATTCGACGTATGTAGGTATACTGTGCACAATTTTAAATGGGCACAGGCATGCATTTCTTTTTAAAATTTTGGTTATTGTTAGTTTTCTGTCTTTTTTTTTCCTTTTGTTGATGGCTTCGTGCGATAAGCACATTTAGCCAGTGTCAAAGTATTTTTTTCTTACAAGTAATACATAAATAAACAATATTTCCTTCCTGTATGATGATGATGAATGATAATAGAAATGCGAAGTGAGATATGATATACCCCAACCCCTCGAGTGTCTCAGTAAAGATGTGGGGCTTTACTAAGTAAGTTCTCACGCGGACTTTAGTTTTCTGTCTGATGTCTGTAATTGTGCCTTTGTGTATATAAACAAATTAAAGTAGCACCAGTTTTCGACACAATAACCCAGTATTCAACATCGGTTTTCGTCGCCAAAAAGAAATATACTTACCTAGAATTTTATTGAAATTTTACTAGATGACAGCTAGGAAAAAGGTAGCCTGTATTTAATTGTTGCTTATTTCAAACATCAGTAACTGAACCATATTTTCAAAGTCAAATTATTTATTTGTTATAAATGTGGTAAATTCACAAAATTTTCGAAGTAGCTAGCAGTCACTTCATTAGAATGACGTCTGGCATTGTGGTATGACTTTGATGAAGTGCCATTATGAGATAATGACCGAAAAAATATGATTCTGTTTTCATATTCCAAAGCCGGTCGTCGTTTTAACAATAACGTTCACAATCATATTCCACCAAATTTTATCTTAATCAATTAAAGAAAAGCTTTATAAAAAGCGTTTGATTATGTATAAGACTTTACAGTTTGGGTTTAAAAGGCTCTAATTAGTGCAACGTATATGAATTGCTAATTTAAAAAATAGTAATTATGTGTATTGTATATGTATCTATGTTATCACACTAATATTATAAACGCGAAAGTATGTGTGTATGTATGTGTGTATATTTGTTGCTTCTTCACGCTGCAACGGATGTACGGATTTGGATGAAATTCGGCATACAGATAGTTTATAACCTGGATTAACACATAGGCTACTTTATATCCCGATATTCTTACAAGATCGGGAACTACGCGGGTGAAACCGCGAGCGGCCGCTAGTTATTATATAATTATACGTGAATTGTGTTGCGAACTAATTCAATTTAAAAAACAAGTGTTGAAACAAATTTTACGAGCGGGTCTCGAACCCGCAACCCATGACATGCCGGGTCAGGTGCACTACCAACTATGCTATCGTGGTATCGTTTTTTTTTTGCTTAAAGTTTTTCAAATAAAACGTATGTAATATTATTTTGGATTATTCAATAGTAAATCAATAAGGTTAAATATTAGGTCCTAACCTATGAAATTGACGTTTTTTTCTTACTTATTAAAAGGTCTAAAAGTTCTAAAAGTCTATACCGGTTGTTAATATTATTATACACCTTTAATTAGGACTATGTTACTTAGGCTTCAGTAATAACAATGATTTTTAATTTGTGTCTTTATCACCCATTTTTTTTTTAATTGACTACTTTTTATGTTCGCGGAATTGTCTTTTTGTTTCTTTGTAGCTTTGAAAGGACTTGATTTTTTTCTTTTTTATGTTTGCCATATTTAGCTAGTGAAACAAGCACACTACTATATAATGTTTACAGTGTTAACATAAATAGCTAAATGCTAAGAAAATTAAAAAAACGTTAGTAAAAAATTTAAAAAAAGTTAAAAATAAAATTTTATAACAAATCTTCATACAAAACGTCAATTTCGTATGTAAGGACCTAATATTATATATAAATATATAGTTACGTTTTCATTTTAAGGCTAATAATCTTACTCTCTATCGGAAATACTAACGGAACAAATCGTGCATTCACAAACTGGAATCGAACTTGCGCTCACGTTCATTCACGCTTTAAGAATTTCTATGCATTTCTATCAACTTTCAATGTTTGCTATTGTTGGTTGGTTCATATCAAAATAGAACCGTCCAAATAAGTTTGAAAGTTAGCTGTTGGCCTCAGACGTTACAGCGTTACCAAGCTTTGAAGGGGGCTGCAAGAACCTTAAAGGGTTCCAAGGGTTCCTCAAGCTGTCTGATCGAAACACCGTCAGAGGATTCCTATCAACTTTGAATGTTTGCTATTGTTGGTTAGTTCATATCAAAATAAAACCGTCCAAATAAATTTGAGAGTTAGCTGTTGGCCTCAGACGTTACAGCGTTACCAAGCTTTTAAGGGGCGGCAAGAACCTTAAAGGGTTCCAAGGGTTCCTCAAGCTGTGTGATCGAAACACCGTCAGAGGGCTTCTAGCTGCAATGACGTCACGCACCGTTCCCCACTTGATTCACCGAGAGGTTCGGATCAGAGGTTGGTAGAGGGCTTAATTGAAGAACATCTGGCTAGCTATCACTTCCTTTAAGCAGAGTGAACGAGAGTGCGGCAACAGTGCCGTGACCTTGAACCGACGTACCGACCTGTACCTACCGGCTAGGGTTGAGTCACACATAGTTAATTTATTATTGTGTGAATTTGGGTGTCTTTTATATTGTAAACTTACCTTGTTATATCTGTCGGCAAAGTAAAAAAGGACAAACTGGGATTATGGTTGTGTGTGTTGAGACATCCTCATACAGGTTTTTTTTCCAGACATTTTCAATAGGCACCCATCTACATGCAACAAAACTCGCAATCGCGACACCCAAACCAAGAAAAATACGTGTACATACTGATCGACAGCGCTCAGTGACATACTTGTTAATCTCCGTTACTACAGCAACATACGCTGCCCGATCCGCGTTTGCGGGGACAGCCCGCGTCATCACGTATTCCTTTCCCGTGCTTTTTTCGGTGTGCTAATGTAGGTGAACTACGAGCTTGTTTGCGTGCGTTTTGGAGCTCTTGTATGAAGTTGCCGCACTCTCGTTCACTCTGCTTAATTTTAAAAAATCAGAGTTAGTAGCAGTGTTTGCCGACATTTTGGCAAAAAACAGTGGATTCCGGATCAAGCGCGCTTTTACCCTCGGCTTCCCGATCCGATCCGAACCCTTCGGAGAATCTAGTAGAGCACGGGGACACGCACTTTTAAGTGTGTGATGCCGTTCCCTCTAGAAAACCTCCGAAGGTGATTCGTTTCACACGGCTTGAGGTACCCTTTACGTACCTCGCCGCCCCCAAAAAAGCCCAGTGACGCTGAAAATGCCGTTTGAGGCAATCAGCAATCTCTCCCAAAAAAAAACCTTCGGCTTTATCAAGCGACCGCCATTGTACAACATGAATGCAATAAAGAACTTAGAATTTGAACTTTAAGCGAAGCGACTATTAAATCTGTTTCTTTTTATGTTTAGTTTGCTGATTGACCCAGACGGGGCATTTTCAGCTTCACCCGGCTTATTCGGAGGCAACGAGAAACTTAAAGGGTTCCTCAAGCCGTGTGAAACGAATCACCGTCAGAGATTTTCTAGAGGTTTTACTAGATTCTCTGAGGGGTTCAGATCGGATCGGGTAGCGGAACAACCCGAGGGCGCCTCTAAAGGCTCGGACCAGAGTGAACGAGAGTGCGGCAACTTCATACAAGCGCTCCGAAATGCACATACACAAGCTCGTAGTTCACCTACATTAGCACACAAAAAAAAGCACGGGAAAGGAGTACGCGATGACGTGGGCCGTCCCTGCAAACGCGGATCGGGCAGCTTATGTTGCTGTAGTAACGAAGAATAACAAGTATGTCAAATATCACTGAGCGCTACCGATCAGTATACACGTATTTTTCTTGGTTTGGGTGTCGCGATTGCGAGTTTTGTTGCATAAAGGTGGGTGCCTATTGAAAATGTCTGGGAGAAAAACAAGTTGTGTATGAGGATGTCTCAACTCTCAACACACACAACCATAATCCCAGTTTGTTTTTTACTTTACCGACAGATATAACAAGGTAAGTTTACAAGAGTTTACACTATAAAAGACACCCAAATTCACAAAATAATAAATTAACTATTTGTGACTCAACCCTAGCCGGTAGGTACAGCTCGGTACGTCGATTCAAGGTCACGGCACTGTTGCCGCACTCTCTTTCACTCTGCTCGGACCTCGGCTAGGGTTAACCGGGTCGTGGGGGTTGGGAGAAGCGCATAGGTACCACGTGTGAACCGGCTCGTCGTACCCTTGTTCTACGAGTACGGTGTCTTGGGCCTAAACTACTCACTGTGTATGTTTAGTGAACTTTAGTGTATTCTGTAAATGTGTAGTGGCATTTAGAGGATCGGGCGGGGGGTATAATATAAAATAATGGTAAAGTAAATAGTCTATTAACTGTCCCACTGCTGGGCAAATACTTTTATCATTGGGTTAGCGATCAAAAAACAATTAAATCATCGAAACACCCGTAACACACTTTGCACGATCCGGGAATTGAACCCATGAAAAACTGACGTCCTGAATGAGTAGTAGGTAAAAAATGTATGAACGATTCAAAAGCACTTTTCGTAAGTTTATTTGAATAAAACATTTTGTCTTTTACTTTGACTTATGACCTTCAGTCACATGAGTAAATATATATTTACTCATGTGCTTCAGTTGTCGAACCAAGCGTTTCTACCACTTTTAATTAAAAAAACTACTACTACACAGAAATATTCGCGCGCAAAATATACCACAGAGCAAACAATTATGAGGTGCGTATTCGTATATCGCCATAAACAATAACCAAAGACAAAACGAGAGCGGTTCCGCCCGCGCCCGGTTACAGAGCAATTTACTCTGTGTCTCGTCAGTTAGCCGCGAAAATTACCGCCAGCTCAACAGGTGGCATAGTGTTGTATCCCTGTATACGTTCTTTGTCGATGTTTTTAAAATATTTGTTTTTAACAAAATACGAATGTATATGGTATAAATTAAATATTCTATGATTTGGTATCGACATACTGTTTTCTTTTAATGTCGTTGCTTCTATTTAAAGCTGGGGAGTATCTTGCGTCCATTCTTCTCCACAACTAAAATATAGAAGTCCTGAATGGATTGTAGGTAAAAAAATGTTTGGATGATTCAATTCGGTCTTAGGAACCACCATCATACTGTACAGACAATCAGTACTCTTACCAAAAAATTTGGCAAGTCGTTCCCTCTGTAAGACCATTCGGCTTTGGAATTCTTTGCCGGCGCATGTGTTTCCCAGTTCATATAGCCCCGGGTCTTTTAAGCGAAGCATGAAACGGCATCTATGCAGGTCGTCATTAATGGGTGCGCTTGTTACTGTGCTTGTTCCACGGTGAGGAGCGCTCTCATTATCTTGAACAGCATCGGCTGCTTACCATCAGGCCGGATGTGGTCACTATGACGTGTCAATATAAAAAAGCACTTTTTAAAAGTTTATTTGAATAAAAAAAAAATCTTTCTTTGACGTTGACTACTTATTTGTCTAATCAGATTAATGCTCGGGTTGATTGAGAGAATTCGCGGTTTAATCTCAATAGCTTTGTTAGAACTTTCTAGATGGGTTAACAGGTCTATTTAATGTTTTTTTGGGGAACAGAATGTGCTGTCTGCCTCAGGCAACATTTTCAGCGTCACCAGCCAAGCCGTGTGATCGAAACACCGTCAGAGGTTCTGTAAAGGGTATAGCATCACGCACAGTGCGTATCCCCGTTTGCTACTAGATTCTACGAGGGGTTCGGATTGGAACGGAACTATTTTAATGTGTTTAATACGTCAAAAGTATATTTTCTATTTTCTGTTTCTTCCTAATAAGTGTTCTACTATGATAGTTAGGACACTTGTCTGATGTTTAATGCTGTAAAAGAAAATGAGAAAATAAAAGCCTTTGCTGAGTTTCTTGCCGGTTACTCTCGGTATATACGATCACGTGTTGAGACTCTTACATAAACGCCAATGTCTTTGCCACATAATTATGCGATAACAAAAAGATTATCTTTATCTCGCAATAAATGTGACTGTAATATAAAATGTTATAAAAGACACTGGTTAGTGGTGAAAAACAAGAAAACACGATACGATACAAAAGAAAAGTACTAACCAAATTAAACTTCCGCCTCTGTAGTCTAGTGGCTAAGACCACTGGTTTAGACTCAGACGTCCCGGGTTCGATTCCCAGCGGGGGTACATGTTTGTGTACTCGGTTTGGTTGGTGGTAGGGCTTGTTTGTCCGCCTGGCTAGCTACCACCATCTTTTTTTTATTTTATTTTTATTTATTATTTTGGCAACAAACAGTCAATTACCTTATCAAAATATGTCATGTATGCCATAACATCAATGTTTGTAGCATTGTTGTGTTCCGGCAGCTGGAGATAAGATAGCCAGTGCCTCACTAGTTGAGGATCCCGGGTGAAGTGCGCTTCCATCATTGGCCTTATCATCACTTAACATCAGGTGAGATCAAGGCACTGAGCTTACCCGTTAATATATTATAAAAAAAAACTTATAACAACTACAATTTCAAAAGAAAAAAAACAGATATAACGAAAGTGTTTGTAACATACTCTATCTTTAGATATTTTTTTAATTGTTATACGATAACAAAGAAAATTATCATAGGTATATCGACCAACAGGTACATCACTAACCGCAGGTTGATGAACAATGGCTCGTTCGTCGGCCGCTGTTAGAGGCCAGTTGGATGGTCGATCAGCCCGTAGTTGAAGCCCGTGCAGATAGACCACGACTAGAAATGGCCTTTTGTTCCACCCGAGTATTACCAACACTGCTTTACTGATGTTTATACAGGATGTTTGGTAATAGGATGAATTTCCCGAAACAGCCATGCAACCAAGTATTAGGTCCTTACCAATGAAATTGGCGTTTTGTATGAAGATTTTTTACAAAATTGAATTTTTCATACTAACGTTTTTTTTAATTTTCTAAGCATCTATTTATTTTAACACTATAAAAATTGTAGAGTAGTGTGTTTGTTTCATTAGTTAATTATAGCAGACATTAAAAAGAAAAAAATCGAGTCCCTTCAAAGCTACAATGAAACAAAAGGACAATTCCGCGAACAAAAAAGTTAGTCAATTTAAAAAAAAAATTGGGGGATAAAGACACAAAAATATCATTGTTATTACGGAAGCCTAAGTAACATAGTCCTAATTAAAGGTGTATAATAATATTAACAACCGGTATTGACTTTTAGAAGTAATACATCTATTAATAAGTGAGAAAAAAACGTCAATTTCATAGGTAAGGACCTATTATAAAGAACACTGTGATAACGTGCAAAATCATACAATCACGTAGATTAACTTTTCCGTACAAAAACTTAAATTTGTCCTGTTCATTCCTGCTGTTAAATCCTTTTTCTTATAAATAAGTTTTTCTTTGTCTTTGATTTGTGTGCTTTTATTGTTTTATGTTATTGACACTGTCAGAAAATATAATTTGTGAAAGACAAGATATTTGGACTTCTTGGCGGGAAAGTGAAGAGTCATGTCTGCGATTTTGTTTTATTTTCTAAAATTTGTGTTATGTCGAATATTAATGTGAAATAATGGTGGATTATTAACCGTTAAATGTTCGTGAGTGTGCATTAGTGTTGGCAAATGAAACAAAACAGTGCAATGTCACTTTTCGAATTCTCTCAAGAAGTACGTCCGAGGACTTAGTAAAGCCCCATATTTTTACTGAGATATTCGAGGGATTGGGGGGTATATCATTTCTCACTTCTCATTTCTTTTATCATTCATCATCATCATACAGGAAGAAAATATTGTTTATTTATGTATTACTTGTAAGAAAAAATACTTTGACACTGGCTAAATGTGCTAATCGCACGAAGCCATCAACTAAAGAAAAAAAAAACAAGATATTTTTATTCCGCCTAAAATCCATACAATCTTCGAGTTTTTACACCTGCAATGTTTTGACTTTTGTTTATGTTTGACCATGAGGTTGTCAAGCAAGAGCAACGTATCAGCTTGACCTAGGTTTGCCACGTTACAGTTTTACTTAGTAACAAAGAACCTCGATATCTCGGCCAATTATGCATGTATGTATGTCTTTAAGGTTCATAATTTTCCAGGGATCTATGGACCAGGTAACTATTTACCCTGTATAAATAACGAGCCGCTTTGTACCTAGGGTACAGTGTTCTAAATGAACCACTGATCGACCCGTAAAATAAAAAATAAAATGAGAATATAACTATTGATTACGTATATTATGGAATTTTTTTAACTCTCTTCGTTTGCCTCGAACTCGAACTATGCAGCAAGCACCCTGTACCACAATAAAATTGGTTGGTGGTAGGCTTTTATGTCCACCTGGCTAGCTACTTTACTATCTAAATATGTCGCTATAACATCAATGTTTGTAGCATTGTTGTGTTCCGGAAGCTAGAGATAAGATAGCCAGCCTCAGTAGTTGAGGGTTCCGGATGAAGTGTGCTACCCCCTACGGCCAACTGCTTACCAGTAACAAATAAATGAAGAACACAAAATAACTGGTTTTAACAGCATTAAACGTGTTTTACCAAACAATTTCATTCACTACCAAGATTTATCTACGTAGTTTATACATTATAACGAGATAGGTAGACGCTAGACTTTCTAAATGGTTATTTATGATGTTGCGAGTTCTTCAATAATAACTTGATTGGTGAGAAATCAAATATGGAAGGTAGAAGAAAAATGGCGGCGGGCGGCGCTACCCTTGACAGTTAAAAAATGTTTTTATTTCATAATGAATGTGAAGTTAGATTGAATCTTTTAGTAAGTGTTATTTGTAAACAAATAATTCTAAATATGTACACAACAAAAAGAAATATTACTTACTTAACTTAAATTTAAAAAAAACAGAAATAATCATTAGAAAATTGAAAACTAAAGACCTACAAATATAAGTTGCCCTCCAACTGTGGGCTCATGGGAACGGTCCCAAGAATGCTGGCAACATTGCCCCTTTGGATTGCCAAACTAATACGCTGGCTAGCAGCATTCTTGTCACCGGAGGCCTCGATATTGCTAGCATTTAACTCTTTAACAAGCTGCTTTGCCCCCGGCCCCCATGGACCCATTGTTTCAAACGGAACAAATAAATAATTCCGACCTAGGTTTGCGTATTTGTGCCGTTTGCGATTTTCAGCGCTTACCGCAGCAGCCCCCACATGAAGTGAAGTGGCGCAAACATGCGAGGGAGCCACGGTGTCAGCACAGGTTGCATGCCATTCTGTTTCATTGTGTTTCTTATCTTGGCACCCTGAAGGGGTAACGGGACTTTAATTAATTTACTGTTCTGTGATAATTAACGTCTTAAGAGCACATTAGTGTTGATTTGCATTTCAGCCTTATAAGAGGTTTAGTTTAGTGGTACCGGTGTTCGACAGGAAACAGTAATCGACTATTTTTCCATTAAAAAGTGGTTATACAACTGATTTATGATTTTAGCAAAAAATTTTATACATATAGAAATAAAAAAAATCTTTATTAGTTACAATTACACATACACATTCAAAATATATCATATCATCATATCACTTGTTTTCCTTTTTCGGTAGCCTGTTGGCAGAGCGCTCGTCTCAATACCTGAAGGTCCCAGGTTCAATTCCCAGATAGGGCAAAATGTGTTTCGAATTTTTCGATACATAGCCCGGGTTTGTGATCACCAACCCGCATTTGGCAAGCGTGGTGATTAAGCCATTACCCATCAATAGTAGCTATGATTCGGTGACGCGCTTGATTCGGTGGAACGCAGAGCCAGGAAAATTATAGGTGACGATAAGCTAGTTAAAATTAAGCTTCACAGTCTCGCTCACCGCCGCACAGTTGCCTGCTTGTCGGTCTTTTACAGGCTATACTTCGGAGAGTGTGCTATTGAGCTGCATGAGCTCATTCCACCTTCCCCATTTTACCATCGAGAATCTAGACGTACGGCTGGCTACCACCCTTACCTGGTTGATATTCCACTTCTGCGCACTAAGCGTTTTGCTTCTACATTTATAATGCGTACAGCCAAAGAGTGGAATTCCCTGCCGGCATCTGTGTTCCCGAGTGCATATAACCCTAAAGTTTTTAAAGCCCGAGTGAATAGGCTATTTCTGGGCAAGCTTGTCCCATCGTCGGCCTCTTCTTAGCCCTAGGGATTAGAATGAGGCCAAGAGCAAGCCCATCTCACAATAAAAATAAAAAAAATAAAAAAAGATGACTTGATTTCAATGATGGACGCCTTTGCCCAGCAGTGGGGCAATAGGCTGTAAAATTTTAAAGAAAACCTGTAAAATTTTAAAGAAATTATAATTGTTACTTTTGACGACAAAAACCGGTGTCGACCAAGGGCTCACTGTGTCGAACACTGCCATTACGATATCGAACGGGGTATTCAATAGCGGCCCATCCCTGCTTCGCACGGGTGGACATTTTTTTTAATATCTAGTCTATAGTTATATAGTCTATGTTACTTCACTAACCCGATCCGATCCGAACCCTTCGGAGAATCTAGTAGGGCACGGGGACACGCACTTTTAAGTGTGTGATGCCGTTCCCTTTAGAATACCTCCGAAGGTGATTCGTTTCAGACGGCTTGAGGTAACCTTACGTACCTCGCCGCCCCCAAAAAAAAGCCCGGTGATGCTGAAAATGCCGTTCGAGGCAGTCAGCAATCTCTCTCAAAAAAAATCAGCGCTAAAGTAGAATTCTAAAGTCAAAGTCAAAGTATTTATTTGCAAAGAACAGGTATATGCAGGATGTCAAATATAAGTATTAGAATCGCTATTCAATTAATAAACATTAACATGCAAAAAAATATTGATAATCAATAATTTAAAAACTCATTTATGCTATAATAACATTTTTCTAACAACCATATACGTAGCTTTTTTGTCATTAAACTTATAGGTCCCTGTTTAAATTGATTTGGGATTCTTTTATATACTTTTATGCACAGTAACAACTTTTTTGATAAAGAGCAGTATTTGGGCGGAAATCTAAGACGACTCTGTCACTGTCTCTTGTGTTTCGAGGAAATTCATCATTGGCTCGTAAAAACAATTCTGGGTGCTGTTTGACAAACTTGTATATATCTAATATGTACATACTTGGAATGGTTATGGTGAAAGAATTTTTTAAATCGGTCCAGTAGTTTTTGAGTTTATTCGTTACAAACATACATACAAAAATACAAAGCTTTCCGCTAATATAGACATTATCATTTCGCGAGTTAAATTATTAGATCGTTTATTTGTATTTTGTACACAATATTACAGTTGTTACATTAAAATTCATGATCCCGCTTGGATATTACGAGTATAAAAAATGTAATATTTGCCGTTTGCCGACTTACTTTCATAAAAACATGAAGTTTTTATGAAAGTAAGTCGGCAGACGGCTGGGGTTGCCTATGTCGAATACACTCAAGGGCGGAATACTTATGTCTTTAAAACGGCGTCACAGATTACGTAGTACTACGCACGGCGTGCCTTTGACCAATGCATACTGCCTGTCATGGCCTAGGGTTCGGAGACATGGACTCTCACCCGCTAACATATTCACCATCTTCAATTGTCACAACGAAGGGAGTGGATGCGAGTGGCACAAAGATCCCCCCCCCCCCTCGAAGAATCTAGTAAAGAACGAGAGCACACGCGGATTATGCGATTTCTTGGCTTGAAATACATTTTGAGAATCCTGCCGCCCCCAAAAAAGACCGGTGACGGTGGAAATGCCTGCAGAAGCAATCAGCGAACTTTAAAAAATATCGCAGATAGCCGCTGGATGCGAGCAGCACAAAGCCAGTCGTTGTAGAGATCCTTGGGTTGGGGCCTTTACTGAATAAATGATTTTAATTTTTTTTTTTTAAATTTTTTGAGACAATCAGCAAATTCTCTCCACTCCACTTCAATAGTGGACGTCTTTTCTCTGAGATGATTTATTTTTGGAGAGAATTTGCTGATTGTCTCAAAAAGTTTTAAAAAAATTAAAAAATAAATAAATCATAATTTATTTTTTTTTTTTTTTTGGTGGGATGATGACCTGCGAAAGACTGCAGGCAGATGCTGGATGCGTCAAGCCGAGGACAGGGCGCTATGGCGCTCATTAGGGGAGGCCTATGTCCAGCAGTGGACTAATATAGGCCGATGATGATGATGATGATGATGTTTTGTAATTGTTGGGAAAAATCAAGATCCCCGCCACGTAAATTACCAATGCGTCGCCTTAAAAAAAAACACTTGGCACCCTGAGGTTTCTGTCTCTCAGTAGCACTTCGACTTATCGGAATCTTTTGTACAAGATTCATTAACCCAAGTTTTAATTTATTTGAAGTGATTTTTTAAGCTTATACAGTAGAATAATCACATAAGTCATCACACTAATATTATAAATGCGAAAGTTTAAGTGTATGTCTGTATAGTGTTCCTTCTTCACGATGGAACGGATGGATGGATTTGGATGAAATTCGGCATACAAATAGTTTATAACCTGGGTTAACACATAGGATAGTTTTTATCCCGATATTCCCACGGGAATCACACTATAAATATACTAACAACGACAATTTAATTTTCCAATACAAAATGATTTGTTTTTTTGTGGTCATGGAAACCAAAGAGAATTTAATCACTTGATGGAAACTGTCAAAGCGGTACGAAGTCCGCCGGGTCCACTAGTAGTTATACGGTAGTATTAATAATACAGTAGTATTAACGGCTCCAGCCCACGATCGACTACCGATCCAATCCGAACCCCTCGGAGAATCTAGTAGGGCACGGGGACACGACTAGTGCATGCTGCCGTTCCCTCTAGAAAACCTCCGAAGGTGATTCGTTTCACACGGCTTGAGGAACCCTTTAGTTTTCTCGCCGCCCTAAAAAAGCCCGGTGCAGCTGAAAATGCCGTTTGAGGCAATTAAAAAACTCTATCAAAACAAAACTCGGTCGACTGTTTGTAGGATCGTCAATAAGACCTATTTTTTTGAGCCTGCTCCTGTTTATAGAATAACCCTTGAGCGATATAATTGTAAATAGAAATCACTGTTCGCCGTTCATCGGTACAAAGAGAATATTTTCAGCCCGTACCTTTATTTACCGACAGCTCGGTTCGCCGAAAGAATGTTAAAAGTAATAAATGTTTCACCGATCCCACCATTTGCAGATAAGGCAATTCGCTGAAAGCTCCACTGGGCGAATTAGCTTTTTTTGTTCCTTCCTCGTGGTCAAACTAAGTAGTCAAACTGATTTGACCACGAGGCATTTTCGAGGAATTTAATAAAAGAATAATATAGTCTTGTAAATACATATTAGCAAAGATTATAATAATATTCTTCTATATTAATAAAGCGGGAAGCCGCTGGATGCGAGCAGCACAAAACCGGTCGTTGTGGAGATCCTTGGGGGAGGCCTTTGTCCAGCTGTGGACGTCTTTTGGCTGAGATGATGATGATGATGATGATGATATTAATAAGCAGTCTCCTGCATAGTTATGGTAGCCTGGTACTTTATGTTGGAAATATTAAATCTAGTGCAACATTATATAGTTACAGTTTATGTCCACGAAGAACGTTAAAATTACTTGTGGTCAAATCAGTTTGACTACTTAGTTTGACCACGAGGAAGGAACGAAAAAAGCTAATAGCTGTTTTTCTATAAACAGGAGCAGGCTCGATTTGTGTTCGCCGAGGTTTTATCACCTATATATTTTGTGACTGACTTTTTGTAGGACGTGTACGTTGCAACATAGAACTTTTCATTTTCACCGACTAAAAAATCGGTCACCGATTAAATGCCGTCCGCGGAGCTATTAAGATTGAACCACGATTTTTCGTATTTAACCCTGCTATCTATCCGTTTGACTACAACTCACTGTTAAAATGTAGAACCTTAAGTAACAAAATGCTGCAATTTCTAAAGTTAATATCATTAGCTCAGCTAATTTTGTATAAGAGCCAGAACAGCTGATGTTGGTCGGCCATTTTGGAATTGAGAGCACTTGGCTACCATAAACACAGTAGAGTGTTTATGAAGCAAAATTAGACGCAACGTAGCAGGCACATTTTGGAACTAACACTGATTTACATATAGCTGAATAATTTGTCAAATAATTTGATAGATACTTAGTAATAGCCTATGTCCCACAGCTGGGCAAAGGCCTCAACTATTGAAATAAAATCATCGCTACAATTGGTGGGTATTGGCTTAAATGACCACGGCTGCCATATTATTATATGGGTTGGTAACCACAAACCTTGAAAGGGAGTTATACATTGAAAATTTAAAAAATACTTTGCTCTACCTGGGAATTGAACTTAGACGACCCAACGGTTGAAGAGTACTTGAGCACTATAAAAATGTATTTAAAAAAAATATAATTATCATCATAATCATCATCATCATCGGCCTATCTTAGTCCACTGCTGGACATAGGCCTCCCCTAATGAGCGCCATAGCTCCCTGTCCTCAGCTTGACGCTTGATATAATTATATTACGTATTTATTCAATAGTATTTAAAAATAATTAATAATATTTTTAACTGTATAATAATTCAAAGTTCTCAAAATTACAGTATAGTTTTATTTCGTATGTTTTTTTTGTTATTTCAATTATTTACCTTGTCGCACTTTCATATTGAGAATAGAAATATATAATGTGAAAAACCTATCAGTTTTCACATTATTTGAAGTGCAGTTGAGGCTTGACTCGGTATGTCAGAGGGTGCGGGTTTGAATTCCGCCTGGGGATTTTTTAAACACTCTTAAAATGTGTCTTGTATAACGTCTGTTTTAATGTGTGTTTTATATGTGCAATAAAGGATTACATAATAAAAAAGAGTCTAACTCTTCAACATATGCGGCGAAATACAGTGTCATGTTGGAACGTGTTCAAAACAAGTTCACAAGACACTTGTATTTCAAACTTTATGGGGTGTACCCTTTTTACCCACTGATGTACCCTACCTTATTTGTACTGGGTATGGTGGGGTGCAATAAGTTAGAGGTGCGGCGGGACTTTGCGCTCACAATGTATGTGGTAAAGCTGCTTCGCGGGTTGGAGCACCACCCGGAGCTGCTGGGCCACTTCCAGCTGAGCGTGCCCGACAGGTACGTGTTGAGGCGGCGACGCCCGCTGCTGCTGGCCGTACCCCGCGCCAGGACCAATCTGTTAGCGCAGACGCCGCTTGTCCGCACAATACAGACAGTAAACAGGGTTCATGACCAAATGGACGTATTCGGGGGCACTTGAGTGAACTCGCAAAATTTACTTTGTATATAATAAGTTATGTTAGGTAATAAGTATTATAATATGCGTTTATTTTATAAGTTTAGATAGATAGATACGTAGTAACTAGTTTTTAAGGATGGCCGCGCTATCGCATTAGGTTAAGAATATCTGTAATGGTAGTGTAAGGTTTTAGTAAATAAATAAATAAACATCATTTAATACTTGTTTGTATGAGTATATAAGAGTATATGGGAATATTGTCACCTTTGAATACTAGCGTGGGAATTATTTTCATCGGTTCAATATTTAGCACACTTGTATGTTTGTTGCTCTATATATCTCTGTCCAACATAGTTCCTCCTCTATTGGTACTGTCACGGAGATTTATCTTTTATCGATTAAGCAATATAGTTTATATCAGCGTGGCAGATAACACAATAATCCTTCAATTGGTAATTGATAGTTTAATCAAATCCTTTTTATAACGAAAGTGACGTAATTGGAAAATCTGGTGCACTATCAGACAAGGGGGACATATATCAATCTAAAGCCGTTGCTTTAAATAGCTTATTGTTGATGTAAAAATAGATTCCACGAAAGGCGTTGAACTGCAGCACACATAGGTATAATTATATATATTTCAAAATAGTCTAGTTATCTATTACTTATCATCATCATCATCATCATCAGCTCAGTTTATGTCCCCACTGCTGGGGCACGAGCCTTCCCTATGGATAGATAGAGAGAACGGGCCATAAACCTCCACGCGGGCCCAGTGCGGTGCGGTGGTTGTTAACGACTGCTAATGCAGCCGGGACCAACGGCTTTACGTGCCTTCCGAAGCACGGAGGCGCTCGAGATGATAAATTATTGGTCACCCATCCGATGACCGGCCTTTGCGAAAGTTGCTTAACCTCAGCACTATCAGACCGGGCGCGTTAACCACTGCGTCATAGCATTCGCAACAATATTTGCGGAAAATTATATGTCATCATCATCATCATCATCAGCTCATTTTTATGTCCCCACTGCTGGGGAAGAAAATGTAAATAATCATAAATAGCTGACTCCATTAAAAGTCAGCTTTGCAATTTCTTGCAGCTGCAAATGGTGCTGAGAGGTGTCCAATTCGTCGTAGCATATTAATTTAAATTTTAAGTATTAACTTTATTATTAGAACCTAATCCTAACTGTGTTTGGTTGTTTAAATGTTTTGAATTCAAATTTGAACTAAAATTTTGACTTTAAAGCTTTTGAAGATGAAAGGATGGATGCTTGTGAATGTGAAAACCGTGGTTCAATTTTCTAGACTACTTACGTGTGTTGATACCTAACACAAGCGCATTAGCTTTCTATGTATGTTACCAGGACAGTTAATAATGTGATACATAGAAAATGGCTATAAAATAATATAAAAACCCAAACAAAAAGAAATCGCTAATAACCAACTTAGATGTGAGTTAAAGTGTGTAAGTGTGTGTGCAATCAATTAATGCAGATTTAGGGATCTTCAAGAAACGAGCCTATTCCTTCCTTAAAGGCCGGCAACGCATCTGTGATTCCTTTGGTTTTGCGGGTGTCCATGGGCGGCGGTGATTACTTCCCATCAGGTGACCCGCCTGCTCGTTTGCCTCCTTCTTATATAAAAAAAGATTTCTTTTTCTAAAGGTTCTTCTTTGTTTAGCTCTATAAACTTTAAAGATGAATTGTGGTTAGTATATATTTTAAACGAAAAATAATTTAAAATACTTTTTATGAATTCTCTCTATGATGTGTAGTGTTCGCTTAAAGACACTATTATTTATTTTATTTATTTATTTCTTTATTTTAAAACTTTTGCAACATAGGATATTACATGGCGGGCTTAATGCCTGAGGCATTCTCTACCAGTCAACCATAGGGTGGTGCAGAAATAACAAGGTAGGTTCAATTAGGTGAAGACAACAATTTAGAAATAAAAATAATATATTATAAAACGCACAGTATATACCTACATTTATACAATTTTTATAAATAAACAAATAAAATGTATATTATTACATAAACTACTTTTACAAATAAAGAAATTAAATAAACGTATAATATATAACTTATAAATAGGACGTTACTGAGAAGATTCTGCCAAGGTTTTATCAAAAAAGAGCTTACGGACTTTCTTTTTAAAAGCGTCACGACTCGTAGCCATTCTGATTTCAAGAGGTAGCGCATTCCATAGGAGAATGGACTGAATATGGAAGGATGAGTGTACAACGCCAGATGTATGGGAAGGAGAGAGAAGGAGAAGATTATTAGTAGATCGGAGATTCCTTCTATGAGAGGAGCAAAGGTATGAAAATGAGGAGAATTAAGCAGTGAAAATAGTGTCGTCAGAGCTCGCACACGCCTCCGCTGGCAGCGGCTGCGCTCCTGGCTGGCTCCGAATGGGCAGCCATTTTAGCTCGGATCTATATTGCGAGATGTGGTCATAGTTTTTGAGGTTATAGATGAACCGTATAGTATTGTTGAGCATTCTGTCAAGTTTATCTAACAAATCAGCATTAAGATCGAAATAACACGTGTCACTATAGTCGATCATGGGAAATATTAAAGTTAAAAATATTAAAGTATTATCGATATTACTGTATTAAGCCAATACCCAATCACTTAATTTCAATGATGTAGACTTTTCCCAGAAGTAGAACACAAAAGCTAATTTACTTACCCTCTTATTCAATTGTTACAGTCACAATGCGCAACACGCCATTCTGCTGTCTGTCGGCCATTTTGCTGCTGTCCGCCATGTTGTCGTGCGCGGCGCAGGCGCAATACCCGCGCCCGCGCCGCCCCGAGCGCTTCGACACCGCCGAACAGATCTCCAACTATTTGAAGGAGCTTCAAGAGTACTACTCGGTGCATGGCAGAGGGAGGTAAAAACTTTTTTGTACTTTTTTTGTCAAATCTGTAACAGTATTCGCAACACGCTACCAGAGTGAACGAGAGTGCGGCAACTTCATACAAGAGCTCCGAAACGCACGCACATAAGCTCATAGTTCACCTACATTAGCACACAGAAAAAAGTACGGGAAAGGAGTACGCGATGACGCGGGCTGTCCCCGCAAACGCGGATCGGGCAGCGTATGTTGCTGTAGTAACGGAGAATAACAAGTATGTCACTGAGCGCTGCCGATCAGTATATACGTATTTTTCTTGGTTTGGGTGTCGCGATTGCAAGTTTTATTGCCTATTGAAAATGTCTGGAAAAAAAACCTGTTGTGTATGAGGATGTCTCAACACACACAACCATAATCCCAATTTTTCCTTTTTTTACTTTGCCGACAGATATAACAAGGTAAGTTTACAATATAAAAGACACCCAAATTCACACAATAATAAATTAACTATGTGTGACTCAACCCTAGCCGGTAGGTACAGCTCGGTACGTCGATTCATGGTCACGGCACTGTTGCCGCACTCTCGTTCACTCTGACGCTACTGTCGGCCATTTTGCAACAGTCCGACATCTTGTCATGTCGTCGTGTTGAATAGATATCCAATATCGCAGTGTTACCAGCAGTGTTCAACACCAGCTGTCGTCGCCAAAAAAATAATAAAAGATTTCAATGAAGTTTTACTGGATGGCTAGAAAGCAGGTAGTCTAAATCCAAATACTCGCTAGAGAACAACGATTCATCCCTAGGATGATACGCGAGGCTATTGAAATTAAAATACATCCTAATTTCTCTAACCAAAGGTTGTCTGGAAAAGATCGCTTGTAGCGATAAGACCGCCTTTGCCCATATACGAGCTTTAAGTTTTTGTTTAACTGTTGTTTTCCTTTTGTTTCCATTTGTGTGTGCGCAATAAAGAATTTATCTATCTTTCTATCTAATTTCAATAGAGAAGATGGTTGGAATCTACCACCAGCCTGGGATCCCATCTATAATATATTAAATCTCAGCCCCAACACCATATGGTACTGCCAGACCAAAAGATACTGTAAGCTCTTTTTGCGTAAAACGGAACGCACCTGATCAAATTTAAATGAGGGTGTACATTACAAGCTACTAACTAATTATGAGACGACCAATACCTCAGTCTCAGTCTCAGTCAGTAAAATAAAAAATCTAAGTTAACAAATTTTCATCAGAGAAAAGTTTCAATTTCCACAATGTCATACAGTACCAATATAGTACTCTAGTACTTTAGTTGTTGTTGCTGTCATCGACTCAGTTAGCTCAATGGAGCTGTGTATGTTCGTTGCCATGGATGACAGTTATATTTGCGTTTAGTTTGTCCAATATTTTTTGCGTTTTGTGTGCAAAATTTTATTGTCACATCACCATCTCATTTTCTGTTCCCACTGCTGGGGCACGAGCCTTTTCTGTAGAACGGCCTTTCTTAAGCCTTTCTTGTTACGCTACGAACATCTTGTAGCTGCTACATCGTAGCAGGCGCATGGGGTCGATAACCAAGCAATTCGAGGACTTAGATTAGACAAATGGCATAACGCTAGTAGAATAGAAATGGAAAGAATGACTAACGTATGAGATTGATATAATTACTTCATCATCATCAGCTCATTTTTATGTCCCCACTGCTGGAGCACGAGCCTACCCTATGGATAGATAGGGAGAACGGGCAGACCGGTTAGGATGTAGCAAAGGGGGTCCGAGACAGCCGATTTTTCGATCATGTTTTGTATGGAGCTAGACTTGTAAAATTTTTCACTTTTTGCTGTAGGTCACGTGATAGATTAGAAATTTAAGACAATCGCGAAAAGCTGCGTAGCGATTGTCTTGAATTTCGAGGTCGACAAACAAAATCTAATATTAAAAAAACAAAATAAATAAAAAAAAAAAATCTCTTTTCGTTAGCTACGTTTTTTAGAATTTCGTGAAAAAAAAATGTGTTATTTTTTGGGGCCCTTTTCTACAACCGGACCGGCAGACCAACTAAACCACTAGGCAGGCCCAGTGCGGGTTGGTGGCTGTTAACGATTGCTAAAGAAGGCCGGACCAACGGCTTTCAAAACAGCTGAACAGAACAGAGAAGCTTGAGATGAGACATTTTTGGTTACCCATCCGATGACCGGCCTTTGCGAAAGTTACTTAAATTCCGCAATCGCAGACCGGGCGTGTTAACCATTGCGCCATCAAGCTCTTCCGTCATCGAGCTCCTCATTTTTTCAGCAAAATTTGATATCAAATTAATATAAAATTTTGCGTTTACTTTGTCGAATATTTTTTTGTTTTTGTGATTTTATAATGTTTTTGTTGTTTCAGGTATGGCAAGAGGCAAATGCGCATAGCCGATGCATCAGTCATCTTCAGAGAAACACCTTTCTTTGACCACACAATAAACGAGGAGGCTCTCTTCAAAAACTTCGGTTTCATGTAAAATAAAATAACAAAAACCAAAACAAAATACCTAATGGCGAAAATCATTCCTCCATTTTTCTTTTTCGAAATTATTTATTCACAGCTCATTTTTTTTGTACTTTACTTTTGTAATTTTTTTTCAACAATGTGTTGTTATTAAAATAGTCAAAAATACTAGTCATATTACTGTATTCTAGTCAATTATTTATAACTTTTTGCCACGACTTTGCAGCGAGAAGCTTTATCACCATATATCATAAATATTATGTAGTTTCTTTCTGTAAGATAAGTCATACGTTATCTATAGTATGGATAACTCTTGAAATGATATGAGAAAATACTGTTACTGTTTCTGCATGTCAAACTATTGAGATAGGTTTTGCGTTACCCATTGTTTTTGTGTTACAAGATACATTATTCTTTCTGAACAAAAATTACTTTGATTATCTGGCTTTCCGATTTAACTTTTGGGTGTATCCATGCTATGCCAACTTTGCAGAAGTCTATGAAATAACAATTATAATTATGTAATCATTTTTATTTATTTCAATTTATGCTTATTACCAATAATCGGATCAGATACAGCTAATTTAACTCATGTTTGCGACAAGTTTACGTCAAAGAGTGGTTTAAATCTCAAATTAAATTATTTAATGATAATTTATTTTAACACTTTGTCATAGACCAGTGATAAAACAAACAGAAATAAATTATGTTATTGATAAATAACTATTACAACAAAATAAACAGGTTTTCTTTTTACCATCACCTTTTTATTTTATTTCACTCTTTTCCTTTGCCCTATGTTTGCTAATACGTGTTATTCTTTCTTTCGTTCTTTTGCTTGTTATTGGTTAAAGATAGCGTTCACTAGAAACTTGCTTAAATACTTGAAAGTCCAATGTAACCATAGAGCACCCTGCTACACACTACTTTAAAGTTTATACTGACACCCCCCACCAACCTCACGGTTATAAAGTCAAAGGCTATGGTTATAAATGTCTGCCACCTAACTTTATAACAGTGAGGCTGGTGGAGGGTGTAAGTATAAACTTTAAAGTAGTGTGTAGCAGGGTGTAACCATAGAACAATTGAATTTCTATTGTGTCTGGCTTAAGAACAACTAAGTCGTTAAAAATATTGAGATGTAGATGCACCAATGTTCGACACTTTGAGCTCAGACTTCGACACAGTTTTTGTCGCCAAATATTAACATAAGTTTGCATTGTAGCGGGATGACAGCTGGTGGTCTGTATTTAATTGTTGATAAAGATTAAACTCTTTGGCTGATTCCTATTTTTAACGATTAGAGGGAACTGGTGTCACTTCCCTATACAACGTGTAAAAGAATGTGTGGTCAAAATAAAAAGATCCAAAGTGTATCCGATCTAAATCTTATAAGTGATATTACTGAGACATAATTACTTTAATTAATTAATTATTTATCTTAATTAATAGCTTCGCGTTTAGCATTTAGCTAATTTCAAGTGTTTTTCTATTATTAGTAGTAAGGGTCCAATTGTATAGTCGACCATGAAATTGCTTTATCACTTTTGACAAAAACTTCCATAACAATAAAATTTCGCTAAGGCTCATTGTCAATAATGACAACGTATCCGTCACTTGGTCTTTTAAACAAAAATAGAACTTGTTGTTTTATTATATGCAAACAAAATTCACTTCTAAGGTGGTAAAGCAATTTCATTGTCGACTTTACCTACGGTAGATAGACATTAAAATGTAGTCTCACAACACGTGTTATTACGGGAAGAACTCGGGTGAAACTCCATATGTCTCATAATTACTTTAATTTGGCATGCGATTGTAAATTAAATAGGTATTTATATTATTGTAGTCATGCGCGTCAGGCGCCCATAAGCAAGCATCAGTGATCATAAATGTAAGTACACAGAGTTTACTAAGCCACTAGGGCTCTGACTTGTTTATTTTGATGTGACGTCACAAATAAATATTTAATTAAAAATTGCATAACAAATCAAAGTTAATAATTGACGACCTCCTTGGTCGAGTGGCTTGCACACCGGTTTTCATGGTGTCGCCATCTCCGAGGTCCCGGGTTCGATCTCCAGTCGGATCAATTTAGAAATACCTGTTTTTCTAAATTGTTTCGGGTCTGGGTGTTTCCTATGTATAATAAGTATATATTTAAGTATATTAAGTATGTTTATCCGTTGTCTAGTTAACCATTTTAACAAGTTTCTTAAGGAAGCTTTTCTTGGGGCTAGATAATTGGTGTGAGTGTGGGATACATTTATTTATTTTATTTTATTAGGTATCCGTAACTTTGCATAGAAGATCTAAATCGGATACACACCTTTCGGTTACACGCTGTATAGTTACAGCATTTACTAGCAGCAGAAATCACAGTATTATCAGAATTATGAAATATCTTTTATTCGATACTTGGGCGCCCAATGTAACCACAGTGCCATAGAAGAATTGAATTTCTATTGTGTCTGGTTTAAGAACAACTAAGTCGTTAGTGTATTTATGATCAACTTGTTTTTAAATATTTATAAGGACACATTACAGGCAACAATTAAAAAAAGTAGCACAATTTTTATGAAAAACTTATACACTAAACTACCACGTTCAATTCAATTTCTTGAAAAATGGCTCTCGCTACGATTTAGCCAGTGTCTAGTTTTAGGGCAGGTTCTTAGTGTCCGTAACTCTGCTTAAGACGTTTAGGCGTTGTGCTTAAAAGCATCTATCCCTGACATGAGTTTTTTTTTTTTATGGTTTGACATATAGAGATATTATATAGCTTTAGTTATTGTTCTGAGTATTATAGCCACATTGTTGTTGGTGTCATAAGGCCGTCATATTATATTTTTATTTTATTTTACACTAGTTGACCCGGCGGACTTCGTACCGCTTTGACAGTTTCCATGACAACAAAACAAACAAATCATTTTGTATTGGAAAATTAAATTGTCGTTTTTAGTACTTTTTGATACTTTTTATTTATGTTTCTCACCGTTTAAATCTTCCCTGAACTTCCACAATTATTTCAAGATCAAAATTAGCCAATTCGGTCCAGCTATTCTCGAGTTTTAGCGAGACTAACGGACAGCAATTGATTTTTATATATATATATATAGATTAGGTATTTTGTCCTGAGGCTCTTCTTGAAGGCACAAGGCTTTTTAAAAAGAATTGAATAGAATATTTTATTTGCTAAGAATATATGGTTGTTAGTATTACAAGAAGTTGGTCATATTTTTATAGTTTCACACTGAAATTGAAGGAAAGATATCAATTTTATTGTAAGTTTTCCCTGTCATTTTGCAAGGGATTTTAAGCCAAAGTCGTGGCCAAATCGTAGAATAATTAAATCTAAAGTTTTCAGGCTGGGTGAGAACAATTTAGGGAATCATTTTCAGTTTGTAAATGAAACGCTGTTTTAATGTAAATGTTAAATAATAATAAATGAATAATTAAAGTGATTTATTGGATAGAGTTTAATTTTGTTTACCTTATCTTCGAACAAAAGGAGTCCGGGTGAAGTGCGCTTCCACCTTCGGCCTAATCAGCATTTTACATCAGGAGAGATGACGGCCACTTGGCCGTACTCTGGATTAAAAGCAAAGCAAAATCCAAAGCAAAGACTGCAGCAAAAAAAACTTGGGGTACTCTAAGGTCAGGCGGTGCTACTACTACAGAGCATTTGTGTTACAAAAAAATGCGTCCGAGCCATATTTGGTTTAAAACAAACGGACTCCTGTCAGCCCTTTTTTAGAGACTATAATTTACTTACTCTACCCTGTCTCTACATTTTCGATATTTGCTTATTTGTATGTAAACACAGATTTTTGTTTCAAGAAAATTGTCAGGTTACAACAAGAAATCTTCGCTCTATGTATAGAAACCAGCTACATAAGCCTTCTGCTAATAATACTTTTATGATGTGTATCAAAATTTACAATAAATTACCACAGCTCTTTAAAACTCACAAGTTGCCAAAATTTAGGTCTTTAGTTATAGATTGGCTAAAAGAAAAATGTTGTTATAGTATCCAAGAATACCTAGATTATAAGTAGATGTTAAATAGATTTTAAATATATATATTTTGTTATTTGTTATAAAGTCAAGAGTGTGTATACGCTTGAAAAAGTAGGATTAAGAGATACTCTTTGTTAGCAATAAGACCTGCATACTGTTACCTTTTTCTTTACACAATAAAGTACTTACTTACTTACTTCACGCCGGAACAGCTGCTCCAACTTTATCAAGCACAAGTTCGATCATGTATGGAGTACTGTTGCCACCTTTGGGATGGATCAGTCAAATATCATCTGGCTGCTTTGGACTCAATTGAAAAACGAGCTAAGAGACTTACTGGTGACCCTGTCCTGATAGACGCCAAGCTGCAAAATCTAGAACATAAGCGTAGGGTGGCTCGTCTGTCGGTCTTCTACAGGATTCATTTCGGGAAGTGCGCGAAGGAGTTGCACGACCTAATCCCACCATCCCCTTTCCGCTATCGGAGCGCGTGGCGCGAGTCATCCCTATGTTGTAGATATGCCACCTTGTCGCACGAGCCGATTCGGTTCAACTTTCTTAGTGCGTACAGCTAGGGAATGGAACGCGCTGCCTGTGAGTGTGGTCCCTGAAAGGTATAATCTGGACCTCGTCAAGGTCAGAGTGAATAGGCTATTCTAGGCAGGCATGTTCCATCCTCAACCGCACCGTCACTTATCAGGTGAGTTGTGATCAAATGCCTGCCTATAACCAATAAAAAAAAATTAAAAAAGCCAATGAAACGTATATATAACGGCTTATATAAATTTTTCTGAGAGGGTAGAAAGTAGGGAAGATTGGCGTCTTGTTGTATCGGAGGCTTGATCCACTACGGGTCACTGAGCCAGCGGAGTAAGTAAGTATAAGTAAGGAGAAGCTCAAGGCGCAGTGGTTAACACGCCCGGTATGCGAGTGCTGAGGTTAAGCAACTTTTGCAAAGGCCTGTCATCGGATGGGTGACCAAAAATTTATCATCTCGAGCTCCTCCGTGCTTCAGAAGGCACGTAAAGCCGTTGGTCCCGGCTGCATTAGCAGTCGTTAACAACCACCAATCCGCACTGGGCCCGCGTGGTGGCTTATAGCCCGTTCTCCCTATCTATCCATAGGGAAGGCTCGTGCCCCAGCAGTGGGGACATACAAAAGAGCTGATGATGATGATAAACTTATAAACTTTCCTACACTCACACCAATCTAGCCCAAGAGAAGCTTCGTTATGAAACTCGTTAAATGGTTACTAGACAACGGATAAACATACGTTTTAAAATTCTTAAATACATACTTATTATACATAGAAAACACCCAGACCCGAGACAGTTTAGAAAAACAATTATTTCTAAATCGACTCGACCGGGGATCGTACCGGGACCTCAGAGATGGCGACACCATGAAAACCGGTGTACAAACCACTCGACCAAGGAGGTCGTCAATGATGATGATGATATCAATCTCATACGTTAGTCTACGAACATATCGTAGCTGCTACGAGATGTTCGTAGCGTAACAAGTTTAGGGAATTAACTATTTTTTACTCATCTAATGTTAAGTGACGATAAAGCCGTAGGTGGAAGCGCACTTCACCCATAATAGCACCAATGTTCGACAATTTAAGGCCAGTTTTCGACACAATTTTCGCCACCAAAAACTAACACACATTTTCATTGAAATTTTACGGGGTAACTGTTGCTAAATACTAAAATCAGTTGCTGTCCCTATTTTCTGGTTTCTGTCGAAAATTGGTGCCATTACCCTACTAAGATAGTGGTTATGGCGATACAGCTTCAACAAAATTGTTCGAATCTTAAACATGCTATAAATCATTTTACGATTATATCAATTAACTAGCGGCCGCTCGCGGTTCACCCGCGTGGTTCCCGTTCCCGTGGGAATATCTGGATAAAAAAGTATCCTATGTATTATTCCTGGTTATAAACTATCTGTATGCCGAATTTCATCCAAATCCATTCAGTAATTTTTACGTGAAAGAGTAACAAACATGTAGCATGGCGACACAGCTTAAACAAAATTGTTCGAAGCTTAAACATGCTATAAATCATTTTAACGAATAAAACAATCAATATAAAAATAATCCGACAAATGAGCATATAAATTTATTATGTAAATCAAAGGAAACTAAGTATCTTCTTTAAGCTTATTGTGCTACGAATATCTCGTAGCAGCTACGTCGTAGCAAAGGCATGAGATTGATAAACAAACATTATTCTTTGTACTACGCATTTCCTTTTAGCTACTACGCCATAGATTGATTTAAAGCTCATAAGCTGTTATAACTGTTACTGTGGTCTAGTTAGTGGCTGGACCAGTCAAAAAACCCAGAGATCCCGGGTTCGATTCCCATTATACACATTTGTATTTGTACTCTATTTGGTTGGTAGGACTTGCTTTAAATCCGCCTGGCTAGCTACTATCATATCATCTAAATCTGTCACCATAACTACAATGTCTAGTAGTAAAGTTATAAAGTTATGTTCCGACAGTTAGAGATAAGATAGCCAGTGCCTCAGAGGTTAAGGATTCCATGTGCACTTCTACATTCGACCTTGAATGAATGAATGAATGAAATATTTTTATTTGCTTCAATTTTGGGTGCATGGTATGGTGTTCTTAAAAATTACAGATTCCTTTAAAATCTACTTATTATAATTAAGCATGCAAATATTTGTTTAATTATATCATGACTTCCTATCAGGTGTAGGTTAATCGTAATGTACTGACTTAAATAAAATATGAATCAATCAATCGTTTATTACAAATAACTATCATAAATGTACGTAAAGTTGTAAGGAAATCGCATAGTTTTCAATAAACCTTAAAGCTATATTTTTCGTAACAGCAAAATTTACTTTATCACAACTTGCCAAATGGTACATTTTCCATTAACTCTCGAACTGACTGGGAAACTACGTAATCGAACCTAAATGGATTATAAACAAAATGCGCGCGCAACTTCCAAGTAGCTGGCTGAAATGGCGCTGGGTTCTTTACACGGTCAACTGTTCACTGCAACTCGGTATCCAGTGAAATTGCTACAAATCACAGATTCAATACTCTATGGCTACTGTACATAGATACTTTGACTACTGATTTTATATGAAAAAAGGCATAGTTATTGAAGTATTTTAATAATCTACTTAATAGGTGTTTTATTAAGAATGATATAAAACAGTTTTGTTAGTAAGATTTTTAAAGAAATCTACTACAACATTTGTACACGGAAATACATTTCCCAACCACATCACGAGTAAAGACTGCAGTAAGAGGCAGGGTGCTTTCATTATTGGTCTTATGTATTAAATCCCTGTCTTATGTTAATACAGATAGAACTTTAGGTAGAACGTCAGGTAGAACTTTATTTTTCTTCAAAAATAAAGTTCTACCTTCTTGCACCAAAAACTTTTTAAAGTAATATCCTAAGTTTAGCACAACAACATAAAGTTTTTGACTTTTAGGCTTTTGCACGAGCGGTAGCTTAATGAAGCGACTTTATTAAAAAAAAAATATTTGGTTTAGTTAGGTTTATTATTAGGTATTAGATTCAATGCAATGTAGTGTTCGCCTAACTTTAGAAAACAATAATTTGAACATTCCCTCCGATTGATTACCAGTTGGGACTAATTGATTTTTTCTAGTAAAATTTTATCTTATTCTCGTAAGGCCTAATGATCTCATAAGATGACATAATAAGGTTTTGCATTACAGCCTAATTAAATATTTAAGTATATTCACTTACCACTCAGCGACCTTATCTGATGACATATTCACAAATAAAGAATAGCTCAATGTGATCAAATGAGAGCAAAAATGTATCCGGTTTTATGCACGGAAATCTATTGCATACAATTTAATATGTAAAAAAATATCAAGTGTAGTTCTAACTCTATGACATTTTTATTCACAATATTTGTTCTGGGCGAAATCTACTAAGTCGATTATGTGATCATGTAATTACAAAGGGCGTAAAATATAAGAAATTTTAGCACTGGGCCTTATAGGTTGAAACTATACATATAATAGCATTGTAAATGCAAAATTCAAAATAATCAAAAATGTAACATATAAATTTACCAATTAATTATCTGTGAAGTATCAAGTGATAATACGGAGCGGTGCGAATATGTAGTGACGGAGTGTCGACTGTGAAGAACCTACCAACTGTGTTGTGCCCTCGGCAGGCAAGGCCGATGTTTTTTACAAGCAAATCTATATTTTACCCCCGAGCTACCACAGGAAACTAAAAGATATTTATACTAGTTTTTTCTACTCCCGATATATTTTTTAATACTTTATCGTAATATTGATGTCTATTTGACTTTTACCTATTTTGTATGAAGCGTTTCATATCAGTGGTGTGTTGAATTATCACTAGTTTTTACGATATGGTAACAATTCGTTGATTGAGTTCTACTGTGCTGCAATTTGCCTAATGTAAGTATTTAAATATGTGTTTATTTATAATGACTTTTAGCTGAGCGAATACCTTTTGATGCCACAGATAATTATATCAAAAGTGTTTGGTTTGTGATACCAATAAACCTTTGTCTATTCTATTCTATAACAATTTTACTCGTATTTTTCTTATTGCCAGCATTTAAAATTTAAAGCTACCCATCCGATCGCTTTAAAGGATACGTTTTAAAGATTAATTTATAATCAACAATTAGCTTACATTACGTCAAAACAAGACGACGTTGTTTTGTTTTCTTTAGTAAGTTTTAGCAGCTTTTTAAAATACCTTTATTAAAAGCCAACGTAATACTCGTATAAAGCTTCGAGCATCTTCTATACATATCGTACAGTCGGTACATGGAAGATATTCGAAAAAAAGTTAGCTGGGGATAGGTACTTAGAATCGTTAGCAGAACACGTTCCAACAGTTTTTTTAGAATTTTTGTCTGTTTGTCTGTTTATTTGACCGCACATCACATAAAAATGGCTGAAAAGATTTGGATGAAACTTTGCACATAGACAGACCATAACCCGGACTAGGATATAGGATTTTTATCCCAGTAACAGGTTCCTGTGGGATAGTGTAGTCTTCGCGAACAAAGTCGCGGGTGCCAACTTGTTATTAATAAATTTTAAAAGGTTACTATTTTATTTAAATATATTCTATTTTATATCGAATATAGTTGTCAAGTCGATTTCTAAATAGATTTTCGAGTTGTTCGTTGTTTTAGACTTTGGCGTTGAAAGGGTAGAACAAGAGTTTGTATGGAATTAAAGTAGCGTCCGCATCCTAGGTGCCTAGTGGTTAAGACCACCTGTCTCATAGCCACAGGTCCCGGGTTGGATTCCCAGCGGGGGTACATGTTTGTGTACTCGGTTTGGTTGGTGGTATGGCTTGTTTGTCCGCCTGGCTAGCTACCACCATCTTATCTTAATATGTTGCCATAACATCAATGTTTGTAGCATTGTTTGCTTGATGTCTGAACACAGCGGAAAATCTTTTTTAATAATTAATTTATGAAAAAAAGGAAAACATACGGACACAGCCAAAGCCTTTCTTTAATTTTTAATGAAAAATGTAATTAAATCGGTCCAGTTTTGGAGGAAGGATCAGGGGACTACGAAACGTTGATTTTGTCTACTTTGCATACATATTTTTCAATTCAGTCGACCTTAATAATTCCTTTTAACTCTTCTCGTATGTCGCTAGGAGGTGCTGCTTTAATGCTATACTAGTTTTCGTTTAAGTTAACGTGATCGTATGTCAAATGGAACTCACACTTGGCGCCCTGGTGACAAACGAGGAGAGGGTTACAATAACACAGTAGAACGGAAACTCCCGCTCCGGACAGGCTCAAGGTCGCGATATGAGAGTACTTGTTAAACAGAATGCTCAGTCGGGCTGTCACGGTCGGCGTCACCGCACGTGCGTAAATTTCGCTGTACAAACACGAAAATTTGTACCACATGAGTAGATATATGTTAAAAAAGGCAAAAGTGTAGCCACGGTTGATAATGATGAAAAAACTATCGTATTACATAAACAAAATATATATTTAGTATCAAAGGGTACGTGTTACAATTAGTCCGACCCATAAATTCATTCATAACACACTATAGGATGGGCAGCAGAATCTCTCTGAGATTAACCTCACCTACTGCGATCGCCAACCCGCCTGCCAAGCGTGGCGATAACGGCAAATACCCCTCATATCCTTGGGGGAGGCCTTTGTCCAGCAGTGGACGTCTTTTGGCTGAGATGATGATGATGATGACACTATAGTTTTTTCAACAATATCATTTAAAGTTGGGCAAACGAAAACGAGTGGCGGCGTTTAGTTGATATCTTATAGTTTATCTAAATTATTGTACCTCTGGCTTTGTCTAAACAATCACCAATGGTCTAAACTAAACTACAAATCGTCCGTATCACATTTTCGATTAATCTAGCAGTTTTTTAAAATTATTTTCTTTCAAATTAACACGTTAAATTCCCCATACAAAATTAGTATGGCCGCGCGGCATCAAACAAATATGGACGACGACATTTAAAATAAAATATATGGCACTCGTCACTTACGAACGGCGCACCCGAATGGCAAGTAAAAAAGCTCTGGGTGCCTTAAAACGAGGTGAGGTGAGAGCCAACTTTTAGGCCAGTAACGTGAGGCCGGCTACTGAGCCACCAGCTGTGGAGCATCTGGACTCTGCGCACGCTTAACCCTTTAAAGGGCTCTGACGATATATTGGACACCATAATTTTAACTTTATTACCTTAACATAAGGTCGAAAACCAACAGATAATTTAAACATGCTATGCTATCTGCCCATTAAAGGGTTAACATCAGGTAGAGCAGAGGCATTTGTTAAACACGTTTTTATATTGTAAAAGAAGTTGTATAACAAACCTTTATTATGCTACTAGTTGTCGCCCGACTTCGTTCGCGAAGACTACACTATCCCACAGGAGCCTCTTACCAGGATAAAATGTATCCTATATCCGGGGCATGGTCTGTCTATGTGCAAAGTTTCATCCAAATCCGTTCAGCCATTTTCACGTGGTGCGCAGTCAAATAAACAGACAAACAGACAAACAGACAAACAGACAAAAATTCTAAAAACTGTTGGAACGTGTTCTGTTATCAATTCTAAGTATCCCCAGCCAATTTTTTTCGAATATCTTCCATTTACACACTTTTGACCCTCTTTAGCTTTATTATATATAGGTATATTATATACTAGCGGCCCGCGGTTTCACCCGCGTGGTTCCCGTCCCCGCGGGAATATCTGGATATAAATCCTATGTGTTATTCCAGGTTATAAACTATCTGTATGCCGAATTTCATCCAAATCCATCCATCTGTTGCAGCGTGAAGAAGCAACAAATATACAAACATACATACACACAAACTTTCGCATTTATAATATTAGTAGGATAGATAGATAAATTACATCGGGGCCACATTGAGTAAAGAGTTCTTTGAACTCACAGATAAGAAAACTTTCAAACGCTTTGTTCGTATCAAAAGCGTTTGCTGTCATGTTTGTGTACGTACACTTTTATCAAAGAATAAATATGTACAGAAGAGCAGCTACATACAAACGAGCGATACATGTGTAAGCGGCGGACACACATGCATTGCAGCGCCATGCGCCTTTTATTACAGAGCCATTAAAAAAATGCTGCGTATGCTTGTTTTATATTAAATATGTTTACGTTTGTTTCTGTAGTCGATCCGTACTTGCAAATTGTAAAAAAAAACTTTTTTTAAACAAACCTCTTATTATCATGAATTAATTTCTCCAACTGGCATTATCTAGTTTTTCCAACTGGCACACGTTTTCCCTCCTTCCTATGATATGGGGTCCTTCAAAGTTTTCACGCTGCACCAGTTGTCTTCGCGTCTGGACTCCATTTCAACTTAACATCAGGTGGTATGGAGTCATTTGCCGTGCAAGGTATAAAAAAAATTAAAAAAAACTGGCAATAACTGACTGTTGACTAAGGATTCAAAAAGTTTATTTAGCAACAGCTGGCAACTGTAAACTGTTGCTGCAACTGGAAACCTTTAACGAAAACTTTCAAAAGTTGATAGTTTCTTTTGTCACAATCACAACATATTGTAGGCGTTAACTCCAGCGCTACAACCAAGCGTAGGCAATTAACATCGCTATCAGCCTAACCCTTCTGTACCTATTTATTTCGTGGTTTTATATAAAAGCTGTTGAGGGTCCCATAAGTAATAAGCATTGTTGGTAGCCTACCAATGCGGGCTTCCATTGTCTCTGTGTCGCGGTAACTCTATTCACAGGACGACCAAGATGAAGCGTTGTCCGAAAATACCATTGTGTACGTGTAAAATTACGAAAATTTACTTCAAACAGAGACGTGTTCATCTAAACAAATGAGCTTCCAAGCTCGTTCGTAAAAACACGTCAAAGTCAAAATTAAAAATAAAACAAATAAGCTTGAAGTGCTTTTGAATCGTCCATACATTTTTACCTACTACCCATTCAGGACGTCTATTTTTTAGCTGCAAGAAGCGAGGAGCTCAATGGCGCAGTGGTTAACGTGCCTGGTCTGTGAGATCTGAGGTTAAGCAAGAAAGGGCGCAAGAAACTCCACAGCTTTAATAGTAGTAAACGACATTTACAAAAAAAAAGTATGTCATTACCAAATCATACAATATCATAGAGTCTAAGTCATAGAGACTCCATTTTAAACTCGATCTACTATACGATTATTAGTTTATAATTAAGTACTAGCTGTTCCTTGGCTCCCCGAATGCGCCAGAGGGTAACCACGAGCTCGTCAGGCAGTATTATTGCAGTTGTGAAAACGAGACGCGTGTAGCGGCGAATATACTCGCGTCTCTTTTCCACAATTGCAATAATACAGCTATAACAGCTCATAGTCAGGAGGCAGTACTTTGTATTCGCTAAGCGTTTTCGCTTGCTCGACTCTCGTGATGACATATATTATATATACTCGTAGTCGTCCACAAAAAGTGGGCTATCAAATGCAAAAATACTTTTTTAAATCCGGATGGTAGTTTTAGAGATTATCGCATTCAAACAAAAAACAAACCGTTATTATATTAGTACTAGCGGCCGCTCGCGATTTCACCCGCGTGGTTCCCGTTCCCGTGGGATTATCGGGATAAAAACTATTCTATGTGTTAATCCAGGTTACAAACTATCTGTATGCCGAATTTTATCCAAATCCAGTCAGTAGTTTTTACGTGAAAGAGTAATATACATCCATCCCTACTTACAAACTTTCGCGTTTATAATATTAGTAGGATAGATACTGCTTGATACCGACTTGATGCTAAACGCGAAGCGATTAATTAAGATTTATATATAATAATCTTAAAAAAAATACAAATATAGTAAAAGTTTTATGATGATGATGATGATGATGATCATTCCGACCGTTTTCGGCCATGGCGACCACTTCGACTCCTAGTCGGTTTGGTGGCGCTGATGCGCCCGAAGATGACTTATGTAGCCGATCTTGGCAGTAAACTCTCGTGCACAATTAGGGCACGTGAGCACACCGCTTACAAAGTTATAGTTAATGACTGCGGGTGGACGGGCCTTTAACTCTTTAAAAGTTTTATATTAACGTATTAAACACATTTTTGTTTTTAATTATTATTCTTCTTTATCTTCTTTTGTTTATGGCATGTTTTGTGTCTAACACAATTAATTATTTAAAAAAAAACACAAATGCTGAAAAAATTTCCACGAGCAGGATTTGAACCCGCACCCTTCTGACATACCGGGTCATAAACATTTATAAATAGCTTGCCTACTTCTTAACTGATCTTTAGTATTTGTAAAAATATTATGATCAGATGTTAATGACGGTAGTTGTTAACATTGAATGGGCGCCTTTGGCTTTCAAAGTAAAAAGTAAATAGTGTTGAATAATTTCGGCGGGCTGGTTAGAACCACGATAGCTCAATTGGAAGAGCACCTGACCCGGTATGTCAGAAGGGTGCGGTTTCAAATCCTGCTCGTGGAAATTTTTTCAGCATTTGTGTTTTTGTAATTTGTTCGCAACAAAATTTGCGTTAAAAATTATATAAACATTTACAATTAATTATTATTGAGAAGGTATCGCAGTGACACTAGTCTTCGACACTTTAAGCCCGGTGTTCAACACTGTGTTTGTCGCCAAAAACGACAGATTTTTATTGAAGTTATACGGGATGACAGCTTGGAAGCAGGTGGGCTGTATTTAATCTATAATAATCTATATCTATACTATTATTATAAAGCTGAAGAGTTTGTTTGTTTGTTTGGTTGAACGCGCTAATCTCAGAAACCACTGGTTCGAATTAAAAAATTGTTTTTGTGTTAAATAGTCCATTTATTGAGGAAGGCTACAGGCTATATTACATCACGCTATGACTAATAGAAGGCGGGTGAAACCGCGGGGCACAGCTAGTATTATAAAGCTGAAGAGTTTGTTTGTTTGAACGCGCTAATCTCAGGAACTACTGGTTCGAATTGAAAAATTGTTTTTGTGTTGAATAGTCCATTTATTGAGAAAGGTTATAGGCTGTATTACATCACGCTACACTAATACTAACTAATAGAACGCGGGTGAAACCGCGGGGCACAGCTAGTTGTTGATAAATACTAAAACAAGTTGCTGACCCAGTTTTTATTGGTTGAAAAAAATCACTGGTTTCTGTCGAACACTGGTGCTACCGTCTCCTGATCCATTTACTTGAACCCAGATATTGGTACCGGGGCCAGATATCGCTGAGCCAAGCTTCTATAAAAAACAATGGTTTTATAAGTTACGAATCTGAATAGTATAGGTGCTGGTTCGTAATTAAAAAGGATTTTAAAATCAAAATATGTATAATATAATAGCAGCCGCTCGCGGTTTACCCGCGTGGTTCCCGTTCCCGTGGGAATATCTGGTTAAAATGTGTTATACTAGGTTATAAACTATCTGTATGCCGAATTTCATCCAAATCCATTCAGTAGTTTTTACGTGAAAGAGTAACAAACATCCATCCATACTTACAAACTTTCGCGTTTATAATATTAGTAGGATTAAAAAACAGATAGATTTACCGATGCAAAAGAACGAGTCATAAAACTATTAGTCTTAAAAACTAGACAACTTGGTTATATACCAAATAAATAAATATATTAGGTCCTTACCTAAAAAAAAACGTCAATTTCATAGGTCCTTACCTATGAAATTGACGTTTTGTATGAAGATTTTTTATATAATTTTATTTTTCATACTTTCGTTTTATTTAATTTTCTTAACATCTATTTATGTTAACACTATAAAAATTGTAGAATAGTGTGTTTGTTTCACTAGCTAAATATACAAGACATTAAAAAGAAAAAAATCAAGTCCCTTCAAAGCTACAATGAAACAAAAGGACAATTCCGCGAACAAAGAAGTTAGTCAATTTAAAAAAAAATTGGGCGATAAAGACACAAAATTAATAATCATTGTTATTACTGAAGCCTAACTAACATAGTTCTAGGTGTATATTAATATTAACAACCGGTATTGACTTTTAGAAGCAATACATCTATTAACAAGTGAGAAAAAGACTCCAATTTCATAGGTAAGGTACCTTTTATTATAAAACTAGCAAAACAGATAGATTTACCGATACAAAGGAACGAGTCATAAAATTATTAGTATCAGCTATTAGTCTTAAAAACTAAAGACAACTAGGTTATATACCAAATAAATAAATTCATATATAAATATCGCAACTGTTTGCAAAAAAATAAAAGACATTTATTATAGATGAGACACGAGAGTAAGGATCCAGACAGTAGTAAGGAGATCCAGACGGGAATAAGTGAGGTCGACAACCTCTCGCAGTATACAGTAGCACAAAACGACGAGACTGTAGAAGGTTTATGAATTTACTAGCTGTGCTCGCGACTTCGTCCGCGTGGAATAGTGACTTTCGGCAGCATTTTTAATTTTTTAGGCTCTTGTTCCCGTTTTTGCAATATTTTTTACTGATGCCTCGCTCCTATTGGTTGCAGCGTGATGTTATATAGCCTAAAGCTTTCCTCGATAGATGGACTATCCAACACAAAAAGAATTTTTCAATTCGAACCAGTTGTTCTTGAGATTAGCGCGTTCAAACAAAGAAACTCTTCAGCTTTATAATATTAATATTGTACCAAATAGAGGTTTTTTCTACTATTATTTAATGCGACACTTGGAAAAAAAACAATCCAACTTTCATCGAAAGTTGTAGGAGTATGACAAGACCAACGAGTCTGAAATTTTGATATAGATAAGAATAAGAATAAGAATAACTTCATGCCTGTCTTTAAAACCCTTGCTCAAAACACGATTGTGCAATTTGGACTCCCTTACAGCGTCAAACGTAGCGTAGTAGCGTAGAGTAAACATTATTTATTTACAATTTGAAAAAGAAAACAAAGTGTTGAAAAAATTCCACTAGCGGGATTCGAACCCGCACCCCATGACATGCCGGGTCAGGTGCACTACCAACTATGCTATCGTGGCTCAATCCAACTCGCCGAAATTAATCAACACTATCTACTTTTACTTTAAAAGCGATTTGAGTGGCTTGCACACCGGTTTTCATGGTGTCGCCATCTCTGAGGTCCCGGGTTCGATCCCCGGGACCTCAGAGATGGCGACTTTAGATATACCTGTTTTTCTAAATTGTTTCGGGTCTGGGTGTTTCCTTTGCATAAAAAGTATGTATTTAAGTTTATTAAGTATGGTTATCCGTTGTTTAGTTAACCATTTTCTCGAGTTTCTTAAGGAAGCTTTTTTTGGGGCTAGATAATTGGTGTGAGTGTGGGAAACATTTATTTATTATTATTTATAAGTCAAAGAAGCCCTATCCAATGTCGACATTTACGTCATCAACATCCGATCATAATATTTTTACAAATATTCAAATGATAATTATTTATTTACTTTAGCAAAGACTACACTACAAATAAATTAAAAATTAGTTTTGATGTTTTATTAACGTATTTAAGAGCGTTTACGCCGCACACTAGCGCCACTAATGAAAAAAAATACCATATCTAGTAATTAGAGATAGAAAATCAGACAATAAGACGTTACGGCCACTTTTAACTATAACGCCATATTTAACTAAACCATAACATGTCAGGTGTTCATTAGGTGACGTAAAAATGCTAAATTACTTCATTCAGATAGTTTGTTGAGCATAATTTGATTTTCTATCTCTAATTTAGTAATTAGAAATGAAAAAAAAATACATATCTAGTGATATGTATTTTTTTTCATTGGCGGCGCTAGTGTGCGGCGTAAACGCTCTTAACAGCTCGGTGTGATATCCGGACAAAGTGTATTTCCGAGTTTTTGATGCATAGCCCGGGTTCGTGATCACCAACCCGCATTTGGCAAGCGAGGATACCCATCAAATGTAGCGATGACTTGGTTTCAATGATGGAGGCTTTTACCCAGCAGTGGGGCAATTAATAGGCTAATTTCTTTTCAAAATACCAATTTTTATGTATTTTACTTCAAAACTGACAGACTTTGATACAAACTTTCACTGCAATGGGGCTAACCCTTGGGTATGATTTCCGTACAATCCTTTCTTAATGGCTGGTTACGTCACTTAATTAACCTATAGTCCAAATTTCATTTAATTAGCTTTTCAGTGGTTTCGGCTTGGCAATGATGAATCAGTCAGTCAGGCAAGACAAGTGTGTAGTGTAGAAATATGTATATATGTATGTATATGATTACTTAATTACTTACTTACTCACATACTCATCTCATCATCATCTCATCATCTCAGCCAATAAAGACGTCCACTGCTGGACAAAGGCCTCCCTCAAAGTTAAATCATTTTGAGGGGAATTTGCCATAATCGCCACGCTTGGCAGGCGGGTTGGCGATCGCAGTAGGGTGAGAATAATCACAGAGAGACGCTGCTGCCCATCCTCTGGAATGGTCCCATAGTCGCCTTCTACGACACCCACGGGAAGAGATGCGGGGTGGTGCAATTCTTTATCCCCGGCACCACACGGGGCATACTCACTTACTCACCATCACATACTCACTTTCTTCTAAAAGAGATTATAGCCAGACCTGAGAATTCATAAAAAAATCAAAAAGAACTTACAAAAATTGTATTTCTTTCCTACCAAAGCGTAGCGTAGCTTGTTTTTCAAATTAACAATGTTGATTGGAACAAACCAAGGGCAAACGACCGGACGCCGTTCCATCGATTATGTCAACATTAGCTGATGGGCGAAAGCGACAGATTGGATTACCCAAGGTACAGTCAACGGCGAAAATAGATAAACACTTAAATTCATAACTCATTTATTCACTCTATTTTGCAGTTAGTAGTTAAAACACAAAGAGTATCAAGAAAGATGATAATAATAATATTATTATTATAAAACGACCTTTTTATGGCATCAGTGATATTTGATTCTAGTTCTAATATTTAATTAATCTATACGCTGGCGCAGTGGATAACGCGCCCGGTCTGCGAGTGCTGAGGTTAAGCAACTTTCGCAAAGGCCGGTCATCGGATGGGTGACCCAAAATGTATCATCTCGAGCTCCTCCGTGCTGCGGAAGGCACGTAAAGCCGTTGGTCCCGGCCACAGAACAATTGTACTGTGGTCCTGGCTGCATTAGCAGTCGTTAACAACCACCAATCCGCACCGGGCCCGCGTGGTGGTTCATGGCCCGTTCTACCTACCAATCCATAGGGAAGGCTCGTGCCCCAGCAGTGGGGACATAAAAATGAGCTGATGATGATGTTGATTAATAAAGAGGTAGAGACTAAAAATAAGGTCCAAATAGTAATTTCGTGTTTTGTCTCTTTTACTCTAATTTGAAATGACGTTTACATGACAGGAACAAAACACGGAATAACTATTCGGACCTTATTCTTTGTTTATTTTTAAGGGGCGTAAAGTTTATGTCTTTGTTTGTTTGTTTGTTTGTTTGTTTGTTTGTTAGTGGAGGGTAATCTCTGGAACGACTGCTTTCCTTGCGGGTAACATAGGCCACATTTTATTTCGATAAAAAATAATTATTTTGAAAATACGAAATCAACGTAGATGAAGTCGCGGGAATATTGCTAGTTACTAGTATGATTAATTCATTCAATAAGCATAATAATTAATTAATAAAGAATATAAGGGTTCGGGACAGCCGCACCAGTGTCATGGAACGTATAGCTAATGGTGGGGACTGTCCACTCATTGGCCAGTTAATTTTTAGAATTTAACATTGCATTCCCTGTGTGGTGGGGATAAAGAATTGCACCACCCCATCTCTTCCCGTGGGTGTCGTAAAAGCCGACTAAGGGACCATTCCAGAGGATGGGCAGCAGCATCTCTCTGAGGTTACCCTCAACCTACTGCGATCGCCAACCCGCCTGCCAAGCGTGGCGATTACGGCAAATACCCCTCATATCCTTGGGGGAGGCCTTTGTCCAGCAGTGGACGTCTTTTGCTGAAATGATGATGATGTATATAACTAGTGATTCATTTCAATATGTTGTGTTCACATCAATTTTAGAAATAATTTTTTAACATGAAATTTTCGTAGTTTTTCTCATCGCGACTGTACTTGTCAGTAGACAGGCAGCCATTAGCCGAACGGCGAGTTGTTATGTAAAGTTGTTATGTATAGTGCTTGCTTGGAACGTAGCTATTCTTCCTAAATTCGTACCGTATGATCAACCCCTACGTAAAATGGTGTCAGATCTTTTGATTTATTTACCCAAAGATATATTTAACATCCTCCGCCGAGACACTTTTGAGAATAACAAAAATAGAATACTTTACATAAAATAAAGGTAGTTACTACATTATAGGTAAGCATGCGGGCTCCTGAAAGTTTTTGAATTGAATTCGCATTATAATTGAATTGAAATTGAATTATTTATTGTATGTCGGCTGTGCAATTCCTAGCGCCCATTCTTCTTCATAGCGAAATAGTAGGTAAAAATGTTTGGACGTTACAAAAGCACTTATTCTTAACTTTATTTGAATGTAACATTTTGACGTCTTCCATTCTTTTGAAGTCTTCCATCAGTGTGTCCTACCGGTCATGACATACGGAGCTGAAACGTGGACACACACGGTTGGGCTGGTTCACTAATTTAAAGTCGCTCAACGAGCTATGGAAAGGGCTAAGCTCGGAGTTTCTCTGAAGGATCGACTTCGGAATGAGGTGATCCGACAGAGAACGAAAGTAATCGACATAGCCCATCGGATCAGCAAGCTGAAGTGGCAGTAAGCCGGTCATATTAGCCGCAGAACCGACAACCGTTGCATTGGGGTAAACGAGTTCTCGAGTGGAGATCGCATATCGGCAAACGTAGTGTAGGACGCCCTCAGACTAGGCGGAGCGACGATCTTCGCAAGGTGGCTGGCAAGAGCTGGATGAGAGTAGCCGCGGATCGTGCTCGGTGGCGTGCACTTGGAGAGGCCTATGTCCAGCAGTGGACTAGTATAGGCTGATGATGATGATGATGAACATTTTGACTTTTACTTTGACTAGTAATTCTGTTTTAGGGAACCTGTTTTAGGCATATTTGTAAAGCATTCTATCTATCTATATCAGCCTTTGGGTTCGTCTTCGAACATAGGCCTCCTCTTCGTTTTTCCAGCGTACTCTATTACCAGCCACCTGCATCCAGTTAATTCCGGCTTGTTGCCGGATGTCGTCTGTCCATCTTTTAGGCGGTCTTCCCCTGCCGCGGGAGTCATTGCGGGGTCTCCACTCTAAAGTCTTTCTAACCCAGCGATCGTGGTTCATCCGTGCAATGTGTCCCGCCCATCTCCACTTACGGCTCTCAATCTCCTCCACCACGTCGCGGACCCGTGTCTTTTCTCTGATCCACTCGTTTCTTCTATGATCTTGGAGAGAAATGCCTAGCATCTGTCGTTCCATAGCTCGCTGTGCAACCCGGAGTCTTTCAGCAGACCTTTCTTTCAACGTCGTGGTTTCCATCCCATACAGGAAGACCGGCAGAACACACTGGTTAAACACCTTGGTCTTTAGGTGTTGAGGTATCTTTTTGAACCGTAGAATGTAATTGTAAAGCATTAAGCTGTTGTTTTCCCGAAAAAAGAATGTTACCCTTTTGTTTGTCCCCAGCATGGCTCCCGTGAAGTTCGGGCTGTTCAAGGCCCGCAGCCGCGACCAGGAACAGCCTTCCACCGAGAACCTGCTGCACTCCAGCCACAGCATAGAGCATGGTGTGTATTCCAACTAACTTTACAGTTTAATGATAATAACTAGCAAGGTAATAGCACCAGAGTTCGACTATTTAAGACCAGCCATCGACAAAGTTTTTGTCGCCACAAAATATAATCAAATTCAAATTCAAAATCATTTATTCAGTTTAGGCTACAAATAGCTCTTATGAACGTCATTATGCCATCGGTTCGTAAGTCTATCTACTCTGGGCGGGAGATCTTGTACTGAGAAGAACCGCCAAGTAAATAAATAAAGTAAAGTAAGTAAACAGCCTATAATTGTCCCACTGCTGGGCAAAGGCCTCCATCATTGAAATTAAGTCATCGCTACAATTGATGGGTAATGGCTTAATCACCACGCTTGCCAAATGCGGGGTTGGTGATCCATCATAAACCCGGGCTATGCATCGAAAAATCCGAAATACATTTTGCCCGACCTGGGAATTGAATCCGGGACCTTCGGGTATCGGGCCGAGCGCTCTGCCACTAGGCCACTGAGGCGCTGAACCGGCAAGAAACTCAGCAAATTATTAGACAATATTATTAGGCTTACATCACATACATTATATTGTTTTCTAAAGTTTACGCGAACACTACACATTGAAATGAAACAACTTTTACGGATCTACTCGCGTTTATTTTACACATTACTTTTTACATACATTGTTCTGATCCCAAGGTAAGTAGCTAAAGCACTAGTTTTCTGGAAATCTGAAACAACGACGGTACCACAACCACCCAGACCCGACACAATATCGAAAAGTTTGTTTTCGACATTGACCCGACCGGGAATCGAACCCGGGACCACGGAGTTAGCGCCGCCCAAGGTCCGGCGTGCAAGCCACTCTTCTACGGAGGTCGTGAATAATATATAGATTAACTCTGCCTCGTCTAATGATGTGTATTTTGCTTCCATATGTATTATCCATAATTATTACATTCTATACTAAGTATGTGTTAGGGCTTCTTGGCGGGAAAGTGAAGAGTCATGTCTGCGGTCTTGTTCTATTTTCTAAAATTTGTGTCATGTCGAATATTAATGTGAAATAATGGTGGATCATTGTGCATGAGTGTTGGCAAATGAAACAAAACAGTGCAACGGCACTTTTCAAATTCTCTCAAGAAGTCGCGTGAGGGCTTAGTAAAGCCCCCACATCTTTACTGCGATACTCGAGGGGTTGGGGGTATATCATTTCTCACTTCTCATTTCTATTATCATTCATCATTATTATCAGGAAGGAAATATTGTTTTTATGTATTACTTGTAAGAAAAATTACTTTGACACTGGCTAAATGTGCTAATCGCACGAAGCCATCAATTAAAGGAAAAAAAAGTGTGTGTTGCTACGAAGTAGCGTAGCTGCTACAAGATATTCGTAGCCTTACAAGCATGTTCACAGAATAATCTGGGTAATTTAATATTCATTATCTAAGGAGCTCGATGGCGCAGTGGTTAACGTGCCCGGTCTGTGAGTGCTGAGGTTAAGCAACTTACGCAAAGGCCGGTCATCGGATGGGAAACCAAAAATTAATCATCTCTCGCTCCTCCGTGCTTCGGAAGGCACGTAAAGCCGTTGGTCCCGGCTGCATTAGCAGTCGTTACCAACCACCAATCCGCACTGGGCCCGCGTGGTGGTTTATGGCCCGTTCTCCCTATCCATCCATAGGGAAGGCTCGTGCCCCAGCAGTGGGGACATAAAAATGAGCTGATAATGATTATTATGATGATTTAGTTAAGGCTAAAAAATTGTCTCCGTTCGATTCTCAGTGATGGCGCCGAGCTCCCCAGTGCCCTCGACGAGCTACGGCAAGACTGAACAACTCTCGCCGGCGGACATCACCGCGCTGCAGATAGACAGCGACGACGAAGACGTGAGTCCTTAAAGTCAAAGTCGAAGTGAAAGTCAAAGTCAAAATGAATTGAAAGTCAATATCACATTTCGGTATCCCATACAAATTTCTAAGCTCTATGATTGTAAAAACACAAATGTTGAAAAAAATTCCACTGCAGGATTTGAACTTGCACCCTTCTGACATACCGGGTCAGGTGCTCTCCCAATTGAGCTATCGTGGTTTTAAACAGCCCACCAAAATTATTCAACACTATTTACTATTTTACTTTGAAAGGCGCCCATTCAATGTCAACAACTATCGTCATTAACAAGTTAATTAACTGATCTTTAGTATTTGTAAAAATATTATGATCGGATGTTAATGCTCGTGGAATTTTTTTCAACATTTGTGTTTTTGTGATTTGTTCGCAACAAAATTTGCGTTAAAAATCTCTACCATTGTGTTTGTTTAAAATTTAACGCAAATATTGTTGCGATAAAATAATAATTTGAAAAGTCTTGAACGGGGACATAAAATGAGCTGTTGATAATGGAAAGTTTTAAATTTCATGAAATGCCATCTTACAATCCCATGTAGCATCTTTTTTATGTGTTCTAATAACTATCAACATATAATTGTATTGTTATATTATATATTGTAAAGAAAGATTAATTAAATTCGACTTATCAGTTTCCACGAGGGGGATTCGAACCCGCACCCCATGACATACCGGGTTAACCTTTATGCTGCCGTGGTTCTGTCCAACCCGCCGAATTCATCTGACTTTGTAAGCCAAAGGATTCTTAATCAATGTCGATCATGTCGACAACTACGCCATCAACCGTCATTTTGTCATGGGTGCGGGTTCGAATCCCGCTCTTGCTTTCCAACACTTTTTTCAAATTGTAAGCTTTAAAACTGATAAGTCGAATTTAATTAATCTTTCTATACCAGGGGTATAATATAACAATACAATTAAATGTTGATAGTTAATAGAACACATAAAAAAGATGCTACATGCGACCGTAAGATGGCATTGAAGTTTAAAACTTTCCATCGTCACCAGTTCATTTCATTTCATTCACACGAAGCCTTCCCTATGGATGGAGAGGGAGAACAGGCCATAAACCACCACGCGGGCCCAGAGCGAATTGGTGGTCTTTAACAACTGCCTTGCAGCCGGGACCAACGGCTTTAGGTGCCTTACGAGGCACAAAGGAGCTCGAGAAGATACATTTTTGGCCACCCATCTGTACGGAAGTAGCTTTAGCCACCGCAGACCAGGCGCGTTAACAATTTCCCTTTAAAACATTGTCAATAAACACTCAATTGACGGAATAAAAGAGAGGTCATAGTTTGTCATTCCCATACGTGTACTCGTAACTCACGTGTCGCACTCAGTCCTCTGAAGGTTGGGGGCCGCCCTTGAAGTTGTGGGCGATTATGTTTACCTGGGACAAACGGTCCAGCTAGGTAGGTCGTTGGACCTCTGTTGGTCTGTTGGACGATTGACCTCTTTGCTGAAGTTGTTCAGCAAAGAGGTCAATCGTCGAATCCAATTAGGCTGGACAGCGTTCGGTAAGCTACGAAATATCTTCTCGTCCGATATACCGCAGTGTCTCAAGACGAAAGTCTTTGACCAGTGTGTGTTGCCAGTGATGACATACGGGATTGAGACGTGGTCGCTGACTATGGGCCTCATAAAAAGGTTCAAGGGCAATCAAAGAGCAATGGAGAGGGCTATGCTCGGGGTTTCACTGCGTGATCGAATTAGAAATGAGGAGATCCGCAGAAGAACAAAGGTAACCGACATAGCCCGAAGAGTTGCTAAGCTCAAGTGGCAGTGGGCAGGGCACATTGCTCGCAGGACTGATGGCTGCTAGGGCGGGATAGTCCTTGAGTGGCGGCCGCGTACCGGAAGGCGTAGTGTGGGCAGCCATCCAACAAGGTGAACCGACGATCTGGTGAAGGTCGCAGGAAGCCGCTGGATGCGAGCAGCACAAAACCGGTCGTTGTGGAGATCCTTGGGGGAGGCCTTTGTCCAGCAGTGGACGTCTTTTAGCTGAGATGATGATGATGATGATGATGATACGAATACTATTAAAAAAATTGTTTTGACTATTGGTTCTAAAAAAAATTATCTAGTGGCTTACCCAATTGTTTGCAGGTGCCTTCAGAGAGGTTCACACCTGTACGAAGAGTCAGTGGCAGCAGTCAAATTGAAGATGTACATGTGAGTCAATACAGAACAGTTTTTTTTTCATATTTAGCTTAACGCATGTTCTGCTTCGTAATTACAAAGGTAGAGCAATTAAAATGTGTTTTAAAACACAACACGCTCATCGAAACTTAAGATTTAAATAGTTAATCAGGGTTAAAATCTTAACTGCTGATTAAATATGATTGTAGCTAGTTATATTGTTTTCTTAAATGTACGGGAACGACCCCTGTGACAACGAAACCTATAAGAACCTCAGGCCAAATTTTAAAATCTTATCGTACAAAATAAACGCGAGTTGGTGGCTGAAAGTTGTTCAATTAAAATTTTTGTTCTGGGTATTTAATATTGGTTACCTCATTTTTTGAAAATGCTTAAGGGTTCCCGCACACGAGCCACTGGCCACAACCACAAAACGACGTCACCGGCATATTTCCTATAGTTTTCATACATTTTATATGGATTCGCCGCACACTGTTGACGCCAGTGGCCGCCACCCGCTACAAATCGTCGTTGCTAGCTTCAAGTGGCCGGCGCGCGCTAGTTAAAGCCGACACAAGTTTCTTCGTTGAAATCCATTTGATACTGCAAGCAATGGGTTAAAAAAAGTAGCGGCCACCGACCGCAAGTGTCTACTACCGACCTACAAGTGGCTGTCGCACGCTTCAGTTTTTTTTCACTTTTGTAGCCGCTTCTAGCTTATCGTGGCGGCGTTTGTGGCTGTCGCGTGTGGCCCGTGTGTGGCGACACTTAGAGCAAGCGCACATTGAGCAGGTGGCGGCCACTAGACGCGACCACAAGTTAAACACAAGTTAAATATAAAACTAATTAAATATTTTTTTCTAAAGTTTTTGCGAACACTACACGTTGAAATGAAACAACTTTTACGGATTTACTTGCGTTTATTTTACGCGTTTTCTTTTTCGCGTTTTTTTGTTTTGTGGAATGACATTTACTACCTGCAAGGAGAGGGTGTTGCCATGGGTTCCCCTGTTTTACCCGTCGTTGCGGATATCTTTATGGAAGACTTCCAGGAGAGTTCCCTGAGCATAGCACCGGTAACCTCTAGGTTCTACAAGCGGTACGTAGATGACACTTTCACTATTCTACCAACTGATAAAGTATCTGCTTTTCTAGATCATCTTAACTCTATACATCCAAAAATACAATTCACAATGGAGTTAGAGGCAGATAGTAAGTTAGTTTTCTTGGATATTTTAATCATCAGGAATCCGGACCATAGTTTGAGTCACACTGTGCACTGTAAAGTAACCCATACAGATAAGTACCTCAATGGTGATTCTCACCACCATCCTAGACAGTTGGCTACTGTAGGGAAATCTTTGTTTGAGAGAGCACGCGGCATCTGTGACAACTTAAAGTACCACGGCTTTGTCACAGAAAACGCAATAAACCAACCACAGTCGAGCGCCAACCTGCTGTACTTCCATATATGAAAGGTGTCACTGACAAGTTTGGACATATCTTAAAGCGAGCTTCAATCAACACTTACTTCAAGCCGCCGAAGAAGATCAACCATTTTTTACGACCTGTCAAGTACAACATACCCCTTCAAGATGCAGGCGTGTACAAACTGGACTGCGACTGTGGGCTTTCTTATATCAGGCAAACAAAGAGAAGTGTAGGAACCCGCGTTAAAGAACATATAGCCGACGTCAAGCATAGGCGCGAAAATAAGTCTGACGTATGCGAACACTCCCTAGAGGGGCCCAACCATTACATCAGATTTGATAAACCACAAATACTCGTTAGAGAACAACGATTCATCCCTAGGATGATGCGCAAGGCTATTGAAATTAAAAAAACATCCTAATTTTAATAGAGAAGATGGTTGGAATCTGCCACCAGCCTGGGATCCCAACATACAAAATATTAAATCCAAGCCCCAACACCATACTGCCAGACCAAAAGATACTGTAAGCTCTTTCTGCGTAAAACGCAACGCACCTGATGAAATTTAAATGAGGGTATACAAGCTACCAACTAATTATGAGATGACCAACACCTCAGTCTCCCTGTGACCACGGATCCTGCAAAGGGTCCGAAACGTCAGGATAAACATTAAATAAGTAATGTGTAAAATAAACGCGAGTAGATCCGTAAAAGTTGTTCCTAATTAAATATTACTAATGACAACCTCTGTGGCCCAGTGGTGTACGTAGTGGACTACTGACCTCGGGGTTGTGGGTTCGATTCCCACAGAAGACAAACATTTATTTGATGAACTTACCTAAGTTCATCACATAAATGTTGTTTGCCTTCGGTCTAAGTGTGTTTGTTTGTATGTATTATAAGTTTGTTTACAAAAAAAAGTATAAGTATATGTATTTAATATCCGTCGTCTAGTATCCATAGCACAAGCTTTGCTTAGTTTGGAACTAGATGACGCTGAATGTAGTGTCTAAAGATTTTATTATATAAGTAGTTTATGTTATTATTGTTTTAATACATTATATCATTATTTCATTATATTATAAAAAGTCAGTTTACATGAGAAATTCAGCAGAAATGAAAATCAATTAATTTGTGCATAGTTTTGTTTTATTAAAAACGGATTCTAGGTAAAACATCAACATTCGATAATCCTTTCATATTTCTTTATTTAATAACTTTTGTAACTTAGCCATGTAAACTGACTTTTTGAACAGATTCTGAATGATATCGTAATAAATAAATCCTTTTTATAACATTTCACCTGTGTCCCACTTTTAAACCATTATCCTAACCGAGTTCTCGAACTTATCGATACATGCATATCGACAATGTCGCAGCCACGGCAGACGCAACTTGTCAATGTAGCTGCCTCACCCCCCGCAAAAAATGACAGACAAATCTGTATCGGGAATAAACGCTATGGCTACTCCCCTCCGGTCCGCCGGAGGCCCGTGTTGCTCTATGTCGCCGTAACAACAATGTTTATGGCATTGTTGTGTTCCGGCACCTAGACATAATACTTCAGTAGTTTAGGGATTCCGGATAATGTTGCGCTTTCACATATGGTGTTATCATCACACATCAGGTGAGATGATGGCCAAATGCTTAGCCGAAAGAAATAAAAATCTAGCAGCACAATTATTTTCAAGTCAAAAAACCATAATTCATTTTTTTTATCTCAAACCCAAGGTGAACTACCACCCCCTGAGGAACCAAGCCTCCACAGACGCCACGTCGACGTCGACGCTGCACGACGACTATTTCGACCAGGTCCAGTACTACCAGGACTTCGACCCTACGCTGATAGACCCTGACTGCGATGGCGCCTCCACATCCTGCGATGCTAACTCCTTGCAGGTCAGCCTTTATCATCACTAGTAGCCTATAAGAGACCTATCATCAGATAAGCCATCATCTTCTACGAAATTAAACTACCGCTGAAGAACCGAAGTCTCTATAGATACTTCTACCAGGAGTTCGAGTTCGATACGCTGTTAGACCCTGACTGCGCCTCTACATCCTGCGATGCTAACTCCTTGTAGGTCAGACATCATCATCTTCACTACCAACATCTGAAGAACGAAACCTTTTTTGCCATTACTTAGAGGAGTTACTTCAAAAGTACCAACCCTAAATACTTCATTAGCTGCTACATAACATCAATGACACTAACCCCTTACAGATCAGCCATTATCATCATTAGCCTATAAGAGAACTAAAAACTGCTAAAGAGCCACGTCTCTATAGACACTGGCATTCATTAATTCGACACACAAGGAGTTCAACACTTCTGCCAGGAGTTTGATCCCACGCTGGTAGACCTTGACTGCGACGGCAATACTATATTACATAAATGGTGTCAGTGGTGGCAAGCCTTAGAAAATCATGTATTATGATATTAGCATGCCAAAACGAAAACATATTAAGTAGCAGAAAATACGGCGCCTCCACGTCTGGCAACGGTAACTCTTCAGACGTATCAGTAAACCACCAACCGCTGAAGAACCAAGCCTCTCGACGCCATCGCTTCCCGCATCCCAAGGCGCGTCGATGTGATGTGAGTTCCGACGCTTACTTTCAACAGGTCAGCTTTTATCATCTTGATGAGCGTATCAATGAACCCTTTAGTCACATAAAGTCCACAATATCAAAATGTCCACTGTATCAAAACGTTCACTGTATCAGAAACTACCACTTACTAAAGAACAAAGCTTCTATAGGCACTTCTACCTAGGAGTTTAATACCACGCTGGTAAACCCTGACTGTAAGGGCGCCTCCAATTCCTGCGTCATTATTATTAGCCTATAAGTAAGTTCTCTCCTAAACTATGTGAAAAGGGAAACCAAATTCTACATTGCATTTGGGGAATCTTGTCATTAAAGTCACCACTCCGTATGATAATTTCTTTCAGTTCGACGATGAGACGTCGATAGCGGCGAGCGAAGACCTGTCAGTCTACTGCGGCACCCTGAAGAAAGGCAAGAAGAACAAGCTGAAGGAGGACCAGCACCTGCGCGACCTGGACATGTGGCAGGCCAGCAACATCGAGGTCATGGAGGTCAGTCGATCGATGCTTGGGTAGCTAAATGCAAAATACAAAAAATTTAATAGTGAGAGGATAAATTAAAAATGTGAAAAAAAAACAAGTAAAATAAAAAATAAAATAAAATAACACAGTATATTGTAAAAATATTATGATCGGATGTTAATGACGGTAGTTGTCGACATTGAGTGGGCGCCTTTGGCTTTCAAAGCAAAAAGTAAATAGTGATGATGATGAATAATTTCGGCGGGCTGGTTAGAGCCACGTTAGCTCAATTGGGAGAGCATCTGACCCGGTATATCAGAAGGGTAGGTTCAAATCCTGCTCGTGAAAATTTTTTCAACATTTGTGTTTTTGTAATAAACACTCTGTTAACCGAATCGTTTCTTCTTCTAAATAAAAACCACTCTGTGGGACTTCTTGGCGGGAAAGTGAAGCGTCATGTTTGTGTTATGTCGAATATAAATTATTAACCGTTAAGTGTTCGTGAGTGTGCACGAGTGTTGGCAAATGAAACAAAACAGTGCAACTTCACTTTTCAAATTCTCTCAAGAAGTCTGCCCGAGGACTTAGTAAAGCCCCACATCTTTACTGAAATACTCGAGGGGTTGGGGGGTATATCATTTCTCACTTCTCATTTCTATTATCATTCATCAACATTATGTACCTACTGGAAGGATTTGTACTGAAACTGTACTTGTAAGAAAAACTTGTACCTTGTACTTGTAAGAAAAATTATTTTGACACTGGCTAAATGTGCTAATCGCACGAAGCCATCAACTAAAGGAAAAAAAATATTACTCTGTGTCACTTTACTAGTCATTCTTGTCTTCCCCAATAGAACCTGCTAAGCAGAAGCGGCACCTTGGACGAGCAAATCAAATGGGAAGCGATCGCCACCTCCAGAGGCCTTTGCACCCTCACAGACAGCTGCGCCTGTGGGGATTGTACCCACGCCAAATACCTGGCCGGTGTCGCGGACGGCGACGGAGGCCTGGGGACGGCGCCTCTACTCAGCGCTATCAGCGTGGGCTGCGTGTTGCAGTGAGTTACCGACCCCTGGACAGGTAAATGATTTACACTTTTTTGTGCATTAAATAGAATAGAACCACGACAAAACAAAAATACTGACGCGTTAAAATAAAATAAACAGGAGTCGTACAAAGGGCGACCTTATCACTAAAAGCGATATCTTCCAGGTATTCTAGGGATGGAAAGGATTGATATTAAATAAGGTGGAGGCTTAGAAAAAAATATTTGACGCCTTTGTGGCTTAGTGACTTAGCCGACCCGACATCCGATGAGTTTAATAATTGTAATGTCGAGTAGTGTCTTTTGATACTTTTGATGCATTACGAAATAATTAATTTCGAATTGGCAATAAATCCAATAAATTTTGTTAGTAGATCATCACCTTATCATCTTATCTTTCATCGTCATTATCTCTATTGTTGTATTTTTTAAAAAATATATATTAGATTGTAAACAAGGTGGACCGACGATCTGGTGAAGGTCGCGGGAAGCCGCTGGATGCGAGCAGCACAAAACCGGTCGTTGTGGAGATTCTTGGGGGAGGCCTTTGTCCAGCAGTGGACGTCTTTTGTCTGAGATGACGATGATGATGATGATGATGATATTAGATTTATTTAAGATGCATAGATATCCAGTATTTGAGGATAGAACTGTCCATGCCATAGCCTGGGTTTGTGATTGTTGAAGACGTATGTATACAATCTGTTAGGGCATGCACTGTACAAACTTCAGGGGTGGATTCTACATTCAAATATACATAGTAAAACAAATACTTACTTAAACACAAATGTTGAAAAAATTTCCACGAGCAGGGTTTGAACCTGCACCCTTCTGACATACCGGGTCAGGTGCTCTTCCAATTGAGCTATCTTGGTTCTAACCAGCCCTCCGAAATTATTCAACACTATTTACTTTTTACTTTGAAAGCCAAAGACGGTTAATGACGGTAGTTGTTAACATTGAATGGGCGCCTTTGGCTTTCAAAGTAAAAAGTAAATAGTGTTGAATAATTTCGGCGGGCTGGTTAGAACCACGATAGCTCAATTGGAAGAGCACCTGACCCGGTATGTCAGAAGGGTGCAGGTTCAAACCCTGCTCGTGGAAATTTTTTCAACATTTGTGTTTTTGTAATTTGTTCGCAACAAAAATTTGCGTTAAAAATTATATAAACATTTATAAATACTTACTTAAAAAATTCCAAGCTCTATAGTTTAGAAATGGCAGCCTTTTTTATTTTATTGTCTTCGATTTTTGCAGGAGCTGAAAAAGGTGAAACTAGTTGCAAGTAAATAACAATCAGTAAAGTAGCCAAAAGTTAGAACATCAATAGGACAAAAAAACAAATATGTCGGTTTTCAACACCAAAAATAACGAAAAAACCACAATGTAACCAATTTACTACATGCAGTTTGGAATTTTTTTAATATTTTTTATCATGTATAATTGAGTGTAGAATCCACCCCTAAAATTTGTACATTGCATGTCAATACACCCTGTATAATAAGTTTCGTTCTTATATTTGCTACTAGATGGCGCGGATCATATAATGACTGAATCGCGCTATCGAAGTATTCTATCAAATACATAAATGTCATATAAATAGTCGATAAAGTTGTTACCTACATCAGATCAAGGAAGCTACTATCGGTTTCATTTTCAACCCAATGTTTTTTTTTGGGGGTTACCATAAGCTCTTATATAGGGTCTAACAATATCAATAAGCGAACGTTTAAGGGGAGCATTTATATGTCACACTGAGCATGCTCACCAAATTTGGTCCAAAACTACAGGCTCGTTACCGAGATAATCAACAAAACATTATCAAAATTTACCAAAAAATACACCCTTTCCAAACCCGTACAGCTGCACTACACGCACACAAAGATAGCCGTTGTGTTGTGTATCTGTACACTATCTTTTTATCGACGCCTGCGTGCGTGTTAGTAAAGATACAGCATGTTTCATGATGTGCATTATTTTAATTGATTTAGTTTGTTAGAAAACATAACTTTGAAAAATCACTATAAAACTGAAGCCCATTTTTTGCCATTGTATTCAGAATGATGTATAGATACCGCCCTTAAACGTTCGCTTATTGATTTTGTTAGACCCTGTATATAGCATTCTTACTGCAGTTGTGGGAACGAGACGCATGTATATACGCCACTACATGCATCTCTTTTTCACAAATGAAATTATACTGCTTTAGGAGCGCATGGTCAGGGGGAAGGTACCTGAAACCTAGCCAGCTGATTTGCAACACAATAGTTAATAGTATTCCCCTTTCAATCAAATCAAAGGTATACCATTTTTCAGTGATCAACTCATCATCAACCCGGTTTGGCAAACGTGGTAATTAAGCCAATACCCGTCTTAACCTTTTTACCGCCAACAACTTCTATAGAAGTTCGAGATTTTCGTGCCGTCCACGCCAGCACTTCTATAGAAGTTCTTCTTTGTACCTACTTTATTAAAATACATATAAACGTTGGCGTACAGCGGGACATCGCGTACAGGATAAAGCGATGTCTTTATTACAACGATGGAGGCCTTTGCTCAGTGGGCCCGTAAAAAGGATAATTACTATTGATAGTTTAAAATTTTAAACTGAACAGGTGACTGAATTACGGAGTGCGCTGGGAGTATGCAACGATTCTGAATTAAAGAAGAAGAGGTGTTTGAGTAAGATGTTTAACAACTGTGTTGCAAGTAGGTATGCGAGCTACATTTTAAAGTCTTTATGGGATACCATAATCAAAAATGGCCTTATGGAAGATCAACCCTAAACTGGCAGTGGAAACTGCATTTTCAGAATGTTTCCCAATGGAAAGACAAAGAGGTCTGGTGAGAAGAATTTAGAACGCTGTTTGACTGAATGAGCCTTGTAATTAATGTAGTAAGAACGTTTTGAAAAATAATCTAACTACGAACAACATATTTATTGACTTTAAAGTCGGTGATACTGCAATTCAAAATCGCGTGAGTAGTATTGGTCATTTATATGCATTCATAATAATTATTGGTAATAATTTAAAGATGCACATGCCAAACGTATAAAATTAAGTAAGGGAATTAAGAAAGTAATATAAAATAAAATTTTAAAAAACATATTTAATCAAAATAAATAAAAATAAAAATCAAATAATAGTAATAGCAAAATGTAAGCAAACCAAAAAATCTAAAATTAAAATAAATTGTATCACAAAATAACATAGCTTTTTTAAAAATACCGCGTGAGTGCCAAACACCAAATTTTTCAGGAGGAAGAAAAAATATCTAGATTGCAAACATTACATCAGGTACCAATTTTCACTATGTTAAACAGCAGTTACTAATATAAGTCAAAAATTGTCTAAGAAAAACAATTGTATAAAAAGTATGTCAAATGTCACAGTATGAAGACACTTTTCTTTTTTACTTTTCCGTCTTTAAGTAAAACCAATGTTACTTACGCGCTTTGAACTATCCCCGACGATAATTATGTTGTTCTGAGTTTCAACACTCTCGTTTTGAATTTGAATGAAAATTAAGTGTTAGTTAACTTTTAGATAAAATAAGACGACATCTTAAAAATTTCCAAATGCCTTGTTGCCAGAAACGGAATGATGATCAAGACAATTTACATTGTTTGTTTAACGAAATATTAATAGCTTAACTCAGATCTACAACAAAGTTCAAAGTATATAACTAACATTAATATAACTTTCTGTGCTTTTGGAAAATAAACATTTGGTAGAAAACATTGGAAAACACATTTATCCAATTGAATTTCAATGTGATTTACAAGTTCGCTATGAAAAGTTTCAAAACGCATAGATACGGTTCAACAAACGTTTACTTAAAATGTCTTCTACCTACTAACTCTACATTTCCCTAAGCATAGAAAAAGTTTCATTAGAAATGGCTCATTGTGGTTGCGCCAGTTGGTGACTTTTAAATTTGCCGCGCAAAATAGTAAATTAGTAAGTAGTAGTAAATAATAGTCGCACATGCATTTTTCTGTCTTTTAGTCCTTCCCGCCGCACCATTTTTGTGGTTCCTTCGAGCCCAACCACATTGGTTTTAATAAATTTTAACTTTGAAGTTTACAAGAGATACTGAAGTGTATAAGAATCTTAAAAAATCAAAACATTTCTTGTACTTTCTAAATTGGTTAATGCAACATGGCATTTGTTAAATAATTAGCGAGATGTATGATTAAGCGGGGTGATTGGGTAAAAGGGTGGGTTAAGTCCCTTTCAACGTCAAGTCTATCAAGATATATCGGAGACTCATTCGGAGACATTTTCGTACCTACTCATTTTTTGGGCCCAATCTATCTAATCTCATCTAATCTATCTAACAGACTGACCTATATCTGTTGTTTGCGGGATTGGGCACCAAAATGAGTTGTCTGATATTTCAGACTATGACGTTGTAAGGGTTAAATTATGCAAACGGTTTTAAGTGTGTTTCATACTTGAATGTTTCGTCTTTTCTGATAAAGTGTTCTTGTACAATATTAATTTTGTAAGTCATAATCTTTAGGTACACGTTTAGCTGTTTCCAAATAAGTTCGGTATTGGGATTTAGTATTATAATGTCTGTTTGTTAAAAATAGTGTTTAATTTGTCTGCTAAAAAGGTAATTTACGTAAAACATAGTGTAGTGCCTGTTAGCATTTACATAATTGTTCTAAAAGTTACTTTTCTAATGAGGAAAGTAAAAATAAATATTGGTGTTAGAAAATCTCAATAGATGTAGTTTTTATTTTTTATTTGAAAAGTTTCTGTCAATATCAGTTTACGCATTTAATGTAAAAAAATCACCTTAGTGGTTCTACTTGGCATTTTTATTTTATTTAACTAAATGTACCTATAATTAGTCACATAAAGTATCGCATAATATAAAAAAAGCATAGAAAAAATTAAAATGCGTTTGAAACTGGCAAATTATAATTTAAGTACAATTTAACATTTGCCAGACACTAATTAATTTGATAAATGTTTTGATCATTACTGGGTCATAAATATAAAAGGATTTTGTATAATACTTCTACTTCTTATAAACTTTATGAATCTACCGTAAACATACTTTTTTAAACTGCCTTCTGGATTAAACTGATACCTTAATCTCTATGTAACTAAATCGAATTTCAGTTTAAATATTATTTATTTATATTCAAATCCCTTTAAGGATTCTAGTGTTTTTAATTTTAACAAGGTTATAAACGTTAATATGGGTACTTGCTTATATTTTCTGTGTCATTCCGGTTGCAGTATTATTTAGAGCCCAAATACAGAAGTATTTAATTAACGTAGTTATAAATTTAAGGTTTTGAAAATATATATACCTACCTATCTATCTATATAATTATATTTCTAAGGTACTTTTGTGCATAGCATTACTCTGTTTCGCATAATAATTATTTAACGATTTTTATTTTTAAAATCACGGTATATTATTTATTTAAGTAATATTTATCTTCGTCAAGTTATGTAATTGTATGCATTTAATTTAATATTTTTTTTAATACCAATTACCTAACTTAATCACTTTGGAGAGAGAGCCGTAAATTGACAAAAGTATGAATAAGTAACTGTAATTTACACTAATCTCACTACCTAATTATTGTATTATTTTAGGAATCTCTATGAATTATTCTATTCTAGATTAACTATTCTAGATGTGAATCAATGGCCTCCGATTATTATAAGTAAGACTGAAGTTTTATTTTATATTATGTAAGAGTAGGTGTAATGGTCATTATTCTAACAGTCTTTTCATGAAAAGAACATTTTCATTTGTATTTTTCACTATTTTTTATTGATACCTACCTTATCAACATTTTTATAGCTAGGAGTTATAATGTTATACAATTAGTTAAATCAGTGGTGTCGAAGACGTTACATGTTACCCATGTTATATATAATATAATTAGAGTTAATTATTTTATTTTATTTTTTAGTCTGAATATAATTTGATTGTTTTTTTTTTCTCAACTTTTTTTTTATATTTTCCTTCTTTATTGCGATCTGTTTAATAACATTTAGCAATATCTTTTTTAGCACCTGCCATAGTCCTTGATCAGGGTAGAGCCAGAATTAAAATAAAACACGATGTCACTCATTCATCTCAAAAGGCGCCAACAATTTTTTTTTCTCGACACTGTGTTCGCATTTTGCATTTGGGGCGCCAAATTGTCACCACCGGGCGCCTAGAGCGATCGCTCCACTCTACCCTATGCCCGGCGCTGCACTGTGATTATATCAACTTCTTTTAGTTTCCTGTCAGCAGCACAATAGTAGGTAGCATAAGAAACGAACGCTTGAGCCCAACAGTGGGATACTGTGAAAATCTATAGGCTGATAATGAAAATAGAATCGACATCAAGTGTTCGAAGAACTGGGGTCTCCACCTAAGGTCAGCGTTGTAGTTTTTGTTCACTGCAACAAATGCTGAGTGGAGTCCTTTCAGGACACATTTTTTAATTATTTTTTTTTCTACATAAGTTTTGTATTGTCTGTTCTAATATCGTAAATATATTTCATTTCAAGGAACCAAAAATTAAATGTTTCAATGAATGAGTAATTATAAAAATATTAAGGTTTGTACATGGAATGGATATTTTGTACTAATGTATATAAAATATTCTAATAACTTCTATGTGGTTTACGGCTTAGAGTCTATTAAGAAACTCATTTCAATCAAATTTTGTTTTTACTATTGGAACTTGCTATGATAACTATGCTAGTTTTGATAGCAATTGCCAAAATTGAATGCCAAGGCGCTGTAGCTCCAAGGAAGCTTTAGCCCTTTTTTCAATTATATTTTGTTAAAATTATAACAAATTTTATGTACCTTACACTATTTAAATTTTAACAAAAATACTACCTACTCAAATTATGTTAATTACTCAGTTTATTGTAATTGTAAATTGAATAAGTGTAATAGTGGAACATTTTAAAATACCTACCTATTGTAACGTATAACTATGTACCTACACTTCCGTAAAAAAATACTTAAAATATAAACAGCAATAGTTTTTGTCTTCTGTTATGTATGTAACTACCTATGTTTTTATTTTTAAACTTCTGTATTTTTTGTCATTGAGTTACATAAATTATGTTTTCTTAATAATTATTTAAACCTACCTAAGTAGGTATTTTTTTCTGACTTGTGCATAAATCTTTGTATGATGGGGATGAAAAATAGAGGGCGCTGCTGAAGATTAACAAATAGTTAATATTTAAGGGTAATTGTAAATGCTTTTGTAGCTACATTTATTTCGTAAAATTTTTACATTTTATTTGTATGCCAAAACTCCAAAATTTCTGTCGATTCATCAAAAATGACCAAAATCCTCCAACAAACAATGTTCTGAGTTAAAAACAGAATGACGTTCTTTTTGTAATAAAGATTTGTCGCCATCTTTAAAGAACCAACTTATTTTCAGATTATAACAGTTTTTAAGTACACTACGCATTTAATTCTTAATGTTAATACTGTTTACCTTGTGTTTTCTGATCGCTGTATGTTATCCGTAGAATAATAGTTATATCGGAAATACCTTTTTAGGTATGATAGTTTCATACTGTGTGTTTTATACTATATAAAAATAAGGTTCAGAATAAACTATAGATACTTAGGGGTCTGGAAATATAAAATTTTCCTATTTAAAGCATTTATGTAGGTATCTATGTATTGTTTTAAGGATTCTGTATGTTTAGCAGACTACGTGAAAAAATCTATCTTTATTTTAATTGCTCTTCTTGTCCATGTTTCAATGATACGTGTGGAGTGTCTGTCATTCGATTTTTTTTTGGAGTTATGAGCCATATAGCTTTAGCTGAATGCTACGAGCTATGCAATGACGTTCTTTCTTACTACTATTTAAAAACAGTTCCTATTATATTTCGTCGTTATTTAGGTACCGACTCTATAAAATTTTATTTGGAGTTAGTCTTGTATTGTTTTACGAATAGAGGCGTCACTATATTAGTACAGTGATGACTCTACATTTTTTTTTAAATAAAGTGATCGCTAAATAAGAATCACTTAGAAAATTGTACGACTATAATGTCGTTTCGTTTCACTTTGCTTTTTTAGCGCACTTAGTAAAAACTTTTTACTAAGTGCGCTAGTGGCGTTAACTATGTAAAGCTTTGCGTTTGTCGTTTTAATATTTTTTTGTTTTAAGAAATTATTCTACCAAGCTTTACGTTTCGGTTTTGCTCTTATACTATTAAGTTTTTATTTAGTGTGTAATCTATTTACGATGCCAGTGTATGTATAATTGCAGGACAATTTGTATTGTGTCTCTCGATGTTACGTAGCTGATGACATAATAATAACACGCATAAATTGTTTTTGTGTTGTAATAAATAATTGTTCAATACAGGAATCGTTGTTTAATTTTTCATTTAATATGCATATTGTGTTTAACACATACAATCTTAAACAACAGTCTAAAACGGAAATCACTTGTGACGGTAAATGGTTTTCATATGAGCATTACTATAATATACCCCCGCTGGGAAGCGAACCCGGGACCTCTCTGGAGTGAGACTGGTGGTACTGGGCGTCAAAAAGTTAAATAACTCGGTGAAAACAATTTTATTAATAGAAAGATTTTAAAAGAAAAATGTTACCTTAAAGACAAGTGGTTAAAAAATATTTTTGGAAGTATTGAAAACTGCAGTCCTTTAATTTTAACTTCCATGTAGTAGTGGTGATAATCTCGGTAATCCGGAATCGTACTAAACTTACTGACGTGGGGCGTATCATTGCGCAAAGAAAGTGGCGATGGGCGGGTCACGTAAGCCGCTGAAGCGATGGCCGGTGGAGCAGGAAGATGCTGGAGTAGAGACCACGGACCGGCACCAGAAAGTTGGCCGCCAGAAGGCTAGATGGGCAGAGGACATCACAAAGGTCACGGGGTTGTTTAGAGACAGCCCCCAAGATGGCGTCCATATGAGGAGGCCTACACTCAGCAGTGGGTGACTATAGACTGAAGAAGAAGAAGAGCAGTGGTAGTGATGATAATATTCTTATATTACGAGCAATGATATTATAATAATTATGGTAACTAATATAATGTAAAGCTGCTTACGTGAGTGTCGAAACAAAACACAAAATAGGAAACCTTTTTGTCTATTATTTAGTTTCATTCAACGCAGAGCAAACGACACTACCTTAATATTTTTTGTTTTATCATTGCAAAAGTATGATAAATAATGATAGAGTATTGATATTTAATCTACTACTAAGAATCTACTTCTCTAATTAAAAAATGTTATATATTTCACATCACTTACGTATAATGAAAGAACGGTTAGTTTTAAGGCTGTATGATTTCACCTCATTAGCCAGGCTTGATTATTGTTAGAACTAAACAATTATAGTCTCTATGGTCAAAATTGTCATACAAACAACAGAATTGTCAAAACATTGTCATCGCGCTCAATAGTGCTTGGTGTTTTTATTTTATAACCTTTGAGTAGTAATAAACAATCGTTTAATTATATAAAGTGAATAATGAGTGGCCCTAACGGTATGCTCTACGGTGGCGATGAGATTGGAGCGCTAGTTTTCGATCCTGGACATCACTCGTTGAGAGTCGGCTATGCGCAAGAAGATACTCCAAAAGCAGATATTCCAGCCGTGGTGGGAGTAGGGCCGGCCACACACATCCCTGATGCTGAAGAGAAGGTGCCTGATGGGAATATAACACAAACCGGTAGGTGGTTATTGCGTTACCAACGTAAATCTTTGTGGTTATTTGGTTATTAAGTTTACTCGTTGCTAATCAAGTATTGACTCACAGATCTATTTATTGATAAAACTATAAGTATTGCAGTCATTAAACAAAGTCAAATAATAGCAATTATAAAAAATAAAGCAAATTGCATTGAGTCTTGCAGTCACTCCAAACCTACTGTTTTGTTTGGTACATATTTTTGTTGACTGCCCAATCCATTTAGTAAATAAATGCACAAAGAGTTTTGAATCTGGTATATATTACTGAGTATTAATACCTAACCTACCTAAGTAAAGCTACAAGTACAACTACACACATGTAATGTTAAACTCAAAGTGTTGCAATGCTACCTCAGCTCTGCTCTGACTCTGCTAACTCAGTCTAAAACAAGCGTATGTCGAGGCCAATGATGATAGATTGTTATGATGATTATCTATATATTAATACGTGAAGTAAAAATTTTGCACCCCTTTTTACAAAAATTGCGCGGAAGGAGGAGTATGAAATTTCGCATACTTATAGTTTATATAGAGAAGGAGTGGAGAATGCTAAATTTTTTTAAAATTAAATAAACAATGTCTCATACATTTTTTTAAAAATTCAAAAATGGAAGAGGAGCTGCCAAAATCTGTCAATGCCAATCCAAACTCACATTCTATCTTTTTAAATTTTTCATTGCTTAGGATGCAATCCATGCAGCCTTAACCCACTTAGTCTGACCAGGTGTTTGTGTGTTTTTGTAAATAAAACTATAAAAGTATTATATTAGGGTATATATCATCTATATAATACTTTTGGGGGTGTTATAAATTATAATTAATTTTAATTTTATTTTAATTTTATTTTTATGATTGCAACAGCCAGTCGGACCAAGTGGGTTAATAAAACATTGTTTAAACATTTTAGTAAACAGCTTGAGTTAAATGATGCTCTTGCCGTAGCTTGTAGGTCGATAGATTGGGTCTTTATTAAAGACAATCGCAAAATTGCTGAAATTTAAAAAAAACAAGCATTTCTTTAATCACAGCTATTCACAATAATTCACATTGTGAATACCATTTTACAATCATATTAAAAATCATATTAGCAAATAACATGGCAATAACGCGTAGCATACTAACATTATGAAAAATAGCATGCAAATTAAATTAACGAAAGTTAGCATTAATTTCCATTACTACTTGATACTGTTACCAAATCCCTACTTTAATAGAATTAAATTGGGAATGCAAGTAACGTTATCTAGTAAAGTATTGTAACTTTTGCCATACCTGATGCGTTTTAGCCAATCTGCCTGCGTAGAGCGGTTAGGTAATTTACCTCTTAAAATGCCACCCAGCTAACAATACCAAGCAAAACGTTATCTTCTTTTTGTGATATCTTTGTCTGACAAATGTATTGTTAACAAATTTTTTATGGTTGTTAAGTTATTGTTATTTGAGAATGAAGAACAACATGAGAACGTTATTGTTATCTCTTCACATCAGGTACAAAAGCTGGCAACGAGCTTCGCCACTACATTGACGTGACAGAGCTGCACGTGCCCCGGCCGGGAATGGAAGTGCAGACCTACATGAAGGACGGCCAGATTGATAACTGGGAACTGTTCGAAAAGATGTTGGACTACTGCTATGCTAAGGTACACACTTTTATTCAAAATTCTAAATCATTTATTCAGATTATACTACAAATAGTTCTTATAAATATGACTATGCCATCGATTCGTAAGTCTACATAAGGCGGGAGATCTTGCACTGAGAAAAAATGGCAACAAACTCAGCAAGGGGCATTTCTTTTCTCCCTTACATCGTCAAAATATTGAAATATTACCTTATTATTGTTTCTTATGGGGACGTCGCCAGCCGAGCGGACGATCCACCCGCGTTATTGCGGGCGACTTCATCCTTTTCCCCGTTCTCCCTTTTGAAGGAGCTAAATTTAATCCAGCTTTCACGGCGCCCCCGTCGAGTCTTTTGGTCTCTTTGGTGAATCTTGCTATCAGCTTCACCTTCAGATCCTTTAGGTCCTCTGTGTTGTGTCCGACCCCCAGAGCTCCCATCTTATCAGTGAGTACATAGAGCACTCAGCTAGTAGGTGGAGGCTGGTTTCCTCGCTTTCCATGCACTCCGGGCATATAGGGTCAGTTTTCACTCCTATCAGTGTCAGATGTCTGTTCAGCTGACAGTGTCCTGTTATGATTTCTATGACTAGCCTCATGTTCTCTCTAGAGAGTACCATTAGTTTGTAAGTCTTTTTAGTATCCATTCCCTTGATGAAAATCTTCGACTGTCTCATACCATTCGAGAACCTCCATCTTGGGATCAACAACCTTGCAACGTTGCCTTGTACGCCAACAACGGCAATTATTGACAATACCTATGATTTACAAAAACGCAATAAAAGACCTATCTGGAAATTTTGGAATTCTATTCTTATAGCAAGATTTTACTCTGAATATTATCATTAAGATGCTATTGTTTTGCTTTGTTGCACTCACTTGCTGCTGCCGCGGCGCTTGGAAGCCATTTCATATAAATACATACAAACCAGTAGTGCAGCTGCGGCCGACTTCGTGCAGTCGCTGCACGTGCTGTCGGCAGTCGCAGCTGGAAGCTCGGTTCGGAATAGCACCTTTAGTAAACAGACAGGCAGTTTAGAAAACTGGTCTAGTTTGTATTCTGTTTCTTCTTTTACATCTCTTTTAAATGCTTGGCGTTGGAGGCACGGCGACGCTTTTATGCTGCTAGGTCAAAAGGTTTATTATACTCTTTTTCTCGGAGCTCGATGTGATTGCTAAGGTTAAGCAACTTTCGCAAAGGCCAGTCATCGGATGGGTGACCAAAAATTTATCATCTCGAGCTCCTCCGTGCTTCGGAAGGCACGTAAAGCCGTTGGTCCCGGCTGCATTAGCAGTCGTTAACAACCACCAATCCGCACTGGGCCCGCGTGGTGGTTTATGGCCCGTTCTCCCTAGCCATCTATAGGGACGGCTCGTGCCCCAGCAATGGGGACATACAGATGAGCTGATGATGATGATCTTGAGCTCCTCCGTGCTTAGGAAGGTACATTAACAACCACCAATCCGCACTGGGCCCGCGTGGTGGTTCACGGCGCGTTCTCACTGTCTACTTCTGTTTTCACCTTAGAGTTTATTTATTATGTATGTTACTGCTACTACTTTTCATTATTCTTTCATTATTTATCCGGCCAGGTCATCCGCTCCCCCTCCGAACACCATCCAGCCCTATTCACCGAAGCTGTGTGGACCACACGTCCGGCCCGCGAGAAGCTTGCCGAGCTACTGTTCGAGAAGTACCAAGCGCCTGCGTTCTTCCTCGTCAAGAACGCGGTGTTGGCTGCGTTCGCTAATGGAAAGTCTACTGCTCTGGTGGTAGACGCTGGGGCCAGTCAGACTTCTGCTGTGCCTGTTATTGATGGGTAAGCTTCTTGTGACTCTTTACCTTCTTAAGCATATGACATAAAATTTAAAAAAAAAATTCAAAACCCAAAATCATTTATTCAGTTTTGGCTACAAGTAGCTCTTGTGAATGTCACTATGCCATCGGTTCGTAAGTCTACTCTGGGCGGGAGATCTTGTACTGAGAAGAACCGGCAAGAAACTCAGCAAGTGTCCAGCTCTTTTCTCCCATACAGCGTCGAAAATATTGAAAAATGCCCTATCATAGCAGGACATTTTCCATTACAAATAAACACAAAAAATATATAGAAGACAACCACAACATGTAAAAAAAAAAAAAAATCTAAGTTAAGAATGTTACATCAGATAATTATGTAAAAGTTTCAATTTCCACAATGTCTTACAGTACCACTACAGTACTTTAGTAAAAGTAGCTCTTGTCCTTCATGTCACCTGATGATAAGTAGCAATAAGACTGAAGATGGGAGCACTTTTCATCCAGAGATTTATAGCCAGCCACTGACTATCTTATCTCTAACTGTAACCAGGTGACAAACTTAGACAAGTAGCTATGCAGGTCGATTTATCAAAAAGTAGCAGGCAGCGAAAGGTATCACCAGCAAAAGAGTAGCAGAAGCTGGCTTTCTTTTGGACATCCAGTTCTTTAAGAGTTGGGTGTTATTGACCATGGGGCTACTGTTGGAGAAGTACCAAGCGCCTGCGTCCTTCCTCGTCAAGAACGCGGTGTTAGCAAATAACTTTAATAACTTCCAAATTTAATGTGTTTTGGTTGAATTTTAATCACTAACCCCCTTACAAATAAACACTATTTAAGCATTTATTTAGTTAATCATTGTTTTGTCTCTTTTTCTCAAATTGAGAACGACGTTTGTGTGACGTTGACAAAACAATGATTAACTAAGTAAATGCTTAAAGTTATTTTTAGTATTATATAAATTATTTATCATAAAGAGAGTAATAAATAAAAATGTATTTATTGAAAACCAATGGTTGTTACATTTTTACATTCATATTCATTTACTCAACTTAAATTTGCAACAACAGGTTTTTTTTTGGTAAAATGGCATACAAGATGTTGGTGTAAATATGTATTATAAGCTATACATTAAATAGGGACGCTATCCGCTTAAGAGGAAACATTAAGGTCGACTGAATTGAAAAATATGTAAAGTAGAAAAGAAAAGTATGAAAGGCTTTGGGCTGTGTATGCAAAACGAGAGTGAAAAAACGAAAAACATAGGGACACATAGTCTTTGTTTAATTTTTAATGAAATAAGTAATTAAATCGGTCTAGTTTTGGAGGAGGAATCAGGGGACTACGAAACGTTGATTTTGTCTACTTTTCATACATACCTATGTATTTTTCAATTCAGTCGACCTTAGTATTTCCTCTTAAGTGTAAAAATGTGTAGAATCTGCATCTGCCAATGCAAATGTGTGACTCCCCTCCCTTGTTCCAGGTACGCGTTGGTAAGCGCCGCGGTTCGCTCCCCAGTGGGGGGAGATCACCTCGCCAATCAGGCGAAGGCAATGCTAACGAACATGCACATTCAGATGCTGCCCATATACAGCATACAGGTAACGAACAGTAATGTAACTCTACCCGTGTAAAGACGTAATTCTAATGCTAGTTGCAATTTTAAATAAATATTATTTCATTTTAAGGACAATGTTGATTATGTAATATTAATATTGTATTTTAATATGTCGACTTAGGAATTGTAATTATTTTGTTAGTGGTTGGTCTTTATTTGTTTAATTGGCCTAGACCGTTTTAATTCATTAAAAAATAATTCAACTATTTTATTATTTTGAATTTTGCATTCAGAATGCTATCTATATATTAATACGTGAAGCAAAAACTTTGTACCCCTTTTTACGAAAATTGCGCGGACGGAGGAGTATGAAATTTCGCACACTCCTAGTTTATATAGAGAAGGAGTGCAGAATGTTATTATTATTTTTTAATTATGCATAAAAAATAAATTAACCCGCTTATTCATAAAAACTATTTGAGCATTATTTAGTTAAATATTGTTTTGTCAACGTCACACTAACGTCATTTTGAATTTGAGAAAATGAGACAAAACAATGATTAACTAAATAATGCTTAAATAGTTTTTATGAATAAGGGGGTAAATCAATAAAACAAACATTACACACGCTGCCATCAAAAAAGCTGCGTCAAAACGCACACGGATAAGTATTTGACATACACGCATATATACTCTTTTCAAAAATTTCAAAAATGGAAGAGGAGCGGTTGAAATCTGTTAATGCCAATCCAAACTCACATTCTATCTTTTTTAATTTTTTATTGCTTAGGATACAATCCGTGCAGCCTTAATAAAATTACGGTCGAATTTCGACCACTGGGCTACCAATCACTAGTTTGTTTAATTGGCCTAGACCGTCTAATTCATTAATATTTCAACTATTTTTATTATTTTGAATTTTGCATTCCCTATGCAAAATATAATTATAATTATATAATTAAAAGATAAAATTTTACTAGAAAAAATCAACCACTCTCAGGAATGGCTGGTTGATATTTCCTCGTAAAAATTTATCTTGTTTTATTTATTTATTTATTTTATTAAGAGCGTTTACGCCGTTTTGCTCAAAAACTGTACTTTTCAAACCTCTTAATATCTATGAATATTTACTTTACAAATATGTTAATTACTTATATCATTAGGCGATCTTGTCATCAAAATAGTTTGTTGAAAACATTTTTAGATTTATGGCTATTTTGGAATTTATAACAAGATAATTGAACAGAGGTTTTCATAATTTGACTTTCCGCGTTAACTTCGAAGCTTAAAAATGTGTTTAAATTACTGACAAACCTAAGAACAAAAATTTTATTTCAATTTGAAAGATCTTCAGCAAAATAGTTTGTTGAAAACATTTTTAGATTTTGGTTACTAACAAAAACTATAAAAATCCAAACATTTTGAATTTTTAAAGAAATTATAGGTGATAAAATAATTGTTTTCTCTAATATACGTACTATATAAATATAAGATAAAAGCTTTTTACTATAGAAAAAAGTGTTCTTTAAATTATGCGCAAAATTCTTTTTACTAAATTAGCTCTATAATTTTTCTATGAATATTTTAAAACTGCTCTAAAACTACTACAAAACTCTGCGATCTATTAGTATCAAATCAGTCCGCCGCGAGGCCTCTGAGAGAGTGGTCACGTCGCTCGACGCTCTACCCGACGATTGTCGAACAATTGCCAATTGCAAATTTTTAAACTGACAACGTATATTATGTTAGAGAGTTAGTTAGAGTTAGAGATAATGGGTAACAAATTCAACGAAACATAACCCCCCCCCCCCCCCTCCGAAACGCACCCGTGCCAGTGTGCGTGCGCTATGGGCTATGGCCCAATCTCCTCGCCATATCCTAGCAGTGCGACTTTTGTAGACTAATTATTTATTTAATAAGTGTATTCCTTTTTAAATTTTTTTAAGTATTCTTAGCTATTATTATGTTTTTTAGAATCCTACTTATTTAAGTTTTTCTTCCAATGTATTACAAAGAAATGATTAATTGTATGGGCAGTCAAATAACTTGACCGAGTTTTGACAGCACCTATTTTATTGCTGCATGATGCGCTTTGTGCTTATGTGGCTCATATTTTCAAAGTAGTTTTTATACAAAATTTATTTTAAAAGGAGATTGGCAAAATTGGGCTTGGTAATAGACAACATATTAATATTGATATATTCTAAAAAATCGGTCAATTTATTTGACTGCCCATACAATTAATCATTTCTTTGTAAAATATTGGAAGAAAAACTTAAATAAGAAGGATTCTTAAATGTTTCGTATCTCAAACCATCAACAAACTGTCAACTGTCAACGTCATGCAGGGAACAACAGGGACTCCATTTCCACTTAACATCAAGTGGAGTGGAGACATTTGCCGAGCTATGAATAAAATAAAATAAAATGTATCGTCGTCAAATCAATTCGTCCAAAATAAATCGTTGAGGAACAGATAGGTATTCATTATAATTTTGTGATATAAGATTAATTACAACATTAATAAAAATACATACAATATAATATTATAGTTAGGTACTTATTTCATGTATCCGTAGTTTAGTCATCTGCTTACGCCCATAGTTAAAAATAAAAAAACGCCGGGTTGCACCCCGGGAGTGCCGGCAGAAGTGAAAACTTGAATATTAACGTTGTGCATTTTTGATATTTTGGAATGGTTAGGGAATAATTTTGCACGAATTGCTTCAATTATCAGTATAAAAGTACTATCATTTATGTGGTAGAATACAATATTTATTTATTGTGCTATCGTACACAAACATGACAATTTATTCGCGCAAGCGCCCTGCGCCGCCTAAACGAAACAACAGGCATACATTTTCGCCGCGCCGTAGAAAGAGAGGGGGATACTTCCTCTCCTACGCCTACTCTCCATCCGTCTTACGATTTTACGTCTTACATTTTCGATCAGGTCACGTGTCCTGACGCGAATTTAACATTTTTTACCCATTACAAAAAAAAGTGTACAGCGCCGCTAAAGAAGTTTTCACTTCAATAATTTCTAAGTATACCGAAAAACTAAATTCGAACGGATCAAAGTAGTGAGTTTGACTATAGTGAGCAGAACTAGCCTACTCAACGCACACACTCGCGCGCGCTCACAGCCCGCTTCTGTGTGCGTGATATTTGGACTTAAAAACCTAAACTTAAGGTCTCGCGCTCGGCGTAAACGCTCTTAAGTCTGTTAACATTTTTTACACTTATACCCTCTGTGTGTCGCGCCACCTGTCACAGATTGCGAAAATATATGACTCCTAAGATATAGTGATTTCAATGTCGCGCGGCGACACGGCGGCCATTTCGCGCTCGACACTTGCGCGTTTTTTGCAAAACTGCCCCGACCCTGGAGAGGTTAATTAAACAAACAAACAATACATTTTGATTTGCCTAAAGGAGACTGCCTAAAAATAATATCGCCTATTATGCTATTGTGCCTTAAGTTCATTAAAATTGTATTATTTTTAAACACTCAACGACATTATTCAAATAGATTTTGGTACCCGCACATTAAAGTCAGTTCTAATAAATTGATACATTGATTTATCTATTTCGTCAGTCAACGTCCATCTTGCGTGTTAAAAATGTTGCCATGTATAAGGAACTCGATCCTTTACACGTTTTATCGATACTGTATTATAATTGATATATTTTTGGAATAACTACTGGATGCTTATGTATAATTAAAATGATTATGATTCCCAAAATGATAATTTCCGTGAAAATAATAAAGTGGATTTTTAGTGGCCTTGTTTAACCCATTGACCACCAATGATTATCTAAAGCGTTCTATTGTCGTTTACGCCCTTACATTTCCTTACGTGAGATTAGGAAAAGAAAAAGACTTCTGTGTTTTAATTAGAAAAATATTCGATGCCTGAGAAACATATATGGCAGTAGTATATGGCATGGCTTACAGAGTAAGAGTAGATAATGTAGATTAATTTCGGCGAGTTGGATTGAGCCACGATAGCATAGTGGGTAGTGCACCTGACCCGGCATGTGATAGAGTGGGGGTCGAACCCCGCTCGTGGTATTTTTTAATCTTTTCACCGCCCAACTATCCTGCACGCGATGTCCCGCTGTACGCCAACATTAAAGTAGGTACAAAGAAGAACTTCTATAGAAGTGCTGGCGTGGACGGCACGAAAATCTCGAACTTCTATAGAAGTTGTTGGCGGTAAAAAGGTTAAAACTATGACTGTAATACAAGCCCGTTTAAATTACTTTCTTGTTTTAATTTACAGATACAGGATTTAAAAGATACACACATTGCATTGTAAAGGGTAATTACTATTAAAAGACCATTTTGCTCCACAGAGTAAGGAAGTGATCAGAGAGCGCGAGCGCGCCCGCTACACCGTGAAAACTCTGCCCGCCGGCCTCACCGCCTCCTGGCAGCAGTACATGCTGAACCGGCAGTACGAGGACTTCTGCCACTGCGTCGCGCACGTAAGTAACAAAATATGTCGCCATAACATCAATGTTTGTAGCATTGTTCAGCTCCGGCAGCTGGAGATAAGATTTATTTATTTATTATATTTCAATACACAACTATCCTTACAGACTAATCCAATGCGATAGTTGCTTACATTTAACCTTACATCAATAACATAATTATTATTAACATATCTACTAAATATATCTATCAAATATAATAAAGCTAAAGAGGGTCAAAAGTCTGTACATAGAAGATATTCGAAAAAAAGTTGGCTGGGGATACTTAGATTCGATAACAGAACATGTTCCAACGTTTTTAAAATTTTTGTCTGTTTATTTGACCGTGCATCACGTGAAAATGGCTGAAAGGATTTGGATGAAACTTTGAACATAGACAGACCATGACACGGACTAGGATATAGGACACTTTTTATTCCGGTAACAGGTTCCTGTGGGATAGTGTAGTCTTCGCGAACAAAGTCGCGGGCGACAACATAAACTAGTTGTCGCCCGCGAGTTTATAATAAAGTTTTACACATTTATACAGGGTTATTTGAAAAAAACATCAACAACCTCGTAAGACTACATAGCTAATATCGTCGTAACAAGCGCCTGATTTATGCGATGCTTTGTTTACTTTGTTGGTGTAACAATAAAAATAAATAAAATAAAATAAACAAAGGAAATTTAGTATACAAAATAAAATTAAAAGGTGAATAAAAGGAAAAGAAATAAATATACATAGGAAGACAAAATCAAATAATACTCTTATTTATATTTAATGTGGTTTTGTTACCATTAGTTTATGTTGCACATAAGCGTGTTGGCTGAACAGGCTGAACGTTTATATGGTACCTGTTCGTTAATTAATTAATTAAAAGTCTATGGTGTTGCCAGGTATCCGAGAGCGCGTACGAAGAGCGGGCGGCGGCGGCGGCTCCGGGAATGCACTACGAGTTCCCTGGCGGCTACCACCAGGACTTCGGCCCTGAGAGGTTCAAGCTCACCGAATGCTTGTTCGAGCAGACGCTGGGCGCGCCGCATCTAGGTGAGAATAGAATTTAATTTTTGCAGGTACTATGTACATTTTGCTGGTGACAATACAAAACAGTGTGAGCAGGGGGGTAACCACAAGCTCTTATAGCATTATTATTGCAGTTGTGAGAACGAGACGCGTGTAGCGGCGAATATACACGCGTCTCTTTTCCACAACTGCAATAATACTGCTATAAGAGCTCATAGTCAGGGGAAAGCCTTCAACAAGGTAGTTCGACGATCTGGTGAAAGTTGCGGGTAACCGCCGGATGCGAGCAGTACAAAACCGGTTGTTATAGAGATCCTTGGGGGAGGCAGACGTCCAGCAGCGGACGTCTTTTGGTTGAGATGATGTCATCATAATGTTGATGACATCATCTCAACTGATTGTATATGTACTACAAACTATCGTCGGTATCAACAGTATCGCCCATTACGGGCATGTAGTATTATTATAGCATTTGCTTAAATATTTTTTGTAGAAATGTATTTATCAAAACTGTAAATAAGGCCAGGAATATAATGAAAATTTTAATTTGGCTAAATCAATGCTCTTGATATTTGAAGGTAGATGGTTAAATACTTGTATACACTGGTACTGAAGGTACTCTTATAATACGTACGATTATTTATTCTTGGAATAATACATAGTAAGTAAGTTTTGCTCTCATTTCGTCATCATCATCTCAGTCAAAAGATGTCCACTGATGGCCAAGGCCTTCCCCAAGGATCTCCACAACAACTGGTTTTTTGCTACTCGCATCCTGCTCTCATTTATGTTAGTTATGGTTAATATTGTATCTGTATCTATTGTATCTGTCACTGTGTAAAATTTTGAAATTTATGTCTGGAGCTGCGCCTCCCTCCCTCTCTTACTGGTTCCACAGAATATCAGCGCCTTGGCACGTCAATGTCATGGCATAAGCTGAGTGGTGACCATTTCGCTTGCATAATTATAAATTTAAAATGTCCATTATGTCAAGTTGTCATAGATGCTCCGAATAAATATTTTTCATTTCATTTATTTAAGATATAATTAAAATAATTATTTGCCAAAGACAGAAAACCTTTTACCTTAAAAAAATAAAAAAACAACTTCTAGCCCTTTTTTAAAAGGGCTGTCCTTGTCAGTAGTTATCAAAAGCAAAATCATTAACGATTTTAAATTTGTATTGGACACACTTTGACTTTTCATTTCTAGTATAGTTTGTGTTGAAAACGAGCTATGGGCTATGGGCGCTTTTGGTGTCTTTTTTAAAAATGCCTGCGCACGAAAAATATCTCGTTATACGTGTGAGGGTTTTCTATACGAATTATATTTTATTCGACAGCTAAGCCCTAAGTTTTTGTATGATCCAAATCCGAAAATCCGGAGCTAACGTTTGTTATTGTTGTTCTGACATTGTCAGTGTGCGCGGCGGCGGGGGCGTGCGACGCGGACGCTCGGCCCGCGCTGTGGGGCTCCGTGGTGGCGTGCGGCGGCGTCGCCAACGCGCCCGGCTGGCTGGACCGGCTCAGCAAGGAGCTGGCGGCGCGGGCGCCATCCTCGCACCGGATCAAAAGCCACGCGCCGCCATCGCCCAACGAGCGAAGATTCGCGGCCTGGATAGGTGAGTGTTTCTACACATGTGACTTATTGTAGATCCCATTTATAGTTTGTGCCAAATATCATGTCGTCTAGGTATACCACACACCCACACGCCGCCGCCGGCTGGCTGGACTGACTCAGCAAAGAACTAGCGGCGCGGACACTCTCCTCTCACCGGATTAAAAGCCACGCGCCACCCTCGCCCAACGAGCGGAGATTTGCGGCTTGGATAAGTGGGTGTTCTCATACATGTGACATATAGTAATACGCAACTACCAGGTCGTCTACCAGGTATACATGCGATGTGTAACCGACTCAGTAAGGAACTAGCGGCGCGGGCGCCATCCTCACCGGATCAAGAGCCACGCTCCGCCAGCGCCCAACGAGCTGAGATTCGTGACCTGGATAGGTAAGGCTATCATCATCAAAAGACGTCCACCGCTGGACGTCTGTCTTTCCCAAGGACCTCCACAACGATCGGTTTTATGCTGCTCGCATCCAGTGGCTACCCGCGACCTTCACCAGATCGTTGATCCACCTTGGTCCATACATTCAAAGTAGATACGCGACTAGCTAGATACACAAACGATTAGTAACCGAAGCGCCGGCTGGAGCGACTCAGGAAGGAAATGGTGGCGCGGGCACCCTCCTCGCACCGGATCTAGAGCCACGCGTCGCCATCGCCCAACGAGCGGAGATTCACGGCTTGGATAGGTGAATTTTACTAAGCATCAGTATGTGATGAAATCCAACTAGCAGGTCGTCTAGGTATACATACGATGTGAAACACAAACACTACTTTAATGTAATGCTAACTCATTGTGAACTCTACACTCATTGTATCACTATTATTATTATTTTTTTTTATATTAGAAGGAGGCAAACGAGCAGGCGGGTCACCTGATGGAAAGCAATCACCGCCGCCCATAGACACCCACCCGCAAAACCAGAGGAATCACAGATGCGTTGCCGGCCTTTAAGGAAGGATTAGGCTCGTTTCTTGAAGATTCCTAAGTCATATTGGTCCGGAAATACCGCCGCTGAGAGCTGGTTCCACAGCACTGTAGTTCGTGGTAAAAAATTACGTGAAAAACGCACAGTAGTAGATCGCCATCCATCAAGATGGTGTGGATGGAAAGAGAGTCGATTGCGTGTAGTGCGGTGAAGGAAATCAGCGGCAGGGATCAAACCGAACAATTCCTCAGAGCACTCCCCATGATAAAGGCGATAAAATATACAGAGAGATGCAACGTCTCTCCGAAGGGCCAGTGGATCGAGCCGACCAGAGGTTACCACGTCGCCGACAACTCGAGCAGCTCTGCGTTGAATGCGGTCAAATGGGAGGAGTTGGTACTGGGGCGCTCCAGCCCAAAGATGGGAACAGTATTCCATATGAGGCCTGACCTGTGCTTTGTAAAGCTGTAAGCGATGGGTCGGCGTGAAATATATATATATAAATATATATTATATCTTCTAAAGTACAGTACTACTTTTATTCCTGTCTTTGACACATAAGTCAAATCAACTCTTACAGTGTATGTCTATGGTGTTACTAAACCCCTCATTTCGTTGCAGGTGGGTCCATCCTCGCGTCAATAGGCTCCTTCCAGCAGATGTGGATCTCGTCGCAGGAGTACGATGAAGGCGGCAAGGGGCAGCTCGAGAGAAAATGCCCTTAGATCTAAGTGTATAATAATAACAATACGATAATAAGTTGCTGCGGGTCCAGACGATTATAGTTGTATTTATTTCTAGCCCACAGTGTTTACAGACTCAAAACACCCCCCCCCCCCCCCCCCCTTCCGAACCCCTCGGAGAATCTAGTAAGGAACGGGGACACATACTAACCCGTGACGCCATTCCCTCTGTTTCGTTTCACATGACTTGAAGAACCCTTTAATTTCTCGCCACCCTCAAAAAAGTCCGGTAACGCTGAAAATGCCGTCTTAAAATTCAGCTAACTCACTCCAAAAAAAAAATCTTGCTAAATCCTGACAATAAAAATTAAACTTGCGTAAACAGCGTTTTGTCTATGATTTTTAGAAAACTCTAGGTCACCATTATCTTAGGCTGTATACTGTCTGGACTATCGCTTTAAAACAAACTTATTGAAAAAAAGAATTTACGAACAACATCCAAGAGATGAAACATCATTGCATAGTTTTTACTCCATTCTAGAAAATCTAATTTGTATGAAAGTTTATTATTTCATAGAAAATCTAATACGTATCTGCTGTTGGCTGTTTATGGCCTTCACAGAGTAACCAGATTAACGCAAAATCTACTTCTGTAGCATTCTTACAACAACAGACTAAAGAAAAATTAGTAAAGGGTGTCTCAGATTTTTTTTCTTATTTGAAAAGCAAAAATAAAAGTCTAAACTCAAATTAATTATATTAAATTTAATATCAAATTAAAGAGCAAAAATCAAATTTTTATTTAATGGAACAACCATTTTTAAATGATCGCCATCAACTTCCTCGCGTTCGTTTAATCTGGAACTTAAATTTTCAATCACACGACGCAACATAGGTATCGCATTAATTTCGTTCCTGATTCTTTGCTTCAATTGAGATCAATTTTGCTGTATTGGATTATAAACCTTGTTTTTCTTATAGGGCAAGCTATGTTACGTCGTGTGATTGAAAATTTCAGTTCCAGATTAAATTAATGCGAAGATGTTAATGGCGATCATTTAAAAATGGTTGTTTTCCATAAATATTTTTTTTATTTTTGCTCTTTAATTTGATATTAAATTTATTATAATTAATATGAGTTAAGACGTTTATTTTTGCTTTTCAAATAAGAATAAAATTCCGAGACACCCTTTATGATTAATGTTCTGCTTTCTTGTAGACTTGCCTTTGATAAATAAGGCCGAAAGTGAAGAATGCATCCCCCTACATTATATCTATATAAGATGTCCTTAGCCTCTGAGCAAATACTAGCACTGCACGTTCTATACGACGACCTCCTTGGTCGAGTGGTTTGTACACCGGTTTTCATGGTGTCGCCATCTCTGAGGTCTCGGGCTCGATCCCCGGTCGGGTCAATTTAAAAATTATTGTTTTTCTAAACTGTCTCGGGTCTGGGTGTTTTCTATGTATAAGTATGTATTTAAGTATTTTAAGTATGTTTATCCGTTGTGTAGTAACCATTTAACGAGTTTCATAACGAAGCTTCTCTTGGGCTAGATAATTGGTGAGTGTAGGAAAGTTTTTTTTTTAATATATATTTCTGAAAAAATAGAAATTTAAAGCAATTGGTCTAGTATTAACTGAAAAATATAAAAACTAGATAACCAGTGCCTCAGTAGTTACTCCGTGTGAAGTGCGTTTCCACCTTCGGCCTTATCGCCACTTAACATCAGGTGAGATGACAACTAAACTGTTGTGGAATATACAAAACATTATAAAATAGTATACTTATTATAGTGATACCGAATTGAATAAGTAAGAATTGTTTTAGTAAAATTATCCCATGTCTCTTTAACCTTTTCACCGCCCAACTATCCTGCACGCGATGTCCCGCTGTATGCCAACGTATAAATGTATTTTAATAAAGTAGGTACAAAGAAGATCTTAGAAGTGCTGGCGTGGACGGCACGAAAATCTCGAACTTCTATAGAAGGTGTTGGCGGTAAAAAGGTTAATGAATTACGAATTCTGTTATGTAAAAGTGAAGTGTGCTATTTGTACAAAATGAATGTGAGCGGCGAATCGGTGGTTGACTGATGAATACATAATTTTAAGGAAATATTTTGAGTTTTATTTAATGTGTTTTCAGCAGTCAACGTGTTAACCTACTTTTACTTCTAATAATAATTGTTGTTTTATACAAAGTTATTTTTAAAACTAGCCATTTTCAGGAGCTACTCAGAATCGTTTAACAATTCTCAGTAACATAAGTCGAAATGTGCCAAAAAAATTTAGACTTCAAATCAGGCTGATCACGCGTTTGCTTTAGTAAAAAAAAAATTTTTTTTTTGTCATTTCGATCCTTGTTACTAGGAGGAAATTGTTTACTTACCAATTCTGAGAGTCGCTTCTGAAAATTTGGCTACTGTTTTAAAAATAACTTGGTATAGTTACTGCACACAAATAAATTTGGTGACTTGAGGCACTTCCAAAAGATGGAATAGTCTACCAGCACACGTTTTCCCCTCTTCCTATGACATGGGGTCTTTCAAACGAGGCGTTCTTCAGACGCATAGTACTCAAATTACCTTATACGCGGATGGCATTTCGCATATCACCAGATACGCATATGACCCAATTTTGTTTCGCAAATTACCAGATAATACGCATATGTCCAGATTTACCTAGGATTTACAGATAAACTGCTGGTAAAAGTCCAAATTTCGGCATTTCATCATAACGGCTTGGTAAATCTTAGATTTTACACCGGTACTAAATTCTAAAAATATTAATTAATTAATTCTATTTATATCTGGTAATCCGCGTTTATGGTAATTTGTGTTTTTGGCACTTAGCGTAATTTTAGCATTCTGGCCATTTGCGTTTCTGGTACTATGCGCCTGAAGGGTGAAGGCACCTTGTGGGCCGGCAGGGTGAGGGTGACTGATGCTGCGTTGTATTCAGGCTGCAACCAGTTGTCTTTGCGTCTGGACTCCATTTCCGCTTAACCATCAGACGGAGTTGAGCCATTTGCCGTGCAAGTAATAATAAAAAAATACATAATATATTGGGCTACTAGATATTTTTGTACCCTTTGAACAAATATTTTTGAAGTTGTGGGTGTATGCAAATTTTGAACTCTACTGTACATACATAAAGACATCTTATGGACTTAATTGTATCAATATAGCTCTTTGTGTAGAATGTATATTAATTGTTACATAATATGATTTATTATATCGGATTGTGTCATATACAACCTTATTTTTAGTTTATACGAAAATCGAAACAAGGGTCAAATATTTTCATTTAAAGAATCAGTACAAAAAGAATTTAAAATAATATCTTGAAAACTCACGAAGTTGCAAGCTTTTTAGGCTGTCTCGTTGTCCTAAACGTGCGAACGTGGTCACAAACGGAACGCGACACTGCACTTATTGATTACGTATTGGTGACGTCGCACTGCCGCGGAAACATTAACTCTACACACAGCTTGCGTTCGTACCATTTCTGTGTACTGAGCTTTGGTATCCAAACCCCTTTTTTCGATACGGAAACTAACAACTCGACCACCTCCTTGGTCGAGTGGCTTGCACACCGGTTTTCATGGTGTCGCCATCTCCGAGGTCCCGGGTTCGATCCCCGGTCGGATCAATTTAGAAATACCTGTTTTTCTAAATTGTTTCGGGTCTGGGTGTTTCCTATGTATAATATGTATTTAAGTATATTAAGTATGTTTATTCGTTGTCTAGTTAACCATTTTTCGAGTTTCTTAAGGAAGCTCTTCTTGGGGCTAGATAATTGGTGTGAGTGTAGGAAACATTTATTTATTTATCTATTTATAACACTGCGCGGGAGCAAGTCAGACCAGCCAGGGGCCCGACCGCCTAACCGATCGTTTTGACTTCGTGTGTGGTTTATGACGTCATCTTGTAGTTTCGTGCCGCCTATGAAAGCAATATCGAAAGCTATAGTCTTTAGCTTTTGTTATTGCTTTCATAGGCGGTGCGAGGTGGCAAGATGACGTCATAAACTATACGCGTAGTCAAAGCGATTGGTTAGGCGGTCGGGGGGCAGGACGCGCGGGGCGCATGCGACACACACACCAGTCGATAGCTTCCGGGTGACTGACCCGGGTGGCGTGCGTCCGCGTGCGTGCAGGCGGCGCGTGCCGCGATTGGTGCGCTGCGACCTTGCGCCCTCTCGCATCCACGTGACAAGCGATGCGCGCGGCCGGCGCATGAGTGAGATTTTTTTAGTAGGGTGTACTTTATTTGAGATTTTGTAAATATTATTTGGTCAAAATGTAACATTGTATAAAAAATATTGAAAACAGTTTTCAGGTTTCGTATAAACTAAAAATAACGTTGTATATGTATTGTTTTACATTACAAAAATTAAAGTCAAAACATTTATTAAAAACTTATTTATTCAATTAGATCTTACAATAAAAGTAACAAGTAGTTCATCTATCCTCTTTATACATTGCACTAGTCTTAATACATTCCGATGTATCTTCGACATCCTCTCATCACAATGTTTTTATTTTACAAACACAATTTATTGGATTTTTCCTTTTCAAAATACTTGAAAACTCGATGTTTTCAGGAATCTGAAATAAAATTAATCAATCAAAAAATAGTTTCATACATAAGTTCTTGACGACATGAAATACATCTAACCATAGTAATCTCATAGAAGCCTTAACTACCGCTTGTAATAAGTGGTTAGACCATCGATCTCTCAGATGTGGAGAACCCGTGTTTGATTCCCAGAGAAAACACGATTGAACGATGCTTACCGTAAAGAATCCAATCCACACAGGGTAAGTAAGGGTTGCATCTTTTTCAATAAACAATTCTTCTTAAATTAGCAAATTTTTTAAGTAAAAAGTAAATAGTGTTGAATAATTTCGGCGGGCTGGTTAGAACCACGATAGCTCAATTGGGAGAGCACCTGACCCGGTATGTCAGAAGGGGTGCGGGTTCAAATCCTGCTCGTGGAAATTTTTTCAACATTTGTGTTTTTGTAATTTGTTCGCAACAAAATTTGCGTTAAAAATTATATAAACATTTTAGCAAATTTTATCAAATTATGCTTGAGGAAAACAGATCAAAATCTTTAGTTAGAAAGCAATAATTAAAATTATACTAAAAATAATTGTATCTCCGAAGTTTGTATAGTATACCTAAATGTATATAATAGGCTCATATGAGCAGCGGATTAAGAGTAAACCATAAAACAAAATATAAGCACTAACGATTATAGTTATACAACGAGTAACAGAAACGTGTGGTACAAATGAATATATAGAATGTGTATGCGATCTAGATCTTGTGTTGTATCTAAGAAATAATTATTTAAAAAAAAATGTAAAATAAATAACATGTAGTGTTAATTCCGCTAACTCACTCGTTTATACAGCTTGGATGCAGTACGCACGCACCGCCCTCACGCCCGCAGAAAGTTTGCACATGCAGGAGAAACAATGGGTGCAAACGAAAAAAAAAAAAACGAAAACCCGAAACGTGTTTCGCCCCTCCACGGGGCATCCTCAGGAGCTGTTGACTGGTCGAGAGCTGCGCACCGACTGTCGGTGTCGGTGTCGAAACACGTGTCGGGTTATCGGTGTGCATTTTCGTTTGCACCTATTGTTTCTCCTGCATGTGCAGACTTTCTGCGGGCGGGAGGGCGGTGCGTGCGTACTGCATCCAAGCTGTATAAACGAGTGAGTTAGCGGAATTAACACTACATGTTGTTTATAATATATTTTTTTGTACCATGGATTTCCGCAAAATAACGCCCGATTCCATTAATTAATAAATTTTTTTTGTCTTTATTTCCATGGAAGGTGGGTAGGCCTTTAGTGTGGGATGCAACTTGTGTCGATACTCTTGTGCCATCCCATCTTCCTAGCACAGCGTGCTGTGCTGGTGCTGCTGCTGCGGCTGCAGAAAACCTCAAGCGGCGAAAGTATAAAAACCTTATCGGCAATTATATTTTCGAGCCGTTTGGGGTTGAAACTATCGGGCCGTGGGGTCCGAGTGCTCATGCTTTGTATAATGACATCTCCAAACGGCTGGTTGACTCTTCCCATGACCCAAAGGCTGGCTTTTACCTTGGCCAGAAGCTAAGCATTGCCATACTACGTGGCAATGCCGCCAGTCTCTTGGGTACATTACCAGTCGACAGCGACGCGGAGGAATTTTTTGACGCCACATTTTAGTTTAGTAATAGTTTTAGTTAAGTTTATTTTATTTATTAGAATTTCCAAATTGTAATTGTATTGAAGATCGATTAATAAACTACCTATTCCGCTAAGTCCGCATGCTTTTTCTTAATGAAACCTTGGCAGAATCATCTCAGTAACGACCGATTTTTAAATTATTTATAAATTATGTATTTATGTAGGTAGGTATATTTATTTATATATATTTTTTTTATTTAAGTATTTTATGTATAATTTATAGAATATTTATCTATTTATGTAGTTTGAATCTTTTTGTTACACTGTTTTCTACTTTTGTTGTCTCTCAAAATTTGCACCTCCCATGTCATTTCTGCACCACCCTATGGTTGACTGGTAGAGAATGCCTTAGGCATTAAGTCCGCCATGTAATATTTTGTTGCAAAAGTTTAAAATAAATAATTAATATTTATAAATAATAAACTTCAATTTGTCATATATTAGTAAAGTCATGCGCGTCAGGCGCGCAAAAGCGAGCATCAGCATACTAAACTACTAGGGCTGTGACTTGTTTATGTTTTTTTTTCTTCTTTTAGTTGATGGCTTCGTGCGATTAGCACATTTAGCCAGTGTCAAAGTAATTTTTCGTACAAGTAATACATAAATAAACAATATTTCCATAAATGATGATGAATGATATTAGAAATGGGAAGTGAGAAATTATATACCCCCCAACCCCTCGAGTATCTCAGTAAAGATGTGGGGCTTTACTAAGTCCTCACGCGAGCTTCTTGAGAGAATTTGAAAAGTGACGTTGCACTGTTTTGTTTCATTTGCCAACACTCATGCACACTCACGAACACTTAACGGTTAATAATCCACCATTATTTCACATTAATATTCGACATAACACAAATTTTGGAATATAAGACAAAACCGCAGACATGACGCGTCACTTTCCCGCCAATAAGTCACTTGTTTATGTTGATGGGACGTCACAATACTTTTTTTAAATTAAAAATTGTAATAGAAAATTAACGTTTATAATTATGTCTTAGTAACTCTGCATACAAGATCTAGATCGGATACTCTTTAGATCTTTTAATTTTGACCACTCCTTTCTGTTACATGTTGTATGAAAAATTTTGTTGCGAACAAATTATAATTTGAAAAAGTGTTGAAAATCTTTAACGAGCTGGATTCGAACTCGCACGCCCATGGCATACCGGATCAGGTGCTATTTAAATAAAAGCACTAACGTTAACAAGTGGTGGCGCCGTGCTCATCTTCAATATGCGCTCTGAAGTCGGGCCGCGACGCGGACTCGAACCCGCACGCGCCGCACACGAGCACGTCCGCCGCCGCCACCTCCTCGGTGTTCAGGTATACCTCTGGGTAACAACACGATACCAATTAAATTACCAAATAATAATATTGAAATAAGTGTTGTAGTGTTTTTAAAAAAACAATTGTTTCTATTCTCTAGATAAATATATTAATTTGAATGAAATATAACCAGTCACCAATATTTTAACTAAAGCAATCTAGATTTCTCTAAGAATTCATAATCAAGAGCTAGTATTGAGTGATGTACGTTACTTGTTTATAGAATGAAATTTTCTTAGTGACGTTTCTAACTATATAATATACTAGCTGTGCTCGCGACTTCGTCCGCGTGGAATAGTGACTTTCGGCAGCATTTTTAATTTTTTAGGCTCTTTTCCCGTTTTTGCAACATTTTTCACTGATGCTTCGCTCCTATTGGTCGCAGCGTGATGTTATATAGCCTAAAGCCTTCCTCGATAAATGGACTATCCAACACAAAAAGAATTATTCAATTCGAACCAGTAGTTCCTGAGATTAGCGCGTTCAAACAAACAAACAAACTCTTCAGCTTTATATATTAGTATAGATAAAGTACCACTTCTGCACCCGCATGGTGCAGAAGTGGTTAAAACCACCAACTCTTTTTTACGAATCCCGAATCCCGGGAATAGTTTTATTTTTTTGTATAGTTTTATTTTATATTAACGGATAAGCACAGTGCCTTGATCTCACCTGATGTTAAGTGATGATAAGGCCAATGATGGAAGCGTACTTCACCCGGGATCCTCAACAAGTGAGGCTATCTTATCTCTAGTTGCCGGAACACAACAATGCTACAAACATTGATGTTATGGCGATATATTTAGATAAGATGGTGGTAGCTAGCCAGGCGGACAAACAAGCCCTACCATCAACCAAACCGAGTAGACAAACATGTACCCCCCGCTGGGAATCATAAATCATAAAATCTTTATTTGCATAAAACATGGTAACAATGATGTAATTATTAAAGGATAGCAACATACATGTTTTATCGATCTGTCGATATACAAATATTTTGTCGTCATGCTTTTGAAATTAATTAGATACTTATTTATTTATTTATTTATTTATTTATTCAACTTACTTATTTATAATTCTAAATTTACTAAAATTAAAAATTACAATATTTACTTAGATGTGACTATGTCAATAACAATTTGTAAAATTATATAATAAAATTAAGATAAAGTAAAATATATTAAAACATTCATTATTGATTTAGGATTAGAACCAAAGCCATCGTCACAGAGAAATAATAAGATGTCAAAAATAAGTCATATTTTAATTAGTTCCATTCAGATGTAATTTTTTTTATTTTATTTTAGATTTCCTTTACAACAAAAGCTAATAAATTCATTTATGTCATAAAAACAACTTTTCACAAGGATTTCAAAAACAGTCTTTTTAAAGAGATTAAATTGAATATTTCTGATATCGTTGGAAAGTAAATTGTATAATCTAATACCCGTACTGTAACAATTTCTTGAGAAACAGGTAGTAGCTGATGGAGGTACAACTAATTGATTGGGATATCTTGTATGAAAATTACACTGTTCACGTTTTTCTGTAAAAAGATTTAAGTTTTTCTTTATAAATGTCAGTATCTCGAGTACGTACAACGATGGTAGAGAAAGAATGTTCAACTGTTTAAAGAGAGGACGGCATGATTCCAACTGTCCAACATTGCAAATAGATCTTACATATTTTTTTTGTAAAATGAAGGCACGTTTTATATTTGTTGAGTTTCTCCACACCATAAGCCCATACCTTAGTATAGATTCTACATATCCATGGTATGCCATCAGAGCTGTTTTTAGGTTTGCTACTTTCGAAAGATGGTTCAGAGCGTACACAAATCTATTTATCCTCTGGCATACCATGTCAATGTGCTGTTGCCATGTTAGTCTTGAGTCTATCACTATACCAAGAAAGGTAGCGGACTTTATCTCTGCGATAGAATCATTGTTATGACGTATGGTTAACTGTAGAGGATTAGCATTCTTATTATAAAATTGGATGAATTTAGTTTTATTCACATTTACATTTAAATTATTATCTTCTAGCCATTTAGTTATTTTTGCAATTATATTATTAATTTCATCATTATAATCAATATTAGGCTTTCTATAAATCATTACGGATATGTCGTCAGCATAGAGGGTTATTGGATATTGAGTACATTTAGGAAGGTCATTTATATATAAGATAAAGAGCAACGGGCCTAATATACTGCCTTGGGAAACACCTGAATAATTAATTTTACTCTCCGACCTGTACGTTATGTTTGAGACTCATTATTCAGCTGTGAAATCTCCACAAATCGAACCCGGGACCTCTGAATCTAAACCGGTGGTCTTAGCCACTAGACCACAGAGGCGGTTAAACGTTCATAACGGTTTATAACGAACATTGTATTTTATAGCAATTCCAGGGAGAACGGGAACCACGCGGGCCCAGTGCTTTGGTGGTTCTTAACGACTGCTAATGCAGCCGGGACCGACACGGCAAGACGTGCCGACGAAGCATGAAGGGGTTTGAGATGAAAAATTTTTGATCACCCATCCTATGACCGGCCTTTGCAGAAGTTGCTTAACCTCAGCACGCGCAGACCGGACGCGTTAACCACTGCACCATCGAGCTCCTCAACTATATACTAAATACATAATGAAATTAATACTAAATGACTGTAATTAATAAGATCATAGTATAGTACTCAGACTCACTGTGCATTTCCGCTTTTTGCATATCCGGAAGATGGGTGTCTTGGACGTGTTTCATCAGCTGAAATTTCAATGAAAAAAATATAAATATTAAATTATTCAGTAAAACATTTTTATTCACCATTTTAACTAAAACTTAATACAAAATATTTCTTTTATAGTAAGCCTAAAGGAATTGTTAGAATGTTACATTTTAATATATCAATTTAATTTAGTTTGTAACTTAATTTATTGACGTGATAATATTTTATTCTAAAATGTAGGTGTATCATTTGAAAATGTGTAGACTTAAGAGCGTTCACGCTGCATACTAGCGCCACTAATGAAAAAAAAAACATATCTAGTAATTAGAGATAGAAAATCAAATTATGCTCAACAAACTATCTGAATGAAGTAATTTAGCATTTTTACGTCACCTAATGAACACCTGACATGTTATGGTTTAATTAAATATGGCGTTATAGTTAAAAGTGGCCGTAACGTCTTGATTTTCTATCTCTAATTACTAGATATGTTTTTTTTTTTCATTGGCGGCGCTAGTTTGCGGCGTAAACGCTCTTAAGTGATTTTAATTATGTTAGAATATTATTAATGGGATTATTACCATGTTTTTTGTTGTGTGTTAGTATTCGATATTTCCGCACAGTTGCATGCGCCATGATCACGGATGCACTGAAGTTATTGCGGGTGGGTGATTATGAGCAGACAAAACGATCTACCCTCTTCCTTAGCCGTTTTTTGCGCTCGATATTAGTATTGAGCGTTTTGTCGGCTCATAATCACCCACCCGTAATAATCCCGTTAATAATAATTATTGTAATATTAATGACCATGATTGTTTGTTTTAATTATGTTATTGTTTACTTTAAATTGTTGCCATAAAATAAACTAATTTATTATTATTAAATATATAAAATATATAGATAAATTCTTTATTGCTCACACACAAATGGAAACAAAAAGGAAACAACAGTCACACAAAAACTTAAAGCTAATATTTTTTAATTTTTTTTAATATTAGAAGGAGGCAAACGAGCAGGCGGGGACATTCGGTTCATGCACTCGGCCGAGCGGACCATCCGCGGGATCATGCCTGAACGCCTCTAAGGCCGAAGCCAGCCTAGCCGAATCCGGCAAGGATATGCTCACTGTGGAGCCCCAAGAGTCGTCACCTGATGGGAAGCAATCACCGCCGCCCATGGACACTCGCAAAACCGAAGGAATCGCAGATGCGTTGCCGGCCTTTAAGGCTAAGCGTATGCTGAGACGCACGTGGACCAGCATAGCACAGTGCAGATTTTGCGGGGCAGGGCAGTTGGGGCAGATATAGGCTGCGAACGCATGCTGCGACGCAGGTAATCACACAGCACGGACACATGAGTTGTCAATGTCAATGTCAGAGTCTGATAATGTGAGTTGCTGCTACTTTACAGTTTTCCAAGCATAGAAAAAAAATCAAAGTGATTACGGAAAAGTGAAGCGGGAAAGTGAAGCGTCATGTCTGCGGTTTTGCTTCATTTTCCAAAATTTGTGTTATGTCGAATATTAATGTGAAATAATGGTGGATTATTAACCGTTAAGTGTTCGTGAGTGTGCATGAGTGTTGGCAAATGAAACAAAACAGTGCAACGTCACTTTTCAAATTCTCTCAAGAAGCTCGCGTGGGGACTTAGTAAAGCCCCACAACTTTACTGAGATACTCGAGGGGTTGGGGGGTATATCATTTCTCACTTCCCATTTCTAATATCATTCATCATCATTTATGGAAATATTGTTTATTTATTATTATTATACTTTTATTCAAAGTCAACAAATGGACCAATAAATTACAATTGAAAAATTACAAATTACAAATTATTATAAATTAAAAATAATATAAATTAAATAATATAAAATTAAATCAAATCAAAATTAAAATAATACAAAATTAAATTAAATTAAATTAAAATAATATTACATTATTTGCCAGTACATGTACCATGTCACAGTGATACACGTACTGGCAGTCAAAACGCTCGGCGAAAGCGCGCAGGATTTTGTTCGGGCTGGCCCACACCCTGCGCACCAGGGATGTATACCGCTTACGCATGGTTGTGGCAAAACAATCCACGCACGCTTCAGCGAACATCCCTGATGCGTTACAGAAGCGGGGCAGCCCCAACAGAACCCTGAATGCATTATTGAATTGGACGCGTAAGGCGCCGTACTGCTTCAGCGTATAACTCACCCACAGACTGCTCGTGTAGAAGGACGTGCAAAATGCCCTGAACAGGGTTATTTTGACGTCTCTAGAACAGCGAGCAAATCTGCGGGCTATCATATTCGCACGGACAGACAACGCCCTACGCTCCCTCTCAATGTCCACGTTGTCTTTCGGGTCCGGGGTTAGAATGTGCCCAAGGTATTTAAATTGTTCTACTCTATTAAGGGGGCAGCCGTTCAGTCTAAGTTTAGGTGTTTGACTTAGGGCCCTTCCCCGAGCCTGAAAGATCATCCACTCGCTTTTCTTAACATTATAAGTCAAACCGTGTTGTTTGGCATATTTTTCGCAAATGTTAAGCAGCTGCGACAGTCCACCTACAGAGGCACTCAGCAGCACCATGTCGTCCGCGTAACTAATATTATTAAGGCAGACTTCACCAATATGACAGCCAGCATGTGTGCTGCTGAGCTCCTCCACAAGTGCGTTCACATAAAGATTGAAAAGTTTTGGCGATGTCAGCCCCCTCTGCCTCACGCCGCACTCCAACCTGTATGGTGTTGAATACGCCCCCGACCACCGAACAACGTTAATCTGGTTCCCATACCAATATTTAAAAGTACGGATTAACTCCTCGGGCATCGATGTTTTATGTAGTTTTTGCCATAGAATATCGTAAGAAACCAAATCAAACGCTTTCGATAAGTCGAGAAAACACGCAACAATGGGCGTATTTTTATCCGTGTAGTACTTGACAGTTTGCTTCAGACACAATATAGCCGTTTCAGTAGATAGACCGTAGACAGTAAATTTATGTATTACTTGTACGAAAAATTACTTTGACACTGGCTAAATGTGTTAATCGCACGAAGCCATCAACTAAAAGAAAAAAAAAACATTCTACTAATGGATAATTTGTACTATCGAGAGAGTTCTGTTAATTGTTCTGTCATTATTACAAAATTATAATAAAATGGCAAAAAACGTGGTGTCGACACGCACGCGTCGCGGAGAAATCTGTGCCGGCACTACAACGAGGCGCAGGGCGGGGCAGGCGCATGTCTGCGTCGCACGCGCCTGCGCCGCCGCGTACGCAGCTGTCGGCACGGCCATGCATTACAAAATCTGTTCTACTCTGCGCTGCGCGGAGCTGCGTCGCCTGCGTCTCAGCATACGCTTAGCCTAAGGAAGGAATAGGCTCGTTTCTTAACTTTTTCACCGCCCAACTATCCTGCACGCGATGTCCCGCTGTACGCCAACGTATAAATGTATTTTAATAAAGTAGGTATAGTCGACAATGAAATTGCTTGACCACCTTAGAAGTGAATTTTGTTTGCATATAATAAAACAACAAGTTCTATTTTTGTTTAAAAGACCAAGTGACGGATACGTCGTCATCATTGACAATGAGCCTTAGCGACATTTTATTGTAATGGAAGTTTTTGTCGAAAGTGATAAAGCAATTTCATGGTCGACTATACAAAGAAGAACTCCTATAGAAGTGCTGGCGTGGACGGCACGAAAATCTCGAACTTCTATAGAAGTTGTATGGGTCATGAAGAGTGTAGATGATAGTTGAAGAAAGTTGAAGACAGTATAAGTTAAAACACTATACTGTTTACGTAGTTAAAGTTTATTTAGTTAGATAGTTATAAACACAACGTTATTAGCATAATGCTATGATACAACTAAATTAAATTGATTCATAAAATACCGCGCGCGCAAAAGTATGATGCGTGGTCAGCGGAAGTAAAAATTATTATTTTGTACGAAACCGTACAGAAGTTGTTGGCGGTAAAAACGGTTAAAGATCCCTAAGCCGTAATGGTGTAGCTGTAGCGGTCGCGCGCGTACCTGCGCGTGCGAGTTCCCCTTGTAGGGGCAGCGTGCGCACTGCAGCGTCACGTGCGCGCGGCCCGCGGCGCGCCAGCGGCCCGCGCCCGCGCTGTGCGCCTCCGCCTGCACACAACGAAAAAATACTAGATTGTACACACGGCGGCAGATCAACCTACCCAAAACTCTCAAATTTCTACAATCAATTTTGAACTTTATGGTTTGGATATAAGGATCAATATTCATTGGAGAAATTTGACAGATTTGGGTAGGTTGATCTGCCGCCGACTGTACAATAAGAGCATAAAACGAACCATTGTACCCGAGTCGTGTATATAGCCACCCGAGCCGGTACGGCGAGGGTGGATAGTCACGTCGAGGGCAAAATGGGTTTTATACTCGAGTTTTACACTCTGCTTTTCACTTCGATTGCAAGGAAATAAAACAAACCGCAACACAACAAAAGCTAGTTTCTAGTTTTGTTTGACGAATAATAAAATTAGCTTCCCGCCACACAATTTTTCTTATTTTTTTTTAATTTTCAACTATGTTACGTTTGACTATGGTCTGTCTGAGCCGTAATGTCAAGTTGTTATATTAATAATTGTATTATATTTTTTTACGTAAATGCACGCCCGTATTAATCGTATATTTGTATTTAGATAGTAACACATAATTATGTCGTAATTAAATTAAGATATAACCTAAATCTCATAAAAATATATCAATTAAATAAAGGTGTATTTAATTGTGTATGTGGCTGTAAGACCTAATTGCCTTACTCTTAAAAGAAGAAATTACTTTATGCACAAGAGCATAAAAGCACATTTTATGCCGCCTTCTCTCGACATAAAGAACAACTTTACGAGCATGAGAAGTGAAAAAACAATTTTTTTTCTGAAACACATTTTTTTTCCTTCGTGCTTCGTCGTGCATAGTATTATTGAAACTGATAGTGGTTTGGCCGGATACCGGATATTCGGCAAGCCACGCAGCCGAAGCGCCGGATATTCGGTCAATTCTTTTTTTATTTTTTAAATTTGGTATTCATTCACCACGATTTGACACTTGTTAATTAAATTTTTGACGTGCAATTATAAAAATAAACGGTGTCTGTCCATAACTTATCGTGGTATGATTTGTCTTGTGTAAAATAATGAGAATTTTTTAAATTTTACTATCCGGAATCCGACCGAATACCGGATATTTACCGGATATCCGTTTCATCTCTAATCGTGCACGTCTTGCCGGCGGTCCCGGCTGCATTAGCAGTTGTTAACAACCACCAATCCACACTGGAGCCGTGTGGTGGTTTACGGGGCGTTCTCGCTGCAGTGTTGCCATCCATACGGAAGGCTTGTACTCCAGCAGTGGGACGTAAAATAAGCTGATGATGATGAATTAACAAAAAACTTGTACCACCAAACAAACAGTCTATTTTATATACCAATCTCGCCATGATCCTGAATCAGCCCCATCAATGTCATTTGACTACACACACCGAGACATTTCAGTGGTTGTTTTCCCGCAGGTGGGTAGATCAGACCATGGAACTGAACAACTTTCCCCAAGGAACATAGGTCAAAAAACGAGATAATTTTTTAACTTTCCCATACAAACCATGCTCGATCATTAGAGGCTTTGTATAGAAAAGTGAAAAAAATTATCTCGTCTTTTGACCTATGTTCCTTGGGGAAAGTTGTTCAGTTCCATGGTCTGATCTACCCACCTGCGGGAAAACAACCACTAAAATGTCTCGGTGTATAATCACCAGTTTATTATAATAATATGATTTTTCAGACCGAACAAGTTCACCACTGAAGTTAGTTAATTAATAGTCAATAAAAAAAAAAAAACACAAATGTTGAAAAAATTTCCACGAGCAGGGTTTGAACCTGCACCCTTCTGACATACCGGGTCAGGTGCTCTTCCAATTGAGCTATCGTGGTTCTAACCAGCCCGCCGAAATTATTCAACACTATTTACTTTTTACTTTGAAAGCCAAAGGCGCCCATTCAATGTTAACAACTACCGTCATTTACATCCGATCATAATATTTTTACAAATACTAAAGATCAGTTAAGAAGTAGGCAAGCTATTTATAAATGTTTATATAATTTTTAACGCAAATTTTGTTGCGAACAAAACAAACAAAAAAAACAAACAAATTTGCGTTAAAAATTATATAAACATTAATAGTCAATAAATTCAAATTATACGGTAGCTCAAAGAAACACCATTCTATCTCACCTTATACGCCGACATGTCCTTGATAGCGTTGCATTTTAAGCTGCTCGTCTTGTAGGAGTATGAGTGTGACCAGCTGAGGGTAGTTCGTAAATGGTCCATCGAGCCGGATTTTGTCAATGGTCCTTCGAGCCAGATTTAGTCAATGCTTCTTCGAGCTGGACTTAACGCTAGCTTAAAAAATCACAACAAAAATGGTCCTTCGAGCCAGTTTACACAACACCATTCAATCTCACCTTATGCGCCGACATGTCCTTGATAGCGTTGCATTTGAAGCTGCACATCTTGCAGGAGTACAAGAACAGCTTGAAGTCAGGCGCCGCTAACAGTTCGTGTGGCGGCGGCAGATCCGACTTGCGTTTGCGTCCGCGGTACAAACGGCGGCCGGAAACCGCAGAGTCGGCAACGGGCTTGGTGACGTTAGCCCTAATAACATAACATAACATTCTTGGCGGGAAAGTGAAGTCACGTCTGCGGTGTAAATTTATTTTCTAAAATTTGTGTTATATCGAATATTAATGTGAAGTAATGGTGGATTATTTACCGTTAAGTGTTCGTGAGCGCGGTTGGCAAACGAAACAAAACAGTGCAACGTCACTTTTCAAATTCTCTTAAGAAGTCCGCGTGAGGTATGATAAAGACCCACATCTTTACTGACATACTCTAGACTTGGGGTGTATATCATTTCTCACTTCTCTTTACTATTATCATTCATCATCATCATACATTAACAGAGATATGTAATTTATTTATACATATAAGGTCACATTTTATCGACTGCAAATATTTTGACAAAACATCTAATTATATCAGAGAAATAAGGCCTAAGGCTTTAAAAAAAAACAAGGCTAGTTTTTTTTAAACTTTTCTGACATAAAAATTGTAATATTTTTAAGAGCGGCCTCTCTGTCGGCTCCTTTGAATGAAACTACGGGCACGTGTAAGCGGTGAAGGCAACGCGGCCTCTCTGTTTCGGCTCCTTTGAATTGAAACTACCGAAAGTGCTTTATTTTACTTTTTACTCGAAATATGTATTGGCGTTTTTTTTTTAAACTAGCGTATAAAAATTTAAGGTTTTTTCGTAAAAAATATTTGCAGTTGATAAAATGTGACCTTAGTTTAGTTTAGTTTAGTTATACTGGGCTGTATCCGCACTTAGCCATTCGATTTGGCCATTGTACGTATTGTACCTTCTGCCTACTCCAACCAACCCAGATTATCCCAGAAGGCTTGCAGCCTTTTCAGGCTGCTGCAGGCTTCCGCAAGCGTTCTGGGTGTTTGGAGAAACCGTGCCCGTTCGTCTGCCACACTCCTGCACTCCATGAGCACGTGTTGTGGCGTTTCTTCCACCTCCATGCATCCTCTGCATAGAGGGCTGTCGGTCACACCTATCGTAAATAGGTGCTTGTTTAAGGGACAATGACCAGTAATAATACCGATGATTTTACGGATCCTGTCCCTGTTTAATCTAAGGAGGTTGCGGGCAAGCTTTTTTGATGCCACCGGAACTGCATTCTTGGTTTGCCTGCTACCTAAACTGTTTCTCCATTCTGTTAGATGTTCATCTTCGGTTAATTTGCGCAGCCACGTTTTTATCTGGGCCTGAGGTATGGGCAGCAGTGGTTCCGGTCCATAAACTGCTGCCATCGATCCTCTTTTGGCTAGTTCGTCAGCGGCGTCATTACCCTGTGAGTTGCTGTGTCCTTTGATCCATTGCAAAGTTACTTTGTTTGCCTCTGCTATGGATTGGAGAGTGTTATGACATTCCAGTACAAGGACAGAGGTTATGGTGTTGTTTTTTAAAGCTTGAAGTACGGATGCACTATCTGAGACAATTTTTATATTTAGGTCTCTGACAGCTCTGGCTGCAACCGCCTGTGCCGCCTTGGTGATACCAATACATTCAGCTTGAAAGATTGTATTTAACTTGTCTAAAGTTGTTGAAATTTTTATATTTAAGTCATTCGAGAAGACACCCGCTCCAGTGCCGTGTGCGGTTTTGGATCCGTCTGTGTATATCCTAACTTCATTGATGCCAGAGCTATCAACTGGTTCCGCAGTAAGTTGGATATTGTATCTTCTATCGAAGACGTGGTGACATGGTATTCTGTCCATGGGCGCTTCAAGAAACGGTATTTCTTTCAGGCTTGCCTGCAGAATCTTTGAGTGTGTAGTTATGCTTTGTTTCCATAACCCGTTAGATCTTAGTCTTAAGGCTGCGCCCTTGGCTTCCTCTTGAATGACCAGATCTAGAGGTCTTAAGTTCAATATATACTCCAGAGCGGCTGATGAAGTTGTTCTCATGCACCCCGTGGCTGCTACGCTTGCTAGGCGTTGCAGACTCTGGAGTTTTGCTTTTACCGTGACCAGTTGGGTTCTGGGCCACCAGACAACTGATCCGTAGGTTAAGGAAGGTCTGATAACTGATGTGTATAACCAAAGTGTGATTTTTGGATTTAGACCCCATTTTTTCCCAACAAGTCTTCTACACTGCCCAAACGCTATACAGGCCTTCTTTATTTTTGCATCAATGTGCCTCGCCCAATTCAGTTTATTATCCAGGATGACTCCCAGATATTTTACTTGAGTTGATAGGGAGAGGTTGGTGTTAAAGAGTTTTGGTGGTTGGAGTTCTGGTAACTTCCTTTTGTTGGTGAAAAGGATAAGTTCTGTTTTTTTCGGGTTTACTGACAATTTGTGTTCGTCACACCAGTTTTCCACAATCTGAAGGGCTGAGCGCATCACTTTGCATAACACATTTTCAGCGCTCCCATTTATCAGTATTGCTAAGTCATCCGCATAACCAATAGTAGTGTATCCTCTATCATTGAGTTTTTTAATGAGGCTGTCTACTACTATGTTCCATAGAAGTGGTGATAACACCCCTCCTTGAGGGCACCCTCTAACTACTTTAGCCCTCGTAGTAGTGTTCACCACTATCTGAACCGCCCTTTTGCTAACCAGCGCAGTGATCCACTCTCTCAAGGCTGGTTCTACGTTCCGTTTTCGTAGGGCGTGGTTAATGCTGTTGTGCATGGTTTTGTCAAAAGCTCCTTCTATGTCTATAAAAGCAGCCAGTGTTGACGCTTTATTTGTGATAGCCGATTCTATTTTGTGCACTACCATATGTAGTGCCGACTCTGTTGATCTGCCTTTCCTATAGGCATGTTGTTGAGGGTGAAACGGTTTACTTTTCAGTGTTCCATCCCTAAGGTGTCGGTCTACTAATCTTTCCAGAGTTTTTAGCAGGAATGATGTTAGACTAATTGGCCTGAAAGATTTGGCATGTGTGTAATCCTCCTTACCCGGCTTCGGTAGGAAAATTACTTTTGCCTCTCTCCAAGGTTGGGGAATATATTTAAAGGCTATGCAGGCCCTGTAGATTGGTAGTAAGTGCTTAATAACATGATTGGGCTGCCACTGTAGTAATGCTGGGAATATCCCATCCAGCCCCTGTGAATGAAAATGTGACCTTAATAATAACTTGTAATAAGAAAATTACTTTGACACTGGCTACTAAATATTATGTTAACCGCACGAAGCCATTAACTAAAATAAATAAATCACTTTTACAAAGATAAAATTTTACTAGAAATAATCAACCAGCCTCAGGAAGCCCGAGTGGGAATCGGACCCACGACCTTTGGAATGTTATTACTCCGTAAGTCAATACTTAACAGATACCTAAACAATTATAACAACTATTACCTCCTGTTTCTTTTGTTGTTTCTTTTCTGTTTCTTTTATTGTCTAATATTAATTATTAATTTATTACTTATTCTCTATAAATTTGTTTAGTATTTAGTTATTATATTGTAAAATATGTTTATTCAATAAAGATTTATTTATTTATTTTATTTATTTATTAAGTAACCACTAACTATTAGGTGTTTTATTATTTTTCTTTAAAAATATTTGTTAAAATACCTACCTATTGTAAATAGGAAAATTGCAATACCCTAACAGGGTTCATGTTTAAGCTTCAAAATGTTATCTGAACCACTTTTATACTACATGAATGCAATAAATGATTTGATTTGATTTGGATAACCGGTCCATTGCTCTGACCGCTGAGCTACCGAGGCCCCAGAAGCCTCGTTGAATGTTTCTAGTAGTTTGTGATTTACGCTGCAAGCCAGCGGTATTACGTCACTGTGAAGTTACTACGCTCACAGTCGAAAGAAATACTTTTGCAAGTATTTTAATATTCTATAAAGTCGTAATTCCTTTAAATATTTATATTATTTTGCTTTTTAATAATTTTATTGTGGCAGCTGAATAAAACCTCATTAACAAGTCAACAATTACTGTTGAAGAATAAAACATATAAAGTTGACATTGTCACTTGTCACTTCACTTTCCAATTAATTAATAATTTTATTGTAAAAATCTGTTTTCGTAAATTTCATTATATTATTCTATTTGTATTGTAAATGTAATATATATTTCACTACTACATCTGTGAATATTATTTATAGGCCCAATAACTAAGCCTATATACAACTTGTTGATTTGCATTCACGCCATATTCATAGCAGCAGTCGTATTGCTTATACTTATTACAAATAAATTATAAAAAGAATATGAAAAAATAATAATCATATTTTCAAAATCTGTAAATACGAATCGCACGTCTGCGTAGCACTAAAAAATAAACGCTCGTTCGCGTACGCCCGCTCACCCGACCACGAGTAGGTAGCAACAAGCTCGAGCTTCGCGGCGCGCCCGCAGCTTTGTCGGCGCGGCGAGCGCCGGTGGCCGGCGGGCGGCGGGCGCACGCCGCACGCATCAAAGCCAGTGTGCCGCGCAACCCCGAACGAGTGACACATTTCTTAGCCCTAGCGAATTTGGAGCGAAACGTGTTCTTAGGTGTGTTGTTTGTGTGTGTAAAAAAAGTAAAATGACGGAAAATTATTCTAACGTAGAACTTGTGGAGATGGTGCGATTATACGCAATTAGTGGGAACAGTCTACGTCGAGCCGTGGTCATGTTTGTGGAAATGTTTCCAAACAGACCAACTCCATCGCGCGAGGTAATGCTTGCTGCCACGCAACGACTGAGGGATCATGGCCAGTTCAACGTTCCTCGACATGCGCAGGGTCGCGGCAGTGTGGGCCTCTCAGTCGATTTGCAAGAGCAAATACTCGAATACTTCGAGAGGGAACCACGTGCCAGTACTCGTGATGCTGGCCGCCACTTCAATGTCCACCACACAACAGTCTGGCGGCTTCTTAAGTCGGAGCAACAGCACCCGTTCCACTTCAGAAGAGTTCAAGAATTGAACGAGCAAGATCATGCCGCCCGGGTCACTTTTTGTCACTGGGTACTAGAACACCGAGAAGCCAGCATTCTATGGACGGACGAGTGTATGTTTACGCGCATCGGTGTTTACAACGTCCACAATGAACATTGGTGGGCTCACCGCGAACAGAACCCGCATAAGACCAAAAAAGATTCGTTCCAGCATAGGTTTAGCATCAATGTGTGGGCTGGCATTGTTGGTGGACATTTACTCGGGCCCTATTTCATCGAGGGTTATCTCAACAGCAACTCGTATTTGCAACTTTTGCAGCACGTAGTTGACGTAATGCTTGACGACGTGCCACTAGCTCTTCACCGGAATCTCTTACTCTCTTTACCACCAGGACGGGGCGCCTCCGCATTATGGACGCCAAGTGCGCGATTATTTGGACGAAGTGTTCGGAACCGAGTGGATTGGTCGAGGTGGGCCAGTGCCCTGGCCTCCGAGGTCGCCAGACTTGACTCCTTGTGACTTTTATTTGTGGGGAGACATAAAAAGAATGGTTTATAAAGACGAAATCACGAGTGTTGTGCAGTTAAAACAAAATATTTTAATGGCTTTTGAGAGTGTAAGGTCAAATCGTAGTGTGCTGCAAAAGTTACCTAGAAACTTAAGGCGCCGTGCTCATTTGTGCATAGAACGTGAAGGTGCCCACTTTGAGCAGTACCTGCGAGTATCTTAAACATGATCAGTAAGTACCTAATAATAGTTTATTGCAACAAAGTATACTTATGCGTAAGAGTAAGCCACTTTACCACAGAATACATAATAGTACCTACAAGTTTACGTAAGTTCATCGACTTAATGTCCGCCCGCTGCGCTCTTATGTACCTACTACGGTCTGCACCCCTATTCTCGTCAGTCGACGGTCGCTATTCTAATTTACACTGAGATCATTTTATTAATCAATCAGTTCCTTATTACTTTCTCCGTGTTAAAAGTATTTTTTAGTCATTAAGTGTACCAATTACGATCAGCTGTAAATTTATGGCGGGAATGCAAATCTACAACCTGTATTGTATAATTTAATTGGTTATTTTTTATTTCAATTAATTAAGTAATTAGATTAATAATAAACTTACTTGGCCTTTTGAAGAGCCTTCGCACGCTCCAATATAGCAGCGGGGGACATCGTTTTGACAACTTTCTGCAACAATACGTTTATCTTTATACATAATGTTTGGTAATATTAATAGAAATAATAGCTTTTAAAAATAATAGTATTTTTAACAATTAATAATAACCTCTAGCAACGGAGCCACAAGTTTGTGGCGATGACAGTCAATATTAAGTACAATTATTTTGCAACCTTAATTTAATCTTTATATTTAAGACTAGCTGTACCGGCAGATTCCGTTCTGTCAAAAGTTATTGGCCTGTCGCAGTCTAATAGAAATATAATAACATTGAGAGACTTTAGTAATATCTAATACAGATGATATTTTTATTGTAATGCCATATGGTACACGATATCAGAGTGAACGAGAGTGCGGCATCTTCATACAGGCGCTCCGAAACGCACGCACACAAGCTCGTAGTCACCTACATTAGCACACAGAAAAAAGAACGGGAAAGGAGTACGCGATGACGCGGTCTGTCCCCGCAAACGCGGATCGGGCAGCGTATGTTGCTGTAGTAACGGAGAATAACAAGTATGTCACTGAGCGCTGCCGATCAGTATACACGTATTTTTTTTGGTTTGGGTGTCGCGATTTCGAGTTTTGTTGCATAGAGGTGCCTATTGAAAATGTCTGGAAAAAAACCTGTTGTGTATGAGGATGTCTCAACACACATAACCATAATCCCAGTCCTTTTTTACTTTGCCGACAGATAAAACAAGGTAAGTTTACAATATAAAAGAGACCCAAATTCACACAATAATAAATTAACTATGTGACTCAGCCCTAGCCGGTAGGTACAGCTCGGTACGTCGATTCAAGGTCACGGCACTGTTGCCGCACTCTCGTTCACTCTGACGATATTTTTTGTTCGATTACTTGGCGCGTAAATAAATAATTCTGACCTCTAATCAACTTGAAGGCATACCAACGATAATCCTAACGCGCCTTTGTTTTGTTTTGATTGACGTCAAATATTTGACAGCTGGGGACAGAGTGGTTTGTATGGGAAAAGAAAATTGTTGTTTTTACTATTTTCCTCGTATTTTTTACGTTTTTTCTCTCCTTAGGAACCTTTCTAAGACTTCATCAAACACAACAAAAAAGAAATCAGCCAAATCGGTTCAGCCGTTCTCGAGTTTTGCGATTAGCAACACATTTAGCGATTAATTACACAGGCCTACAAAAAAAAAATATTTTTTTGGTGCAGCTTTGTTTGTCTATGTTCGATAAAGTAGGTAATTTACAGTATATTGCCATACTTCATTTAAACTCATCAGCTCTAGTTTACCTACCACCCTCATTTAAAATTTTTGCCGGTCTTGTTCGTAAATAGTCATTATTACAATAATATCGATAAGGTTTATGTTAGGTACTATTTCATTATGGCTGTACGTCCAGATGTTGTGTTAACGATTCTGATATATTTTGTTATGTTTATGGTGAATACATACTGAAAAATCAGCGTAAATCGATTACAAACACTGAGTCGTTTGTATTTTGCTTACTTCGGTATTGAAATTCGACACTAATATAAAGTGTGGGTGCCTCATAGTGTTTGTAAAATATGCGTTGAACATTTGCGACAATGGGAGAAATGGACACGTAAGTCTTTGACGTTTGGAGTGCCTATGATATGGCAAAAACAAAAAAATCATTACGACGACTGACTGTTAGATATTTTTATATGACTAATATAGTGGGCATCAACAAAAACAACCGCCATAAATGGAAATACCCTAATATTTCTTCAGCACAAAGACCTACTCCTCATTCAGAAAATGTTCCAATACCAGCTTTTCACCAGGTAGTGCAGCAATCTCAGGAGGATCAAGCTGAAATATCTATTTCTTCTCAAGTAGATGATGACTTTGAATACTGCGGAAAAATATCAAATCCTAAGCCATTTTCGCAGAATGAGCTTAATGACCTCATCAGAGACTTAGATCTCAATAGTCATCTTGATCAATTCCAACACAATTTAGGAGATCTAAGCGAAGAACAAAGAGAACGTTTCCACCAAGACATAAAAACGATAGAGAATAGATACCAAGGAAGGTGAGATACTCATATGATGGCAGACTATTGCTGGGGAATCATGCGAGATTGCCGAAGTCAGTTTCATTCTAGAAAATCACTCAAAGGCCATTTCTTGATGTTTAATGCCAATAAATTATGATTTTTTTGTAAAAAGAGTATTTCTTTTTATCTCGGGAACTAGAGCTGACAGAAAAAAACCGGTAACATTTTTGATATCGCCATGTAAGACATACTTAAAATCAGGTCTAAAATCCCCGGCACCAAAATGGTTGTAGGCCTGTGTTATTATTTATATAGATTTGAGGTTCACAGTAAGCTGAAGTTGTTGTTGCTACCCAATGCGTTTGCAGATTTTTTTATTCGTATAGGTATGAGCAAACTTTTTCAAAATCACTTTCGAGCTACATTTTTTACCTTTATCTAGTACAGGGATGGGCAAAGTTTTTCATTCGGGTGACAATATTTATTTACTAACAATATCTATGGCGGGCCAGACTATTGAATTTTTTGTTGTATTTTTTCAATAAATAAATATTATTTGTGAAATAAAAAAATATTTTTTTTTGTTAAAAGGAGGCAAACGAGCAGGCGGGTCACCTGATGGAAAGCAAAACCAAAGTAATCGCGGATGCGTTGCCGACCTTGAGGAAGGAGTTGGATCTTGAGGAAGGAGTTGGATCTTGAGGAAGGAGTAGGAATTGGGAGGGGGGAGGGGTGAGAGATGGGCCTCCGGTACTTTCACTCACCGGACGAAACACAACAGCAACGAGTGCCGTTGTTTCACGCCGATATTCTGTGAGAGGGTGGTGTTACGCCGGGCGAGCCGGACCATTTCGTGCTGCAACGCAGCGTGGCTCTACCACTCAGACAGTGTCTCTCATTTAGCACCACCCAGGGGTCACGTGTAGGGCCTCAAAGGTAAAACTACGGACGCGAGTAACTTTAACCCCCAAAATATATATTGATAGGTAAGCATTTTTTGAAACACACACGCACTTGAATTTCTGTTTGATGGTCGCGGGCCGGATTTCGATCATTCACGGGCCGCAGATGGCCCGCGGGCCGTAGTATGCCCATCCCTGATCTAGTACATTGTGGCGGCTCCACCTACCGCATACGCCGCACATTAATCGACACGAAGCAAAAAACCTTCTCAACCGTGTCAACAGATGGCGCCACAAACGCATACCGACGACGTCGCTATACTACGACGATGAAATAGTATGGGAAGCCTGCATCGCGGTAGCGAAGTGTCACCATCTCCTTCGCTATATATAACACCTCCAACTAACATCCGTAAAACCTCGGTCCCCGAGCTATACCACCCAGCTCGGAGGAAGATCTTCCCTTTGGCCTTCCTCAGTGTGGCATTCTACCATTCCATTGGCTTCCTACAACATTATTGGTCGAAGACTAGTGGCTAATGTAGGTAATAAATAAATAAATTAATAAATATGAAATACCTTTGTGATAACCGTTGTAACCGCGACCGGCACCGGGCTAGGCTCCTCCCGCGGGGGGTCGACAGTCGCGACCTCGGGTTCGGTGCCCGGCAGCGACGATTGCAAAAACACCAGCGGGCCCTGCGACCCTTCCACCATCACGTACTCGGAGCCGGACGCTTCTGGGGGTTGGTAAATCAATCTCAACACCTTTGGCCCTATCCTTGGCGATCCACTACGGATTATTTGAGACACTTAACTTACAAAAATTTCAAGTATTGAAAAAATAACATTATATCCAAAAAACAAATCTAATTCCTCAAAAAAAACTCTGCCAAGTATTTGGCAGAGTTTTTATATTATTATTATTATTATTATTTTTATTGCAAAACACAAGTTTTGCAATAAAAATAATAAGAATGAAATAATCCTACTAATATTATAAACGCGAGTTTGTAAGTATGGATGGATGTTTGTTACTCTTTCACGTAAAAACTACTGAATGGATTTGGATGAAATTCGGCATACAGATAGTTTATAACCTAGATTAACACATAGGATAGTTTTTATCCCGATATTCCCACGGGAACGGGAACCACGCGGGTGAAACCGCGAGCGGCCGCTAGTATTATAATAATAATATTTGAATTTTTATCATTAAGCTAAAATAAAAGTAAATAGCCTATAACTGTCCCACTGCTGGGCAAAGGCCTCCATCATTGAAATCAAGTAATCGCTACAATTGATGGGTAATGGCTTATTCACCACGCTTGCCAAATGCGGGTTGGTGATCACAAACCCGGGCGATGGACCGAGTAAATTCACACTTTGCCCGACTTGGGAATTGAACCCGGGTCTTTCGGATAATGGGCCGAGCGCATTGCCACCGGGGCGTTATTAAGCTTTAGCTTTAGCTTTAGCTTAATAACGTTTTAAATAAAATAAAAAATAATAATACATGTATTCAAATTCAGATTCTACATCGGTACGTCTCTGCAACAGGTTGTGTCTCTTTAAGTGATTATCTAACTACCTGCAATGGTTATTAAAAAGTGTGCTAAGTGCAATAAAAATATTACCAAGAAAACACCAGGACTGGAGTGTAGCAGATGTCATGTGGTGGTGCACGCTGACCCTGGATGTGCTAAACTGTCTAACAAGCAGCTGAACACACTCCGGAACTCGACCAGCATTGAATGGAGCTGCGAAGATTGCATGAAAAATACCTCTCGCAGATCCTCGTTCCTAATACCTGACGACGATGACGAAGAAGATGAACCAACTGCAGGGCCCCCAGGAAAATTCCATCCGTTTCGATACCGAAAAACTCATCCGGGACATCAGCCGGGAGCTAAAGAAAACCTTTCGAGAAGAGTTAAGTAATTTAGAATCCTCGCTCGACTTTGTAAGTGACCAAATTACCAATATGGAGCAGTCAATTAAGAATCAAGATAATAAAATCAAAGATCTTGAAAACAAAAACCAAGACCTACAAATAAGGAATAAAAATCTTGAACTGAGAATATCAGTTCTAGAACACGGTATGAATACGTTTGAACAAAACTCTCTTTCAACGTCCATTGAAATTGCTGGCTTGGCGGAGTTTGCCTCTCAGGAAGTGGATCGAATATTAACAACGGTGGCCTCACAACTAGATGTCAATTTAGGTGACATACAATCATCTCGTCGTCTACCAGGATCCAGGGACAGGCCTGGCCCACTTCAAGTAAATATGAAAACTAAGATGTCCCAAAGGCGGTGGATTGAAGCCGGAAAAGAAAAATGTCTCACGTTGAAAGCCCTGTTTCCTGACATCCCCAAGGAAAAAGCTGACAACCGTATTTATATTAGGGAAGCCTTAACAAAACATCTGAAGATACTCTTGTATAATGCTAAAACAAGTCTCGGGAATTCTTATGCGTTTGTATGGTGTAAAAACGGTCAGGTTTGTGTCAGAAAAGACAGTAGTAGCAAAATCTATTATATCAGATCCATACAAGATATTGCTAAACTTCAAAAAGACGTCAAAGCTACGGTCACCATGTAAGAATTAATTTCTTTTTTTATTATTATTTTTTTTCTTTTTAAATAACTTTCTATAATTATTATGAATAGACAAGTTCAAGAAATGTTCGACTGTACCACTATTAACAGTTTTTTCCAACAATTACCCTCTAAAAGTCATTTAAATCTTTCTTGTATCCACATAAACATTCGATCACTAATAAAAAACGTTCCTACATTGATCCAAACTATACATAATTGTACATTTCCATTAGATATCATAGTACTGACAGAAGCATCGCATGCTCCCGGTCGCATGATTCCGGACTGGTACTTAACGCTAATAAAACTAAACTCATTCACATTCGCTCTAGCCAAAATCGTTATCATGACAATGAGAGTGTCAAAGTTGTAGCCCATAGTCATGACTGCCTTCACGCTTCAACATCTACACACTGTACTAACAACTGCCTCGAAATCGAGCAAGTAACCGAGCATATATACCTTGGGCTGGTCATAGACAATAGGTTCAATTGGGCTAAACATATTGATAAAGTATGCGGTAAACTTAGGGCTATAATGGCAATTTTTTTTTTATTATTAAGTGTAAAGTGCCTTTTGATATTCTGTTACAAATGTATCATGCGTTGGTAGACAGTGTACTATCTTATGGTCTAAGCAGCTACGGCCGTACTTATAAAACATATTTGGATCAGATATACAATATTCAACATAGGATTCTTAAATTATTAGTTCCCCCGAAAATAAAAAACGATTATTCCGAAGATGCTACGGGGCTTTTCAAATACTGTGGTGTTCTACCTATACATACTAAAGTCAAATGTGTCCTGCTTCTTGAACAATTTTTTAACGAAGATATTAAAATTCCAGTAAAACATGTAAAAACAACTAGAAGCATTACTAATAAAAAACTTTTAATTCCAAAATTTTGTAACGAATATGGTAAAAGAACCTCAAAATATTTAACACCCCACCTTATTAATAAATTACCTATTGATATTAAAGATAAAATAAACGAAAAAAATATAAAAAAACTAATTAAAAACCACTACGTTACAACATTGTAACATAGTTAAATATTTTAAGCGCCATTTAAAACGGAGCGTCCTGTACGAGTGCGCACGCACACGTAAGTTGTTTCTGTGTACACGCGCGCACGCAGTGACGCTGTGCAACGCTGTCAGTTCTGCATCGATTCGATGGAATGGTTTTCGCTGAGAGCGTTAGCTCACTAATGTATTGCATTTTTGTCTTTTACCGTCATGTTATTATTATTCAATTACTTATTATTATATTGAGAACTTAGTATCTAGACAAACCTAACATAGGCTTTAAGATACTACTAACCGATATTTGTAATTATATTTTTGTTGATAAATAAATAAAAAAATAAAAAATAAAAATAAAAAGTGGGTATCTCAAATGCAATTGTTAACCTGTTCAATATACCTGGCTATAATATGCATTCACAGCTACGCACTGACAAACGGGGTGGTGGCATTATAATTTACGTTAAAAAACATATCAAATTCACGTTAACGCATCAAAAAACAAAAACATTTGAAAATCTAACCGGCACTTTAAAAATGAACCCTGATCAGGACGTGGTTCTGTGTTCCATATATAGGCCACCCTCAACTAACAAAATTATGTTTGTGACGGAACTCGGTAACTTCATCTCTAAGTTTGATTCGAAGCTCAACTTAATATTAATCGGCGACACTAATATTGACCTAAAATCCATGTCATCAAATAAGGATCTTTATTTGGAAACACTGAGCGGGCACGGATTAATGTGTGGAATCACAAACTATACCAGGATAGAAACTAAACTTAACGCCATTACTAGATCTTGCATAGACCATATTTTTACGCGATTCCCCACACTAAGTCCGTGCACGGCGGTGCTCGATATCGTACTGGCCGATCACTGCGCTGTTGTCCTTGCATGCATTGGCGATGCGATTCCCGGGCGTTTACAGGGTGTTACGAAATTTTTTATCAATTATGATATTCTAAGGCAAGAACTTAAAAAAGTAAATTGGTTATCTACGAATACTATGAATTCTCCGAATATTATTTATAACTTTATTAGTAAATCCATTCAAAACGCAACTAAGGCTGCGTCTTCTAGTGAAAATAAAAAAAATAGCAAGAAAATTCAAAACCGATGTAAAATGCCATGGATCGATGTAAATATTACTCGCCTGTGTGAAAGACGTAATCAACTATTTAATTCGTGGAGGAAGAAATCAAACAATCTTGCACTAAAACTAGAATATAATAAAATCCGTAATAAAGTAAACAAAATTTTAGAAAATAAAAGGAATTCATATATAGAATTAATATGGTCTAAGTAGCTACGGTCGCACCTACAAATCATATTTAAATCAAATACTTAAGCTACAAATTAAAATACTTAAAAATTTAGTTCCAGTTAAACTTAAAAATCAATTCCGTAATGACGAGAGTAATTTCTTTAAACATTGTAAAATCCTGCCCACAATGACTCAATTTAGGTACTGTTTTCTAAAACAATATTTTTTTAATAATGAAATCCAAACTGAGCGGCATCACCCTGTATACACCCGAGCAGTCGCCGAGCGCCGGCTGCGCACCACTCGAGCCAACAATACGTACGGCGAGCGGACCGCGGCATACCTTACGCCCCGGTTTATTAACGAATTACCCTCTGATTTACGAAAAAGCATTACGACGGACAATATCAAATCGAAACTTAAAAATCATTTTTTAAGTAACGTGAATGTTGTTGAAGCTTAGAGTTGAATTACCAGTTACTTTAACCTTTAGTAAATACATTCACGGGCCTTTGGGCGGAGGTTGGCGCAAATTACTTATTTAATATAAAAGGATGCCTTTAATGGGTGACTAACGTTGATCCCCGTCTAGGTGTTTGTTTATTTATTTATAATGAAACGCGAAAGTTTAAAAGTGTATGTGAATAGGTACCTACTTATACTGTGATTTTATATTTATTTATTTATTTATATTTTACAATGTAATGTATGGTCGACATTAAAATTGCTTTACCACCTTAGAAGTGAATTTTGTTTGCATATAATAAAACAACAAGTTCTATTTTTGTTTAAAAGACCAAGTGACAGCTACGTTGTTATTATTGACAAAGAGCCTTAACGAAATGTTATTGTAATGGAAGTTTTTGTCAAGAGTGATAAAGTGATTTCATTGTCGACTATAGGTACCTATGTCAATTATTGTATTATCGATGTAGATAAAACGGCATTAACACAAACCTCAGTGGTTTCAAATGCTGTACTAATTTTAAGGTTTAATCATGTTATTGAGCAATAATAAATAAAAAAAAATATATATATATAATTTTAGCAATTCTCGGCTCAAAATTCAACTACTGTTAGTTTCAAAATTCAACGAGTCTTCCGGGGTCTCGGTAGCTCAGCGGTCAGAGCATTTGACCGTTAATCCAGAGGTCTTGGGTTCGATTCCCACACCAGCTATCTGAGACTGGTTGATTTTTTCAAGTAAAATTTTATCTTGTAACAACATTTGCATTGTGAATGCAATGATTAAAATTATAAAAAAGTATGCATACGGGATATTTTTTTTATCAGTGCGCAAATTTTCTGGAGCGACTCAGAATCGGTAAGTTAACAACTTCCTCATAGTAACATGCGTTGAAATATGTCAAAAATTTTGAGACTCTTCATACAAATCAGGCTAGTCAAGTGTTCGTTAAAGTATGGGTAGACACGTTGTAGATTTATATATATATATAATAACTAAATTGTATCGTAAAACGGAATGTTAACGGCCTTATCACCAACATCGGCCTCAGTCAAGCACTCACCGTCAGGCTCGTTGTCGCTAGAGGCCAGAACGCAGGTGACGGTGGCCTCAGCAGAGTCCGGCTGCTCTCCATTAGCCAGCAGACGGTATGACTCAGAGCCATCTTCACACCTTCAATACAATAATGAAGTTGACAACAATAATAGTTAATTAAATATATTCTGAATAAAATATTAGGTCCTTACCTATGAAATTGACGTTTTGTATAAAGATTTTTTATAAAATTAAATTTTTCATACTAACGTTATTTTGATTTTCTTAGCATCTATTTATGTTAACACTATAAAAATTGTAGAGTAGTGTGTTTGTTTCACTAGCTAAATATAGCAGACATTAAAAAGATAAAAAATCAAGTCCCTTCAAAGCGAACATTCCGCGAACATAAAAAGTAGTAAATTTTTAAAAAATATATTTGGCGATAGAGACTCAAATTAATAATCATTGTTATTACTGAAGCCTAAAAACATAGTCCTAATTAACCCCCTTACAAATAAACACTATTTAAGCATTTACTTAGTTAATAATTGTTTTGTCAACGTCACACAAACATCGTTCTCAATTTGAGAAAAAGAGACAAAACAATGATTAACTAAATAAATGCTTAAATAGTGTTTATTTGTAAGGGGGTTAAGGTCTATAATAATATTAAAAAAACGTCAATTTCATAGGTAAGGACCTAATAGAATAAAAGATAATACCAATGGTGTATAGCAGAATTAAATAAATAATAAATAAATAAATGTTTCCCACACTCACACCAATTATCTAAAAAGAAAAGCTTCCATAAGAAACTTGTTAAAATGATTAACTAGACAACGGATAACCATACTTAATATACTTAAATACATACTTATTATACAAAGGAAACACCCAGACCCGAAACAATTTAGAAAAACAGGTATTTCTAAATTGATCCGACCGGGGATCGAACCCGGGACCTCAGAGATGGCGACACCATGAAAACCGGTGTGCAAGCAAACTAAGAAACATTAAGTAAAAATAAATGCTGGGAAACGACTTTTATTTTTGGGTATAAAAAAATACTAATGTTTCTTTAGAAGAAAATTTACTAATAACCTTTTTAAACAGATTCCGCAAAAACCGTAAAAAAAAGTTTTGACTTTGTTCCTCAATAACTCCTTAACTATCAGGTTCCCAGGTATGGCTCCATACAAGAAAGTAATAGTAATGATGGGAACAATCTGTATTTTTCGTTTTCGTTAAGCTTCTTTTCATACCCTGTATAGTTAAGGCTAATGCCCCAGCAATGGGGACATAAAATAATATCTGATGATAAAGATGATGACGATGCATAATTGTCATAGATCGGAATATGTAGTTTTTTCTGTGAATTGCGTCATAACGTTATCAATAGTATGGATAACCCGACAAAATAATAAGAGAAAATACACTTTTAACTCTTTTGCACGTCAGACTATCAAGGTGTGATTTAGGTGATCGTTACTGGAGATTATTTTCAAAAATCTTATTCTTTGTTTTATCCAAATTTTGGAAAAAACTAAGTTTGCTTAAGATTATCCATGATATGCTAACATTGCAAAGGTATGTCAAAAAACTCTACCTAATCCGATCTATGATAATTATACACACAGTATATTATTTAATAACTAGCTGACCCGGCGGACTTCGTGCCTTTTCGACAGTTTCTATGACAACAAAACAAAGAAATCGTGGAACATTTTGTATTGGAAAAAAAATGTTTGGGATGGACCGGACCACCCTTATCACTTAGGGGTATGAAAAATAGATTACGACTTATTGTCAGACCTACCGAATATACATATAAAATTTCATAAAAATCGATCGAGCCGTTTCGGAGGAGTATTAGACCGATAGCGCTAGGTTTTGAGGTTTCAAAAATATTAAAATTGTCTGTGTTTCGCATACAGTTTCCGGACCTTTTGCCCAACCTAATACATTAGTTTGTGTCATTTTAGGTACTTGCATAGGTAGAAATTTAGGTATTTGTCGCTTCGATCTTTTTTGGACGAAAAGAAAATTAGAGTTGAAAATTTTACTGTCATGATAATAACGAAGTAGTAACTGATGTACATAGACAATTTATGTCATCTCTGTCCACGAGAATCCTGATATTTAACCAGTACCTAAAACGTCGCCCAACTAGCTCTGAAAAAATATTACAATAGGTTAAATAAGTGTTACGCGTTTTAGAGTACTGATATCTGTTGTTCAAAATATTTTGTGTCGAATTCATCAACGATATTTATAGATATTTTATTTTTTGTTACAAAACCCTGTAAAAGCCACAAAAGAAAGTGCAAGTTATTAGAGTTTACGTGTTTTTGATTATTATGGTGTAATAAAACACTATTCATAATTTGTGTTGTTTTTATCCACGAATTCTTATTATTTAAAAAAAACAGATTTCTAAGCACGTAGGGCGAGCGGGTTATTCCCTGAGGATCTCATTCCCTGAGGATCATGTCCCGGAGGATCTCGAATGCGATAAATGTGATACATTTAGTTTTGTTATTTTTTTCTATTGTGTTTAACTTGTACCGTTAACAAAAAAATATATTAATTTATAAATAAGTATATATCTTTGTAATTAGTATTTAAAATATATTTTTCAGATCATAGTTTTAAAACACAATTTACTTATGAACAATTAAAAAAACTACAATATGACCAAATAATTCTTAACAAATTACATTTTATAATTTATGACTACAACAATTATTTCAAATTCTGGAAATACAGCCAGGTGAGAGGGTTGTAAAAAAGTAGATTATTTATAATTATTATCCTTATTTTTTAAAAGACTAATTGTTGTACTTTAAGATCTTTAAAGTAAAGTGTCATAATTTTAATACGTATTTTTTAATAAATGATATTTTTTATATTTTCAAAAGACTACTTAATTAAAAATGTTGATTTATTTTTTTTACAAAAGTTGATTATTTATAATTGATAAACCTAATTTATAGTAATATTTAAAATAAATATTATATGTTATAATTTACATTTGAAAATGACTGCGTGTCTTAATGCATAATTTAGACAAACTTTTTAAGTCAATATCTTTGTATTAAACGTCATTTTTTAAATAATGTTTATTTTACATGTTCTGAAAGACTGATTGAAAAGTTACAATTGTATTTTTGTATCGCAAAAAGAAATATTGTGATAATAAATCAATCTGTGATTACTTTATCAGACTTGTTTTTTTCAATATTATAATAAGTATTAAAATTTTATTGACCACTTTTTCTACTGACGGTTCTTTTAAGCTAAACGTAGTATTGATTAAGTTCATGAAGATAAAAACAAATCGAGATCCTCCGGGACAGGATCCTCGGGGAATGAGATCCTCAGGGAATAACCCGGGCGAGCGCGGGGAAGAGCGCGGGCGCGGCGCGTCGCGTGTTGTTTGTTTACATTCGGTCTTCGTATTCGGTGCAAGTTGCGACAAGTGCGTTTGTTATTCGATTTGATTGATTTAAAAGTTAATGAAGCTGTGAAAGACTAAAATGGAGGTTGAAAACAATATATTATTATCTATACTAATATTATAAAGCTGAATTTGTTGGTTTGTTTGGTTCAACGCGCTAATCTCAGGAACTACTGGTTTGAATTGAAAAGTAATTTTTGTGTTGAATAGTTTATTTATTGAGGAAGGCTATAGGATATATTACATCACGCTATGACTAATAGAACGCGGGTGAAACGCGCGTGTTATATGTGGTCTCATACTGGACGTTAATACAGTGATTGTTAAAGAAAGAGGATTAACAATGTTCATAGAATCGAGCATTGTAAGGGATGACGGAAAAGCAGACTGTTTTAAGGCCCGTGCTTGAATACAACTACACAAAACCTGCCGAAACACATATAATAATCCGAAATGTATTGAAGCGGAATAGGAGAAAAAAAAGAAAGAATCTGAAAAAGTAACAGAATCAATCAGCGACTTCGACTTCCAATACAAGTGTTTGTTTAGCGATAAGGATGCGTCATCGAATTTGAACAATAACATCTCTACGCAATTGCAGAGATTCGAGAGTATTTGCGACTTCTGCATTGCCGATAATGCGTTCAGAGCGACGATGCCTGCAATCTGTCCAAGGCATCGATAAGGTACTTTGCGGAACCTTCCCAGATGTGCGAGCAATAACTCCAAGCAAGACCGTACCTGTGTCTTTTACAAAAGGCACAACTGGTCCGGCGTAAAGAATCGCAGCACTCTGTTCAGAATACCAAGTTTTCGTGAGGCTGTTTTGATCACGGCTTCGATGATGTGCCCTTTGGTTCAGATCGCAGTGTATCGTCATACCGAGCATGTTGATACGGCTCTGCAGGCTTAGAGATGTACCCTGAAGAGCTGGAAGGGGAAGGAATGGTGTTTTTTTTGCCGTAAACACACATACCTGTGTTTTTTAGGCATTAAACTCAACCAGATTATTGTAGCTCCAATTAGATATGAGGTCCAATGCCAGTAACTGTAGCTACGACTGCCCGTAGAATGCGTCAATAGTTCTTGGCTCTTTTGCAGGACTTGGTGGCATTATTCGCGGATAATCATATTATATTATATTCGGTTGAACCATCGGTTCCGCCTGCCTTTGCTGATGAGATAGGAGTGCGGAATATAGTATTCCATCCCTAACACTATCTTATCAGCAATTGCAGTCGCACTAGCTGTCAGGTCCTTCCCACTGAAGCAGCGCTGCACCCAAGGAACGGATGCGAAATAGTCCCGTATACCATCCCAACCCAATCTGCCGACGAGTAGTGCCAAATCTGGCGTTTCGATACCGCTGAAGGCGTTAGTGGGGCCAGAGGCACTTTACTGAATACCAAGCAGTGATCCGAAGATCCTAAAGGAGCTCGAACCTCCACTCGATAACCAGCTGGGCGACTCGTCAGCAGAAGGTCCAACAAAAAGAGCGCGTGACCGACTATATCTGAGATCCTGGTGGGCTGGTTCACCAGTTGAGTCAGGTCGTGTGCGAGAGCGAATGTGTGGGCAGTTCTACCAGCATAGTCAGTTTTGGAGGAACTTAACCACAACTCGTGGTGAACATTGAAGTCCCCCAAAAACACCAATTCTGCTTGTTAGGGATAAGCCAACAGTTCGGAGCCGTGTCCACCGGGCTTATAGAGTGGACAACCAAACTGGCAATGTGGTATCTCCGTCTAGTTAGGCGATTCACCGATCTACACTTTTTCAAGTTCGGTTCCTAGCGGGCCAAGCCAGCCAAAATTAAACATTAAAAACCTTAAAAACTCACCTGGGCTATCCCAGTAGAACCTATACCCTATCAAAAGGAACAAAAGAGGGCGGTGGTGAGGAAGGCCAGGGAAAGACGGGTTCCCTAGATATCCGGCGATCACGGGGCTCGATCGGAGCCTCCTCTCCGCTTGTCACGCCTGCTGGCGCTGCTGTAGTATGTATTGCCCGGATCGTGCCGCTTCACGCGCAAGCACGATGTCACCACACACCAATACGAATCACTCTCCTGTGAGAGGTTATAACGCGGACACAAAACTCGCGTTTCCAAACTGGGGTTCGATTCAACCACGCAGCCGGATTTGCCATCGTTAGGACATTACAAAATTAAGGCAAACTTCACAAAATTCTCTCTCGATAGAGGTTTTATCAAATAATATTAATAACAATAAACCGCGCGGCCACAATATTCAACGTGTCTCAATGTGACATCCGAACACCGCTGATGGAAACCGCTCCTGCGCATCATCTAGTACCCGACTAAGATGTTCCATAAGTCGAGTTGTCTCCATGTCGCCTCTATGGGATCGGTAGACGCAGGCGTAGACACAGCTATGAGAGCCCAACTTGACGTGTACCACAAAAAGGGAAAAGGAAGTGTCCTCCAGCAGACAGCCCAGACGGCGACAGCAAACATCTTTCCGAACGAGCAAGCAAACTCCGGTTTTGGCTTTGAAAGATTCTTCAAGCACAAAGCCCGGATAGTGCAGGTAGCTGGTGTCGGCCGGACAGATTATTTGCGTCTCCGTCAAAAACAACATTGCTGGCCGTGCCGTCTCTAATGGTGGTGGACGGCATTGAGGTTTGCATGGAGTCTGCGGATGTTAGTGAACTCGTCCTCAAACGGTATGGTGGTGGTGGGGGGGGGGGGTGCACCGCTGTAGAACCAGTTTTAATGTTAGGCACTGTCATGGTGGAGAGAAGGACGGAGACGTGAATCGAGGAAATGCTACCGCGATGCAAATAGTCAAAGTGCAGCGGCCTGTTTCACCAGGGATCTGCCTACAGATGGGCAGCCTCACGAGCTGGTTAGGCTCTGTTGCGGAAACCCACAACACACACTATGCTACTGTTTAGAATTAGGTTACAACTAAAAATCTCCAAAATCCACTCACTGTTCCATGCCGCTCCCGCCGTCCAGAACGGGATCCATATGGTCCGATGGGGCCCGAATCCGACTCCGGGTCGTCTAGGGTTCCCTAATCACACCCAAACTACCCCAAGTGCACTTTTTCCCCCGAGGAAATACCTGTTTACTCCAGCAGCGGTGACGTCGACATTGACGCGAATTGTACTCCCGATGCGATTCGCTTACGACGTACACACTCACAAACACAGGTTGCACAATACACTTAATTAAAGTAATACGGCTCCAAATGCCCTTATTACTACATAAAAACTATTTAATTATCAACACACGATAACCTATCAACCAGCCATTGTTGCCTTCCCGAGACAAGTGTACCAACAAAGAAAAAAAGAACAATTAGTGATGGGGCCATTATGCCACCAAACAAATTGAATCTCGATAATCGATTCGTCCATAATACAAATCAAAGTTTTATTTCCAACGAAAACAAATGCCTGTTTATTTGCAACATCCCGCCACCCAAAGCGGACGTACCGCTTTCTAGCCTGAAATCTTAAACTAGTCAACCGGTAATCGAGCTAAGGTCGCGACTGCGCGATTTAGCACCGATCCATCAACCAACACTTGCGCCACACGCGGAGTCCCGTCCGCGCCCCAGATTAACTTTAAAATGCGACCTCGTCTCCAAAATAACGATGGCAAATTAGCCTCTTTTAATAAAACCAGATCCCCCTCCGAAGGGGGCGACGTCCGGTCTGTCCACTTTACACGCTGCTGCAATAAATGCAGATACTCTAGTGACCAACGACGCCACAAGTCCTGACTCATTTGTTGTATCATTTGAAAACGAGACATCCGGTGTCTGCGTTCATCCTTCCAGGGATACTCAGGCAGGGCAGTGAGTGGCTGACCGACCAAAAAATTACCAGGGGTCAGGACTTCCATGTCATTTGCGTCAGAGGAGAGTGGACAAAGCGGACGCGAGTTGAGAACCGCCTCAACCTTACAAAACACAGTTGTAAGTTCCTCATACGTGAGGGTAGTTTCCCCGACTACCCGGCGCAAGTGGGTTTTTGCCGATTTTACCGCGGCTTCAAATATCCCGCCCCAGTGGGGACAGGCTGGCACACTAAATCGCCATGTGATTCCCCGCTGTGCGAGAGCTTGACTTATGCTATTACAATTTTTATCCAGAAAATCGTTCACATCTTTTAAGTAGTTGGCAGTGCCTCGGTAGTTGGTACCGTTGTCGGACCGAATGAGAGAAGGTAAACCCCGTCGCGAAACAAAACGATCCAGCGTGGCGACAAAGGCTTCCGTAGACAGAGCCGAAACCACTTCCAGGTGGACGGCCTTAGTGGCCAGGCAGACAAAAACGCACAGGTATGCTTTCGTGACCCTAGTGTTACGATAGGCTGTGGTTTTCACCAGAAACGGTCCAGCAAAATCCGTACCGACCCCGTCGAACGGCCTAGTAGTCTGACAAACCCGGTCAGAAGGGAGATCCCCCATCTGTGGCTGCATAGTGGAGGCCTTCACCCGATAACAAGCCACACACTTAAATAACACGCTGCGAACCACTCTCCGAGAGGACAAAATCCAGAACTCCCTCTGTAATATCGCCAGTAACGCATTACACCCCGCGTGAGCGTTTTTCAGGTGTCTATCCGAGACCACCAGTTCTACCAAAGGTCCTCCTTTGGGGAGTAGCAGAGGATGACGGCTACCGAAGGGCAGGTCGGCATTTTTGAGGCGACCTCCAACGCGTAACAGTCCATCCGTCCAAAAACAGTCCGTAGTTTTCCAGATGAGGCCTTCAACACCGCGTGGTGAGGCCAGAAAAAATGATCTGTCGTTGTCCAGTCGACAGTCGCCCGCGACATATGCCCCAAGGCCTCGTATTCTCGCATGAACTCGATATACTTTTCCCGAAGTACCGGATCGCGAGACATACGACGCTCCATGGACAAGTCGTTTCTCTGCCAACGCCCTCGATTTTCCCAAGAGAGGGGGACAGTCGATAAAGGGCAGTCGAGTTTCGATCCTACCCGACGCCATCCGGCGTGTGTGATCCTTATAAAAGGTTTCGCACTCCACATGCTCCGGATCCAGACATGAGACCATGGGAGGCTCTTCCAGTTCCCAGAATTTTTGCATCGTCCTAGCGATGGAGGTAGTAGCGACGACAGGTGAGACATCCCGCGTCTCCTGGTCGAAAACCGGTCCCATTAAAACGTGTCCAAAGATGGTAGGTATAGCTACCAACGAAGAGCGGCCCAGAATCCGCTGAGGCCCTAAAAGGATCCAGCCTAGTACATCCGCTCCCAATATGAGGTCCACCGGAGCCGGCTCCTCGAAATGAGGGTCTGCCAGCATGAGACCTGATGTGTCAGACATTGCGTCCCGCGGAATGTCTGTCGGTGGATGCCAACCCAGCAGATTGTCGAGTACGATCGCGGCCGCCGCAATCCGTATCGAAGCGGAATGCACAGGAGAGAAGAGAATGTGGGTCTGACCGGACAGACCCCCCACTTCTGTATCTCCGACTCCCCGAATCGGAACTGAGGGAGGCGCGCACTCCAGACGTAGGCGCCTCGCTACCCTCGTAGTAATTAAGCAGCCCTGTGCCCCAGTGTCTAGGAGGGCTCGTATCCGGACGAAGTCCCTCCTAGGTCCCCAAACGCGTACCTGCGCGATGGGCAAAAGAACCGTCCTCGGTTCCGACGTAGCCCGACCACAGGCTAGTCACGCGTCAGAGCCAGCAGCCGACCCTGTCGAACCGTGATGACTCGGCCAGTAAGTCGGACGCGTGCAGGCCACCATCCGGGGTGGTGCGTATCCAGCTGCCCTACCATACCGGTGATAGGGTGGGTGGTATTCCAACCTCGGGTACTCGTGCAGTACCGGTGAGAACTGTTGACGGTTCTCATGTCGTTGTTGTTCCGGCAACGGCGGCGGAGGATACGCGTACGAGTATCCGGGTGTTGGGTCCGGAGGTGGGGCTCCCTGTACCCAGTGGCCCTTAGAGGCACCAACTCCTGGTGTTGGTCGCGCCGGGTGCCGGGTTGTAGCCAGAACCTGGCTCCGTTCCGGCGGTCCTCAACTCACCTGAGCCGGGGTGTACGAGGGGTTGTAGTGTGGCGGCCGTGGCGGACTCCGTCTTTCCGGAGGCGGAGTTGACCCCGGCCCCAAACCGCCACCCGTGGGAGATCCCCTCTCCCGAACCGGTGCTGAGCCCTCAGCACTACGGGTGCACAGTAAGCGATGGTGCGGTCCGCCGCACACATCGCAAGGCCTCGCCTGGGGACACTCATTATACCTATGTCCTCCCAGGCAGGCATAACACAATCCTCGTGTCCGAACGAGGTTTCGGCGCTCTTTTGTGGGCAGCCCGAGAATTGCTGGACATAGCTGTTCCAAGTGCTGCTGTCCGCAAACCCGGCATCCAGAACCGGGGTTGATGGCGGCCGCAGCCACCAGCCTGCCGCGACCCTTCCCTGGGTTGCGTGGCGGCTGGGCGCCGTAGACTCCGGAAGTGCGGGCCAGCGCACTTGTCGGAGCCTCCTGGGAGGCTAGCTGGTTTTCCAGCAGGCCAGCCTCCTCTTCCAGGAACTCCAGAAGTTCCCCTATCGAGGGCAGAACGCTGCCGAGATCCTTGTGGACCAGTCGATTCCGCTCGAACTTGTCCCTCATCTCCTGCGACAACTTGGCCAGAACGATGTGCAGAAGAAGGAAGGACCACTGGTCGACGGGCAGTCCGAGCGTCCTTAACCCGTTTAAGGACACGGTGAGCGGGGTGATCAGCTGCGCCCTCAGCTGAGCCCTATGGTTGACCCTCGGCAATCCCAGCAGATGGGTCACGTGCGCGTCCGCCTGAAGACGCGGCTTCTCGTACCGCTTCTCCAGCAGCTGCATGGCGGTGTCGTAGCTCGCATCCTGCAGCTCCAGATGCTGTACGAGCTGTCTAGGTTCTCCGTCTAGGAAGGAACGGAGATATGCCAGCTTTTCGGCCTTGGTGAAATCCTTCCGAGTATCCACCAAGGCCAAAAACATGTTCCGGAATCCAGCCCAGTCCCGCATACATCCGGTGAAATGCGGGACCTCCAGGGCACCCAATCTTCCCATGGCGCTGGGTCCAGGGGTGTGGAGCGAAGCGGGGCGCGCAACAGGCTTCCCCTCCCGCAGTCGCTCGATGTCCTTCACCCGCTGAAGGACCTCATCGTAGATGTCTTGGATGTGCTCCAGATCCTTGACATATTGGGCGTGGAGGGCCAGCTCCTTCTCCCCGACCGGGTCGGTTGACAATAGAGCGGTTACCGACCGCTCGGCCAACAAGAAACGAGCCTGCATTTCTTTCGAACGCGTCTCCAAGGCGTCCTCCCGGTTAGGCCGATCTATTAATGCAAGCAGCCCGGTGAACCACCGGAGCTGCTGAGCCAACTCCTGCCGTGACGCTGTCATTATAAATAATTTAAACTAAATAAACCTAAACACAAAATTAAAACGAGTCAACGAAAACACGGAATCGATTATCCCGAATCGACTCGATGCTTTCAATTGAAAGAAATTAAATAACAATTAACGTTCCGAGAAATGTCCCAGCCCAAATAACGGTACTACCAACCTTACAATTCAACCGCACCTGTCCCGGAAGTGCGATTTTACACGAAATGAGCTTAACCTATTACGAACTAACAAAATACACAAAATTACACCGATTAACCTAGAGGTCCGGTAACAACCACGCTCTGCTACCAAAATGTTGCGGAAACCCACAACACACACTATGCTACTGTTTAGAATTAGGTTACAACTAAAAATCTCCAAAATCCACTCACTGTTCCATGCCGCTCCCGCCGTCCAGAACGGGATCCATATGGTCCGATGGGGCCCGAATCCGACTCCGGGTCGTCTAGGGTTCCCTAATCACACCCAAACTACCCCAAGTGCACTTTTTCCCCCGAGGAAATACCTGTTTACTCCAGCAGCGGTGACGTCGACATTGACGCGAATTGTACTCCCGATGCGATTCGCTTACGACGTACACACTCACAAACACAGGTTGCACAATACACTTAATTAAAGTAATACGGCTCCAAATGCCCTTATTACTACATAAAAACTATTTAATTATCAACACACGATAACCTATCAACCAGCCATTGTTGCCTTCCCGAGACAAGTGTACCAACAAAGAAAAAAAGAACAATTAGTGATGGGGCCATTATGCCACCAAACAAATTGAATCTCGATAATCGATTCGTCCATAATACAAATCAAAGTTTTATTTCCAACGAAAATAAATGCCTGTTTATTTGCAACAGGCTCGCTTTCTGTACTGTGCCACGGGCGGTTAGCGGGACAGCCGTTTCTACGGCTGCTGGCTGATCCCGAAACGCGACCGACAAGCGGTCACTTGACGGGTTTTACACCATGCGTACGTAACTATTAAGTAATCTGTGGTAATACAGTAGTCACTAACCAGACGGGCAAGCCCTACCACACAGTGGAGCATTTGGAAGCTCGAAAATCCGTTAGTCGCCTCTTACGACACCCACCGGAGGAGAGGGGCGGAGCTAATAGTATTCTTTCTCCGTCTCCGCACGGATGAAACTTTGATCTGGGTGGGGCGCGTGAGGCTTGCTTGTACTTGCTGAGTACTGTTTAAAGTAATTTGTGTTATACATATTATTATGTACTATCGCGAACTAACTCGATTGTACCCATAGGTACAACAGATACATGTAATCTGAGGAGTTCCATCAGAAACTACTCCGTCATACTGGTCAAGTGGTCACCATCACCACACATAAAAATGTCGACATTTTTTTTTTACTTTGTATTAATTTTGTTTTGTTGTCTGTACACTACCAACTCGAAGCGGGGCCGCGCCGGGCGCGCGCGAGACATACCGCGAGCAGAGGTATAACGAAAAAGCGGTAGGTAGGTATGCCGATATTCCGAAGCACGAAGGAGTTTGAGATGAAATTTTTTTGGTCACCCATCCGATGACCGGCCTTTGCGAAAGTTGCGACTGCGCCATCGAGCTCTTCGTCCATCGTACAAAATTCGCACGTCATTATTGTTATCTCTATAGGTAGGTACCTTCGAAGGTAGGTACACATTTGTTTATTACTTAGCGGAGATAAGAGTCAATTAATACTCATATGATAGGCATGTAATTTATTTATGAACACTTTGCATTGAAGAAATCGTACAGAACGAACGTGTGTGCGTGCGTATGCCTCCCGTCCGCTGTCGGTCGCCTGCCCGCGTCCGCCCGCTTCTACCGCAACTATTGTTTTTGTGTTTTATTCATATAAATATCGTGCATGAATACGGCACAAATTTATAAAGTCGATTTTTCATGCATTTAAGATATTGAATATGTGAATTCTAATCATTGTAATATTTTTTTAAAGCGTTTGTATCTTGAAAGAACAAAATAATAAAAAATCTTAAAATTGCGTGGCCTAATTTGGCACAAAATTATTTAATGGGCTTATGTAAGTGATCTGAGATAGGAAGTAGATATTTAATCAATTGTAATTTTTTGTTTGCACTGTTTTTACATACTGACCCTAAGACAGTTTGCACTGGACGAAGATGACACAAACTATGTTTGCACACCACTCCACAGGCTATCCTAGATATGATACCATCATTATTTTAAACTTTAAATTTATTTTGCCACTTTTGATTTGAATAAAAAAAATCAACCACAAATCATCGAGTTGCTGAAAAAGCAAGTGACAGATGTGACACAAAATGCAATAATAAGCTTTATAGGTACGACTGTATCCACAAGCAAAAAAAAAATAACTTTAGAATTTTTTAAACTTATGACCTCAAAATAGCCTAGCGCTATCGGTCTATATGGCAAACCACATGTGACACGAGAATTTTATATACAGGGTCTAACAAAATCAATAAGCGAACGTTTAAGGGCGGTATCTATACATCATTCTGAATACAATGACAAAAAATGGGCTCCAGTTTTATAGTGATTTTTCAAAGTTATGTTTTTTAACAAACTAAATCAATTAAAATAATGCACATCATGAAACATGCTGTATCTTTACTAACACACACGCAAGCGTCAATAAAAAGATATTGTACTGATACACGCACACAATCGAAAAACCATTGTATGACATACATACACACGGTTATCTTTGTGTGCATGTAGTACCTACAGCTGTACGGGTTTGAAAAGGGTGTATTTTTTGGTGAATTATGAAAATGTTTTATTGATTATCTCGGTAACGAGCCTTTAGTTTTGGACCAAATTTGGTGAGCATGCTCAGTGTGATGTATAGATGCTCCCCTTAAACGTTCGCTTATTGATATTGTTAGACCCTATATATAGGATAATAACCCTGTTGTCTCAGACAACACAGAGTAAAATCAGTGACGTCACAAAGCGTATTGCGAAACTTAAGTGGCAGTGGGCGGGTCACGTTGCACGCAAACAGGGACCGTGGTGCAAAGCCGTGATAGAGTGGAGACCGTGGGGCGAGAACCGCCCACAAGGAAGTCCCCAGAATGCGTTGGTGCGACGATATCAAACGAACAGCTGGCACGAAGTGGATGGAAATTGCCCAAGACCGAAAAAGATGGCAGAAACTGAAGGAGGCCTACACCCTAGCGGTCGAAGATGGCGAAGATGATGCTGATGATGATGAGGATAATAACCACTTAATCAGAAAACATGTAACACAACAAAAAGGATTGTGATGTTCAACCATCCTCTTTGTTTTCTGTGGATTTCTGGCATAGACCTCCTCCTACCCTTTTCCATCTTTCCCTATCTCTGGCTAGTTTTGTCCAAGTTTTCCCAGCTTTTTTTATATCTCACAGGTAAGCACATAGCCTTCATATTATCTGATGTTAAGTGATGATAAGGCCGAGTGGAAGTGCATTTCACCCGGAACCTCAACTAGTGAGGCACTGGCTATCTTATCTCACAACACAATGCTACAAACATTGATGTAATGGTGACATATTTCGATAAGATGGTGGTAGCTAGCCAGGCGGACTAACAAGCCCTCCCACCAACCAAACCGAGTGCACAAACATGTTCCCTGGGAATCGAATCCGGCACCTCTGGGTCTAAACCGGTGGTCTAAACCACTAGACCTAAGAGGCGGTTATAAATTCACTATATTATATCATCGTCCCATCTCTTTACAGTAGGCTTAGCCAAAGTCACATTAAGAAAACGATAGCGAAGTTCGAAAAGAATAAATAAATAAATAAATTTCCCTACACTCACACCAATTATCTAGCCCAAGAGAAGTTTCGTTATGAAACTCGTTATATTGTTACTAGACAACGGATAAACATACTTAAAATACTTAAATACATACTTATTATACATAGTAAACACCCAGACCCGAGACAATTTAGAAAAACAATAATTACTAAATTGACCCGACCGGGGATCGAACCCGGGACCTCAGAGATGGCGACACCATGAAAATAAAAAAGAAAATGTATGGGATTGACATAAGCCGCGCTAAGTGATGACGTGGTCAATCTTATGTCAATCCCATACATTTTATTATTTTCAAGCTTCGCTATCGTTTTCTTAATGTTACTTTAGCTACCGCCACTGTTTTCCCTCTTTTCCTATTATGTATCTTTATTGCGTGTGTATGTTATTGAACTCCTTCTAAACGGCTGGACCGATTTGGATGAAATTTTCAGAATGAAAATTTCATCCAATCAGAGAATGGTTTAGATTTACAATTGGACCCAGTAGGTGGGATACGGGTATTCTTAAGCGGACGAATGATTTGTCTGTTTTGTTGTCATGGAAACTGTCAATGCGGTACGAAGTCCGCCGGTCTGCCAGTATTAGTATAATATTCTAAAACAAGTGATTACAATTAAAACAGAAAGTGTTCTACAAGTAAAAGGTTTTACCTGACAAGTGTCAAATTGAGTAGATCCAGTTGCATCATAGACTTGTCTCCAGCGTTGACCAGCTGCACATATTTCGTCTGCCCTTCCGTTTCCAACTGTGGCATGGAACTGGCCACTTCACCATCTAACGTCTGAAAGAAAAGTTTAATGATTATGAAATTTGCAGAAATTCAAAAAATCTGCGTTTTTTAAATGTTTAAATTAAGTGTCTAATTGAAAAAAGTCTAAATATATAACATTGTCATCACTGCACCCTATAGTTGTCCGGTAGAGAATGCCTCGGGCATTAAGTCCGCCATGTAATTTATGTTGCAAAAATTTTAAATAAATAAAACATGTATATAACTTACCACATCATCTTTGTCAAAAGGTCTCATTTCAACAATTTGCAGTTGACCTGAAAATAACAAAATTTTACATGAAATAACAATTAATAACAGAAAAATAGAAATTAAAAAATGGAAATTGTTATCAAATTCAAATTCAAATTCAAATTCAAATTCAAAATTCAAATTCAAAATCATTTATTCAGTTTAGGCTACAAATAGCTCTTATGAACGTCATTTATGCTATCGGTTCGTAAGTCTATCTACTCTGGGCGGAAGATCTTGTACTGAGAAGAACCGGCAAGAAACTCAGCAAGTGTCCAGCTCTTTTCTCCCTTACAGCGTCATAAATATTGGAAAATGCCCTATCATAAAAGGGCACTTTCCATCACAAATAAAAACACAAAATATAAAGGACAGTCACAACATGTAAAAAAACACAAAAAAAGAAAAAAATAAATAAATAAAATATTTAAGTTTGCAAAAACATCATTTACCAGTATAATTTTTTACAATGTCATACAGTACTAGTGAAAGTCAAAAACCTGTTTTAAGAAAAAAAAACAAAGTTAAACTATAGTTAATAATAATTAAAATAAGTACGCTAGAGCAGACCAGCCTCCACAGGCGGCACCCGTTCACGAGTATGACATATGAATCAGCCATCGCTTCACTCAACCATATTTTAGGGAATGTAACGACCCGACGCACATGCCACCACCGCAGAGACAATAAAAAGAGCATGACACACCCAAGCTACTCTAAAATCAAAACTAATTGAAATGTTCAACGCAACGGTATTTGTTATCTGTAGGACACTGTTTATAGAGGTTATCATATCAGTATAATTTGTTATTATAAAAAGTAGTAAAGTATGCGTTTTTTATTATAGCCAGGCTGTTTTATAATCTAAATATTCTTTGACTGTGTTATTATTTTTTATTATTTTTGTTACATGTTGTATGTTTAATTGAGTGTTTTGTTATGTGATTCCAATAGATGTTTTTATTTACAAGCATTTATTTAGCTTGCCCTGTTTGTTTGGGTCAAATCTAGTAATTGAAATTTGACCCCCTTCCTGACGGATTGAGCTGAAATTTTGCATACATGTATAAATCGGATCATCATCATCATCATCATCATCGGCCTATACAACTTGTTGATTTGCATTCACGCCATATTCATAGCAGCGGTCGTAATGCTTATACTTATTACAAATAAATTATAAAAAAAATATGAAAAAATAATAATCATATTTTCAAAATCTGTAAATACGAATCGCACGTCTGCGTAGCACTAAAAAATAAACGCTCGTTCGCGTAATCCCGCTCACCCGACCACGCGTAGGTAGCAACAAGCTCGAGCTTCGCGGCGCGCCCGCAGCTTTGTCGGCGCGGCGAGCGCCGGCGGCCGGCGGGCGGCGGGCGCACGCCGAACGCATCCAAGCCGTGTGCCGCGCAACCCCGAATGAGTGACACATTTCTTAGCCCTAGTGAATTTGGAGCGAAACGTGTTCTTAGGTGTGTTGTTTGTGTGTGTAAAAAAAGTAAAATGACGGAAAATTATTCTAACGTAGAACTTGTGGAGATGGTGCGATTAAACGCAATTAGTGGGAACAGTCTACGTCGAGCCGTGGTCATGTTTGTGGAAATGTTTCCAAACAGACCAACTCCATCGCGCGAGGTAATGCTTGCTGCCACGCAACGACTGAGGGATCATGGCCAGTTCAACGTTCCTCGACATGCGCAGGGTCGCGGCAGTGTGGGCCTCTCAGTCGATTTGCAAGAGCAAATACTCGAATACTTCGAGAGGGAACCACGTGCCAGTACTCGTGATGCTGGCCGCCACTTCAATGTCTACCACACAACAGTCTGGCGGCTTCTTAAGTCGGAGCAACAGCACCCGTTCCACTTCAGAAGAGTTCAAGAATTGAACGAGCAAGATCATGCCGCCCGGGTTACTTTTTGTCACTGGGTACTAGAACACCGAGAAGCCAGCATTCTATGGACGGACGAGTGTATGTTTACGCGCATCGGTGTTTACAACGTCCACAATGAACATTGGTGGGCTCACCGCGAACAGAACCCGCATAAGACCAAAAAAGATTCGTTCCAGCATAGGTTTAGCATCAATGTGTGGGCTGGCATTGTTGGTGGACATTTACTCGGGCCCTATTTCATCGAGGGTTATCTCAACAGCAACTCGTATTTGCAACTTTTGCAGCACGTAGTTGACGTAATGCTTGACGACGTGCCACTAGCTCTTCACCGGAATCTCTTTTACCACCAGGACGGGGCGCCTCCGCATTATGGACGCCAAGTGCGCGATTATTTGGACGAAGTGTTCGGAACCCAGTGGATTGGTCGAGGTGGGCCAGTGCCCTGGCCTCCGAGGTCGCCAGACTTGACTCCGTGTGACTTTTATTTGTGGGGAGACATAAAAAGAATGGTTTATAAAGACGAAATCACGAGTGTTGTGCAGTTAAAACAAAATATTTTAATGGCTTTTGAGAGTGTAAGGTCAAATCGTAGTGTGCTGCAAAAGTTACCTAGAAACTTAAGGCGCCGTGCTCATTTGTGCATAGAACGTGAAGGTGCCCACTTTGAGCAGTACCTGCGAGTATCTTAAACATGATCAGTAAGTACCTAATAATAGTTTATTGCAACAAAGTATACTTATGCGTAAGAGTAAGCCACTTTACCACAGAATACATAATAGTACCTACAAGTTTACGTAAGTTCATCGACTTAATGTCCGCCCGCTGCGCTCTTATGTACCTACTACGGTCTGCACCCCTATTCTCGTCAGTCGACGGTCGCTATTCTAATTTACACTGAGATCATTTTATTAATCAATCGGTTCCTTATTACTTTCTCCGTGTTAAAAGTATTTTTTAGTCATTAAGTGTACCAATTACGATCAGCTGTAAAATTATGGCGGGAATGCAAATCTACAACCTGTATTAGTCCACTGCTGGACATAGGCCTCCCGTAATGATAAATCGGATGACAATGCAAAATTATTATGGCCTGGAACTGATCTGATGATGGAACCGGAAGGTGGCCATAGGAACTCGGTAGGTACTTGAACGACACAACCCCATCGAGTTTGGACTCGTTTGATCCGTCTTGACGAGTACTTTGGTGCTATATGGTAACCAGGGTCTGATGATGGAGCTGGAAGATGGCCATAGGAACTCTGTAGTTAAACGACACAACCCCATCGAGTTTGGACTCGTTTGATCCGTCTTGACGAGTACTTTGGTGCTAGATGGTAACCAGGGTTTGATGATGGAGCTGGCTATAGGAACTCGGGAAAATAAGTTCGTTCGATCGTTCGTTCCATTTGTTATGAATGTGGATTTTGTCTTTGATTAGATGGATTAGAGGGATGACCCAATGCCAAGGTGAGCACGGGCCGAGGCGAGGGCAGAATGGTATGAGGGTGTATAAATAAACATGTCATTCAAAAATACTAAAAAGTTAAAAATAAAATTAAAAGAAAAAAAACTTTTTAAAAACAACCTTTTATTAATTGTTAATAAAAAAAGAACTAAATATTTAAATATAATTAAATTTAATCTTTGCGTTTTTACCCAATGCCAAGTTGAGCACGTGCCGAGGGCTGAATGGCATGAGGGTGTATAAACACGTCATTCAAAAATACTAAAAAGTTAAAAATAAAATTAAAAGAAAAATAACTTTTTAAAAACAAGCTTTTATTACTTGTTAATAAAAAAAAACGAAAAAGTTAAAAATAATTTAATTTTAAAAAAAATGCGTTTTTATCACAGACCCAATTTTTTTATAAACAAAAGCTTGATATTCCAAAAAAGCTTAAGAATATTAAAATAAGTTACATATTTTATAAATTAGTTTTTTATTGTAATGACTAAGTTCTAAAAATATAAGTAACATTATTCAAAATTAGGTATTATAAAGGTAGTCATGTTATTTGTTATGTAACCCGGTTAAGTTAATTTTGCTTATGTACTTAGATGATAAATAATGGACATTACAAATGATAAGTATCAAGAATAATAGAATAAATCACAACTCTTAATCATTTTACAAACACTATTTGTAATTCCACGTTCTTGAAAGTTTAGAATTGTAAATTGCTTATTCAGTTTCTCGCGCCCATTCTTCTCTACAGCTAAAAAATAGACATCCTTAAAGCCCCTATTACATTTTGACTATGATTTTTGCGTAAAATGGCCATTTTTGGCGTTCTCGATCTCAGAAACGAAAATACATTAACAATTTTGACTTATTGAATAGTGTAGAATAGCTATTGGCATAGTTCGTAGCGGCCTCGCTTTTTGTAAATTTTGCTTAACTTTTTAATGAAACCCAAAATAGCAGAGAAAAATTTTCATAAAATGCGCGAAGGCATTTTTTTGAGCACCTAGATTGAACTACTGTTCTCATAGAGCAACACGGGCCTCCAGCGGACACTGTTCTAAACAAATGAAATAAAAAATATATAATGTTATCTCTTATATAGTCGAATAGTTCGTAGCGGCCTCGGAATTTTTAGATATCATTGATTTTACATAGAAAAAAAATCTTATTCTAAACCAAAAACTTCGAAAATCGCTTTAAGATAGCTGTGAATTTCTCCTATCTACGGTAATATTATTGAGCAAAATTTATACCAGAATAATTGTTACTTCGTGAGGAATAAATATTTTACAATTAATTTATTATCCTATTTCGATAAAAACGATAAATAGAACTGGAAAATTACTACAAAATGCGAAAATGGGCATTTTACGCAAAAATCACAGTTGAGATGTAATAGGCCTCATAAGGGTAGTGAGTAAAAATGGTAACTAATAAACTCAACCACTTAAAGGGTAACCTTTTGCATTTGTTTCATAAGTGTTTTCATTATGAGCACTCATCATCATCATCTCAGCCAAAAGACGTCCACTGCTGGACAAAGGCCTCCCCCAAAGATCTCCACAACGACCGGTTTTGTGCTGCTCGCATCCAGCGGCTTCCCGCGACCTTCACCAGATCGTCGGTCCACCTTGTTGGAGGCCTGCCCACACTGCGCTTTCCGGTACGCATTCGCCACTCCAGCGGTTTGGTTGACTACGTCTAATTCCCCGAATGTCTAGTCGCCATACATCCATTCTCCGGATGTCAAGTCGCCATACGTCCATTCTCTGAATGTCTAGTCGCAAAGACAGTGTTTAGTTTGGATTTTATTCATACGTAAAATATGAGTACAGTCAGTAGCAGAAATAGCTACGCAAAATAACATGTTCAAAATTATCTACACAAGCTTGAGAGTAGAATCGTGTGTAGATAATTTTGAGCCTTTCGTTTGCGTAGCTACCTCTGCTGCCGACTGTATTCGTATTTAACGAGTATAATTTTTTTTTTTAACCGCTTGTCCATCTTTTATTCCTACCTATCTGTGTGTGTCAGTGTATGGTGTTATTACTATTATCACAGTTTAGCAAGCATACAGTTGCGCATCGAAGGTACTTTCGCAGAGCAAGAGAGGGGAACCCGAGGGGAAGCGGGCGCTGCGGCGAGTGTACCACAAACAAGCGCAGTTTGTGGTAGCTACCGTGAAGTGCAGCCACGTGCGCGTACTGCGTATTATAAACGTTTTTTGAATTTACGTTCAGTGATTCCTATTGAATATAATGGTGCATACACGTTGTTCTGTATACGGTTGTAAGTCGACGTCGAAACACAACAAGAATTTAAAATTTCATAGATTTAGATGACTAAATAGTTTCTTTTTTCTTTTATTTATTTTGCCAACTTCTCATTGATTAATAATGAACGTTTTTACAACCATAACTATTAACTAATACAATTACAAATATCAAATTCTAATTCATCACAAACACTACAATTTTCACTTGTTTTTATTTCGTATATCTACAACAGCCTCCATATATTTTATTAGGCTATTTCTGTGTTTTTTATTCTCAATTATAAATTGAATCAAATTTTCGTTAACGAGACTATCTATCTTTTGCTCTAGTTTTTGTTTCGCCTTGGTGTTTATTGGGCATTCTGTTATTAGAGGTAAGATGGTATCGATAGCATCTGTATCACAGTTGCACAACGGGCTCTCCTTACTAAATAGTTACTTCGTAACTCTAACTCCAACCTAGCGGGTTTTTCTAGTGTAGGTAAGTATTATGTATTCTTTACGGCGCAAGCTCTTGCGCAAAGTGTAATCATTATGTTTACAACTTATTGGAGTAGTTGGGACGTCGGACACAGAAGGAGTAGGTATTTGTCTAATATCCAACTGTTATGATTTATTTAAACCAACAGAAAAAGAGGAGGTTTTATATTCACCTATTTCTTAAGGTTTATATTTAAGATTTAGCTTATTTTGGCTTGTTTCTTTTTTTTTTCATTTTTTAAGCAATCCGAATGCGAATTCAATATATTGTTTTGATAATATAAAATTGAAATCTAAAAATAAACCTTCACGTTAATTTAGCAGTGCAACATTTGAAAATATGTATATAGTTTATTCTTGATAATAAATTATTGTTTTAAAAATATTAACGATTATTTGACTTCGAATTTTGTGACAACCATTGCATATCGGCGAACGATTGCGTAGATATCGCGCGGCCTACGCGGGCGGCGGCATCGCCCCACGTCAAAGGCGATGCCCTACTGTATGAAATGGTAATACTGTGCTATTATCATATCTTTCATATGTTTTGTAATTGTTGGGAAAAATTAAGATCCGCCACGTAAATTTCCAACGCGTCGCCTTAATACGTGGAAATAGACATTCGCGGATTAAGACGTTCGCGGATTTAGACATTCGCGGACTTGGACATTCGCGGACCACCGCACTCCAGGACTATCCCGCCCCAGCGGTCATCAGTCCTGCCCACTGCCACTTGAGCTTAGCAACTCTTCGGGCTATGTCGGTTACCTTTGTTCTTCTGCGGATCTCCTCTTTTCTGATTCGATCACGCAAAGAAACCCCGAGCATAGCCCTCTCCATTGCTCTTTGAGTGACCTTTTTATGAGGCCCATAGTGAGCGACCACGTCTCAGTCCCGTATGTCATCACTGGCAACTCACACTGGTTCAAGAATTTCGTCTCGAGACACTGCGGTATATCGGACGAGAAGATATTTCGTAGCTTACCGAACGCTGCCCAGCCTAATTGGATTCGACGATTGACCTATTTGCTGAAGTTGGACCTTCCTAGATGGACCGCTTGTCCCAGGTAAAAATGAGCACTGGTTAATTTTAATTAACCAGTGCTCATAATAGTAGTTAACATCCGTTATATTTTTTTTTTAAATTTACTGCAAACTTTACTTTTGCATTTTTATGTTGATACGTCTACCTTATTGATAAGTGTAGAACAACACTAGTCCTTGGATCTGTCCATCTCCTTAAAATAGTGTCCGGTGCATGTTGGTGTTATTTATTTTTGAAGGTTGGGGTTCAAAGGGTTAAAACAGTTTTTTTCTTTCTAATTGTCTGAGAAATGTATATATTTCCAATTAATTGTGGCACAATATCATGAGGGATGAAGGCCCTTGTCCAACAATGGGATATAAATCTTAATACCTATATAACCTTTAACCTTAAACCTTAATATCTGTAAGAAACACCACCTTTTACCTCTTGAAATAAGACGCGAGATAGCTGATATAACTTAACTGCTTAAAATTGCCTCGGCTAAGATAGACTGTCCCCAACTTTTAGCTAAGCTCTCGTTAAAAGTTCGTCAAAGGAATTTTAGGAGTAACCCTACCATCAGTTTACCGAAAGCGAATACCAATTACAGGCAGAAGAGTTACTTATGGCGTGCGTGTGCCAAATTTAACCTACTTAGCAAGCAGTTTGAACTGGACCTTTTCTGTACCAGTGTACCATCAGCGAGGCGGATGTTGAGCGAGCAGTTCTTCGAACCCAGATAATATTTGTAACTATAGTATATTCTGTCGCGGTAATACCAATTTGTTAATAGCTTGAGCGAGATTAATAATGCGTTGCTTGGTGCTTCTAGTTTTAATTAATAAGTAATTTCTATCGGTGAGAACCTATAAGTGGTTTTTATGTTTTATATTTTGTAACCCTATTTAAATTTTGTAAACCTTGGTTTTCCTAAGATAATAAAATAAAAAAATAAAAAATAAAAAAAATATATCACAGGCTAACTTTAACACCCTTTAAAGTAATTAACTATTCGGTAGCCAAATGGCAAATCGCTCGGTCCAATACCCGAAGGTCCCGGGTTCAAATCCCAGAAGCCCGCCCGCCTAACGGAACGCTTTGACTTTGTGTGTGGTTTATGACGACACCTTGTCGTTTCATGCCGCCTATGAAAGCAATATCGAAAGCTATAGCCTTTAGCTTTTGATATTGCTGTCATAGGCGGTGCGAGGTGGCAAGATAACGTCATAAACTATACGCGAAGTCAAAGCGGTCGCAAGTCGGGCAAAGTGGGTTTCGGACTTTTTCGATGCAATACCCGGGTTTGTGATCACCAACCTGCATTTGGCAAGCTTGGTGATTAAGCCATTACCGTGCCCGTTCATCTGCCACACTCCCGCATTCCATAAGCACGTGTATTTTACTATTATTAAATTATTACCTACCATCTTTGTATTCAGCGGAGAGTAACTGTGTTTCCGCAGCTTCTGTTATCTCTTGGTCAGACATTGTGGCCCCTTCTTTCCTCTAAAACAATGAAAATAGTTCTTTTATAACTAGCATAACTTGTCCTTGCAACATTAGTAAAATTAATACAAATTTATTTCAATACACATGACCTAGACTAAAAAAAAATTGTATAGTATTTATACACAACACAACTTAATAGATCTTTAATGTTGATTACAGAAATTATAAAAGTAGTAAGTATTTTCAACACAGCTAACTTAACAGATCTTTTTTTTTCACAAAAAAAATCTCAATGTGTCAAAGTGCTATTGGAAGATGAAAGCCTCAGCAGGCCCCACAACAATTAATGTTTCGTTTCTATTTTGCGTTACCTAGTTATTTTAGTAATTAAATGTCCTTCAATAATATTAAACATTATACTTTATGGCAATACGTTAGAGGTTAACTACAATATCTATAAAATTTGGACATGAAACCTAGTTACAAATATGTATCTAATGAACATTTACTCAGGTTTTCGATTAATAATATTAGTATACACATAAATTTTAAGTAGGTAGGTACTTATTATTTGATTAGAGGTAATCTATAAGACTGATCTATAAAATCTATGAACCTACTTGAGATATGATGACGACTATAATTCGAATAACCAATCATTTTATAGTCACTAGTAGCGTACATTTTGTTTGTAAATCACAGAAAATGCACATTAAATTAGCTAACCATAATATCAAAGTAGGTAGATACAATAACAAACAAACGTCAAAAACTTAATAAACGATTTTTCTTGCAACACTAACCAATTTGGTGTTTCTATTAGAAACCTATGTAATTTTATTTTATGTTTATTGCAACAATATGTATTTTCAATTTGTTGGCAACAATAACAATAGTTGTTTTCGAATTTTATTATCACCACTGAACAGGTAGAACACCCAAACTATACAATAACAGGCACCTTAATTCGCCATTTCGTATCAGTCAACACAACAATAGATAATCTTTTTCCATACGAAACCACATTCGCATGCGAATTTACCACTGCAACAATGTTGCCACTAAAAAAATATTTACCTCAAAATATTTTATTAATTGTATGTATAAATAAATTGTAGAGTCTTAAATTATTACAAAAATGAAATTCTTGCTTAGAAAATAACGTACCTAAACAACTTTTACATTAAAAGCGCGCACGTTTAATAAAATACACTGATTTTTCTTCAACCTCAATCAACCGCAACCTCTCAACGACTAAGCGGTGTGATTACACCGCGGCCATTATACCTCTAAGAAGGTAAGTATGGAAGAATAGGCTGAACGCTTCTGTAGTGCCGTAATTTCGTACCGTCATTTTATATCCTCATCTGTCGTGCCACATGCAACCGTGTCACACTGCTCTGAAAATCGATCTTGCATGCGAAGTGAGTAGAGAAACAAGTCCTATTGGGGGCTTGAGGCAAATTATTGTTTGGTAACTTGGTTTCAGCACGAGTACGAAAATAATGCCATCCCTTTCGCTCTTGTTGATCTACCATCTAAGACTCTATAAAATCGTTTTTTTCATTTTTGAGAGCAACAAAACAATGCAATGTAATTTCAAAAATTTAATATGACAGATTTTGTAATTCTGCTTCGAATGAGTATCGTTTTATGCCATGACGTTTTTTGGTATAGCCGTAAAAAAAATGTTGAAATCCAATCCTGAATCGCGCTAACAGAGTTTCTTCAGCTGATTTGTATAAATATACATGACGTTAAAGAGTTCCCGGGGAGTCCGTAGCTACAACGTGGGCCGGTGTTGGTGGGGATCCGGTCTAATTCCTCGCCATCAGTTAAGTGTGTTATTAAGTTCACATTATATGGTAAAGAAAATGCTGCGAAACTCCGGTTCATCCACACGGATTAGTAGCTGATTTGACTTCCTTTTGTCTTTGATGGATTTTTTGTTTTCACTACTTCTTTTTTTTAAAGATTCTACAATAAACTAAACTCTTTTTTCGATCGAAATAAAGTCATCTTAGGTAATTTGAAACTACTAGCAGAGTGAACGAGAGTGCGGCAACTTCACACAAGCGCTCCGAAACGCACGCACACAAACTCGTAGTTCACCTACATTAGCACACGGAAAAAAGCATGGGAAAGAAGTACCCGATGACGCGGCTGTCATCGCAAACGCGGATTGGGCAGCGTATGTTGCTGTAGTAACGGAGAATAACAAGTATGTCACTGAGCGCTGCCGATCTTATTTAAACCTTGTTTCTTTATTGGAAATAGAAAAAATTATTACCTATGTAGTCAAAACTAGCCAAAACTATTTTTGATAATATGTCCGACCTTAAATATGTACCTCCATGTAAATGCTTTCCAATAATATATTTAAAAAAATTATACATTGGCATGCGGATATATTACGTTATTAAATAACGCAGCTTTCAAAACTGGCCGAGCGAGGCGTAAGTATTTTGTTGTGTCCAATTTGTAAATTAATATTTGATTACGATTGTACTTTATAATGATATAAGTATTTTATAGTGTACACCTAAATTGTGTGTTTCATTTATAATATATAAGACACCCAAATTCACACAATAATAAATTAACTATGTGTGGCTCACTCAACCCTAGCCGGTAGCTACAGCTCGTACGTCAATTCAAGATCACGGCACTGTTGCCGCACTCTCGTTCACTCTTATCTCAGAATAATAACTAAATTGTATAATACAGTACTCAAAAGAGTAGAACAATTTAAATATCTCGGGCACTTGGTAACCTCTGACCTGGGGCCTAATTCTCACGCAATAGAGAAAAGTTCACGTTCGTAAAAAAGTACGAAATTCGAATATTTTTCGAAGGCAACACATTTTGCGTATTCTCAGAACTTCACAATCGAAATATTTCGATCGTGCATCACTCGAACGCAACGAGTGCTACTGACCAATCGAAGTTGAAACTCGTATACGAACTTCAGCTGTCAAAACTTTGTTGTGGATAAGTAGACGTTTAGTTTGATTTTGTATTCGCTCTCATTTGACAAAAATGAACGAAGAAGAGTTCATAATAGACTTCCTCGGGAATTTAATTGAGGAGCTAGAGGCAGCGAATGCAAACCCGCCACGACGACGTAGAGTCGCAATTGAAGATGCTTATGAATTAAGTGATGCAGAGTTCAAAAAACATTTCCGATTAACTAAAGTATTAGCCTCAGAAATTACACAAATTATCGAGCCAGTAATGGACCAGCGATCACAGATTGACATAAAAACAAAGGTAGGTTCTTACCTAACATATAAGTGCATTGATTAAATCAAATTCTTTGTACGTAACTGGTTTCATAGCAAGAAGAATAAATTATTCCTTGTACGACACTGGTTACGTAGCCCTGGTTTCATAGGCGGCCGAAGGGGGTATGTAACTGTGCTTTACTAAAATTAATTATAACTTAATTTGTCTCTTTCCTTCTTAAAAGCCCATAATAAAGCCACTGCTGGACAAGGGCCTTGACCTAGATTTTTCACAACAAAAAGTGTGGTACACCACACCTCAACCACCTTGGGGGATGGGGATTTACCATAGTCACCACGCTTGTTAGCCTTGCGGCAGGCAGCAACCATGGGGATTGGTGACCACAATACTGTGGTCACCAATACCCATGATACGATGATGAAACACCATACGGTATATGATACACAGAAGGATCCATCCTCCGATTCTAATAGCCTTTCACGACACCCATGCATGAGAAGAGATGAGGTGGTACCACAGAATACACAAAAACCTCTGTCTTGTGTTCTGTGGGTGGTACTATTCTTTGCTGGCACTTTGTCTTTACCCAATACTAAAATAGTGTGGTTTTTTCAGGTGTTATGTGCTTTACATTTTTTTGGGACTGGGAGCTACCAAACTCCATGTTCAAAATTAAGTTCTTTAAATATTTCTCAACCATCTGCCTCCCGGTGCATCTCAGAGGTTGTTGATGCTCTGAACCATCCAAATGTTTTTGGTACATGGATTCATTTTCCAGAAAATCTTCAAGAACTCCAAGGAATCTCCAGAAAGTTAGTTAAACTTTTAATAAATTATCTATAATATTTGTCTGTACCTGTAATATCTATCAGTAGTATATTGTAAGTATAATATTATCTGTATCAAGGTCAGTGGCTACAGTGATTTATTATGTTTCCAGTTTTTACAGAGCTTATGGATTCCCCGGCATTGTGGGGTGTATTGACTGTACTCACATTTCAATTGTACCCCCTCAAAGACCATTTGATGAGAAGATTTATGTGAATAGGAAGAATTACCATTCTATCAACACACAATTGGTAAGTGAATTACTATTATTATTATATATGTACATATTGTCACACTATTCTTTAAGCTGACTCAGATGTCAGTTATTCACATTCTACTTGAGAACTATTGTGCTAACTCATACATAATAAATAGACTTATTTGTTATTTCATTACTAGTAAGTTATTTTATCTAAGTACTTAATTAAAAAATATTTTCCACAGATATGCGATTCCAATTTAAGAATTTTAAATGTGAATGCACTGTTCCCTGGTAGCACACATGATTCTTACATTTGGAACAGTTCCAATGTCCTACCTGTGATGGAAAACCTACATACATCTGGCTACCATGGTTATCACCTTATAGGTATGTAAAAATGGAAATAATAATTATATCTAACATTTTGTGCAGGTAAGAAGCCTAGGGTGGAGATTAAGGCATAAGGTGCATGCATAAAGAAGATTACCGGTCTGGGTCAGTTGAGATAATTATCAGTGTGGGCAAAGTTAGTTTGGAATTTTTAAATGTTATCCAAACATGGAGTAATTTACCGAAACCAGCTTCTTTGTGTCGCATATGGAATAATCCAATAATATTTTATTTCAGGTGACAGTGGATATGCTTTACGGCCTTGGTGTCTAACACCTATTTTACATGCAGTAGAAAATACTGCAGAATATAGATATTCAGAGGCACTCAAACGAGCACACTCAACTATTGAAAGGTGCAATGGAGTATTAAAAGGGAGATTTAGATGTCTTCTTAAAGATAGAGTACTGCATTATAAACCCAATAAGGCCACAAAAATTATTAATGCATGTTGTGTCTTGCATAATTTGTGTATCGCTAATAATTTGCCTGATCCTGATATTCCTCAGGATGTGGATCTTGGTGTTTTTGATTTGCCACAAGCACCAATACATGAGGGAGAAGCCGGAAGAGTAAATATTTTTTTAGCTCGAGGAAGAGAAAAACAAAATCAAATTGTAAATAATTATTTTAATTAAATATTTTAACATTTTGTAGTTATTATTATTTCTTTGTATGAGTATCCCTGTATGATCTTATTATTCACTTAGTATTTCATATAAACTTTGAAATCCCAATATTTCGAAATGAATTACCCAATTCTAATGAGACTTTATACATATAAGCAGGGTAAATAGATCTAAAAAGTTTTAAGAGAACACTTTAAAAATATCGAATTTAAAGGAATATATTGAATTTTTCGATTGCTATGGAAAGCTTAAAATGGGTTTAACTTAGTTCCAATAAACTTTTTCGAAAATGGTCTCTTACAACTTTTTATATCTATTTACCCTGCTTATAATAATATGTATAAAGTCTCATTAGAATCGGTTTATTCATTTCGAAAAATTGGGACTTTAAAGTTTTTATGAAACACTGTGCGAAATAAATCCTCTTAAATTTAAAAAAATCAAACATCTTACTGATAGTAAGATAAAGTTAGATATTATCTTAGTTTAAACAAGCACCTTTTTTTAAAGAAAAACCTTCATAAATCTTTCCAATTCTCCTATAAACTTTAAATCAAACACAAAAAATCAAACCAAACTAAATCCAAAATCAAAGTTTAAGTAAATATACTCTGTCTTATAACTATGGAGACGGATACAGATATTATTTTTCTTTATTTAAAGCAGTCGCTATATCCTCCAACGCCTTGACTTGTCGAGCCTTTAGTTTTATGTATTCTTCATAAAATTGCTTTTTTACACCATTTTTTTCGTCCAATGTTTTGTTCAATACTTGCACCGCATTCAACCCATCCTGTAGTCGTTTTTGTGCAACGAAACGTTTTCTGCATGCAGTCTCTTTTGGAAGGTTTTTTGCCTTGAACTTAGGTAATGTTACTGAAAGAAAAAGAAAAATTAAATTACATTAACAATCTGTGTGATGAAGGTAACACCATGAGGACACCTGCATGTATAAGAAAAAATCCTCTGACCAAACTACCATGACAAACAGTGGGTGCTCTGAAACTGCGAATGTCAATGCACACCATGGTCGGTAATGAGCGATATTCGAAAGATTATAATGTGTCTTTTTGGTAAATTTTTAAAACAAATATTTGCAAAGAATAATCTTTGCAGAGAACTGCAATCTCTGTATGTGTTCAACTAAATGTAAACAATCTTTAAACTAGTTAGATTAGGTAAGTAAGAGTTCAATAAATATAGAAATAGGTACCTTGTTTTACTTTGCCTTCTTCAGTATGGCATTTTTCAGGTTCTGAAAAATCTGAAATAAGAAAAATACACATTGTATTTGTAATTTAAAAAAATAAATAATTACCATTCATAATTGAATTAAGTTACCTATTTTTGGAGTGGCATCTTCATCTTTAGATGTTCCAGGGATTGATAAATCTGAAATAAAAATAAGTTGTTTTAATCTGAGCACCATACATTCAAAACATACTTACCAAACATATTATATTTTGCATTATACAAAATCAAGGGACACAGTGTTAAGCAGTAGCAGATGAGTTTAGTTTATCATAGTCAGCATTCAAACATCTTATTCTTTCATATTTATAATAGTAGTAGTATTACCTATTATTGATGTGACATCTTGATCATTCAAGCTTCCCTTGGAATTTCCAGATGCTAAATCTATAATGAAAAACAAACTTAATCAACAAAGTAGGAAACACATACAAACATTGGAAACTCATTTTAGTAATCACAATAAATATAAAAGTATAAGATTTTATTGTACAATACAAAAATAATAGATAAATGAACTAAGTAGGTAACTTAAGTCAATTTGTTTAGCCAAAATTTAAAATATGTTAATGTACCTATTTTTGATGGACTATTTTCATCCGAGTTTACAGGATATGATAAATCTGAAATATAAACAAAATTATCAGTCATATTCTATATAAATCATTTCAGTATTTAAATTAAAGTATATCAAACCATACAATAGGTAGTGTACTATTTTACAAGACAATTAAAAATATAAATTAAACTAGGTTACTTGTTTGAGATATTGGTAATTCAATAGTAATAGTCTTTTTTAACGTCATTCATCATCATTAGCTGGGGCCAATATACCACTGTCGTTTTTGTCTAGCCCTAAATACATATGTGACCAGAAATTTCATCAGCTTTGGTAGATATGTGATTTGTGAACATGGTGAACCATGAAGACACTAAAAAAGACTATTTATTGCTATTGAATAGTCTTCTCCGGGAGAAGACGATTCGAACCCCACAAATTACTAATGTTTTAAAATTTTGCATTCATATGTACATTTATACAAAATTCTTATTCTATGGTGAAGCAAAACATCATGAAGAAACCTACACACATTTGTGAAGTAAATTCAAAGATTGTGTGTGATGTCAACCAATCCACACTAAGCCAGTATGGTGGACTAAGGCCTAATCGCCCCAATCAAGGGTAGACTCGAGCTCCTTGGTGGGGACTTATATGAGCTGATAACATCTGTTTCCTCACAGTGATTTTCTTCACAGACTACTGGAAGTTCAACTGAATTTGTATAGGTACCTAATTATAAAAAACTTACCAATGAAAGTAACTACAGATTCTTGCGAGTCATTGTGACCAACCAATGATGGTTGGTCAAAAGTGTTTATAATTAAAGATTCCTCCAATGTTGGGGGGTCTGGTGGCGGACCACCACCGGTCAAATTTGCCTGTTTTCGTAACTGGACAAATTTCTTTTTCGCGTTGGCTTTTCTGTCTTGCCATGTCTGAAAAGTATGAAAGTACTTAATTAATAAAAAGTAATAAATTACTTAGGTAGTACAAAATGCAATATGTGTGTGTGTATCATCAAAGCAGGGAATTACTGATATTAAACAGACTTACTTTGCGCCACTCCTCCCATGTTTTTTTTGCGCCGGTTATTGAATTTAGCTCTTCGGCTATCCTTAACCACCTTCTCTTTGCTTCGTTTTTTGTAAAAGAAGCACTAAACTTCCCACTTTTCAATTGGGGGTCCGACTCCACCAACTGGATTAAGCGGAGCTTTTGCTCGGCACTGGCGTATTTTTTCTTATCCATTTAGTTTGTCGGCTCCACTAACAAAACTTAACTAATTCTAATTTAAATTGTTTGTTTGGCTCCAAAACTAACTAAGTACACAAACTTAGATCACTGACATTGTCACAGACTTTTTAATGCGTTCCGTTTTATGCATTACAACGGAAATATTACGAATTTTACTTTTTTAAATGGTTTGTAGCGGTATTAATTATATAATATTTTTTTAAGTTTAAAAAATAATCTTACGAGCTTCGAATTTCGTAAAAATCGCCAATTATTAGGTGGAAATTACAATTGTTTTCTTGGCGTTTATAAAAACGCCGTAATGGAACGTAATAAATTGTCTATGCTACGTTCCACTAGACAGTTCGAGTGGTAATTGTTCTATCGTGCCCCAGAATACGAAAAATACGAAACGTTCGAACTTTATAGTAGAAAGGACATCTTCGCACACAAATTACCATACTGAAAAAGTTCTATTGCGTGAGAATTAGGCCCCTGAGAGACGATGCTGACTTAGAAAGAGAACGAAGGGCGCTGTCTGTAAGGGCCAATATGATAGCCCGCAGGTTCGCACGGTGTTCGAGGGGCGTCAAAATTACCCTATTTAGGGCATTTTGTACGTCCCTCTACACCTGCAGCCTGTGGGGTGGCATATACCCAGAAACAGTACAGCGCCCTTCGTGTACAATATAATAATGCGTTTAGGGTGCTGATGGGGCTGCCTCGGCACTGTAGCGCATCGGGGATGTTCGCCGAGTCGCGGGTGGACTGTTTCTACACAACCATGCGAAAACGGTGCACGTCCCTGGTGCGCAGGGTTCGGGGTAGCCCCAACAGCATCCTAAACATGTTTGCGAAAAGATTTGATTGTCAGTACGTGAACCATTGTTGTATGGTTCATGTACTGACAAGTAAATAAATAAAATAATATATGTACCTACTTTATGAATTATTGAATTATTCAATGATATTCTTATGATATTATAATAAAAAGAGGAATTATTGAATTATTGTTGATTTATTACTTTATGAATTATTGAATTATTGTTATTAGTATTATTGAAAAAATTTTGAATTAAAATGTACTAACATAGTTATTAAGTATACATTGTTATTAACCATAATTGGATCTCTGATATCTGAATAAATAAATAAATAAATTGAAATTGAAATTGAAAGCTATAGAAACCGGACTAAAATAGCAACACTCATTCATCAGTTCGTACTATTTAACTAATAAACCTAAGTGATGTATTGGAAAGAGATCGATTGTCCCTTTTCTTTCGTTATTTCGAAGGTGTCACCAGATTTGTGACGTCATATTTGAGATAATGTAGTGAGTGACTATTTATAGGACTCAAAGATTTTTTTTGATCACCGATTATCTGATGACCGTTTGACATAACAATACAAAAAATAAAAACTAAGTGTCAACCATTTGTCGCACTCCAACCTCCTTTTCTAGCCATAAGATAGAACAGAACTAAACATAGTTGCACGATTTTTATTTTAGCCATCCTTCTATAGCTTTAGTTATTGTTCTGAGACTCTTATACTAGGTACCTACCTAACTTTGACGTTAGGTACTCAAACTACTTTCACATAACCATTTGTTGGATACTGTAAATTTTTCAAACTAAGCAAAAGAAAGATTTATTTTCAATTGAGTCTAAGTTTGTTTGTTTTTCTAACAAAACAAAAAATCGTTAATAGTTAAAAGAATTTCTGTTTCGTTTGTAGAGAATAGTGTAGTTGTCCACAGAGGCGTAGTTTCATAGACACTTCAAAATACGCCAAACAGCTAAGCAGCCCAGCGTATTTACTATCCTTACCTATTCATTCGATTACGTTTACGAAAACGAAAATTAGTATCAAGATGGCAAGAGTTAAGATTTGCCATACAAATAACTCGTTTTTGTCAACGTGATCGAATAGCGAATGAAACTCGCACTTGGCACCCAGATCTCTGTCCACGAGGCACATCGCAAGCGTACGTTGTCAATCATTTGTGAGAATTCTACTATCTGAACAAATTTCGCAGCCGTTCCCGCCATTTTTTACAATAATAAACACGTGCACTCACTCTATCTATGTACACCTGGCGGCGCGGCGTATTGATATACTTAAATATGATTGACAAGCGGTACGTACGGCAGGCGTCATCATGAGACGCCTACAACACGCAGCGACGACCGACGACGCGAGCGCGACGTTGTTGTTGTTTCCTCCGTCGACAGAGTAGTATAGTTTTGTATGTAAGCTGCAAGCAGGCGTACCTACACTAAAGCGTATAATGACGAATACGCGTCTATGAAGCTACGACTCCGTGGATAGTAGGCCTTACTACCGTATTTGTAGAGCTATAACATATTTATTTTTTTGCTTTTCATAGATATTTTCCCTAATTTAAATTACCTAAACAAAAATATCAAATTTTTTGGATGTAAGTAACTATATAAATAGTGAGAATCTTTCGACTCTATGATTTATTGACGACTCCTTGGGCGAGTGGTTTGTACACCGGTTTTCATGGTGTCGCCATCTCTGAGGTCCCGGGTTCAAACCGCGGTCGGGTCAATTTAGATTTTTTTTTTTTCTAAAAGGTCTCGGGTCTGGGTGTTTTCTATGTATATTTAAGTATTTGAAGTATGTTTATACGTTGTCTAGTAACCATGTTGGACACGCTGTATATACTTACCCCAACATTTTTTTTATTTTTTAAATTTTTTAAATTCTTTTTTTTTAAATATTTGGCATACATTCAACCCTAAATTTTCACCCTTCTATCACCAGCCCCTATTTTTTATAGCCATATTAATCACTTGATCAGTTGTCTCCGTCAGGCGTCTACCGGTGTCACTTCTCACCCAGTAAACAGCACAGAGTAGGAATGACTATCAATAAGTCCCAAGGCCAAACGATGTCTGTTTGTGGCTTAGATTTAAGCACACCATGTTTTTCACACGGAAAATTATAGACGGCATGCTCTCGAGTGGGCAAATCCAGTCCAGTTTGTTTGTGTTAGCTAAAAGGTGTAAAAGATGGGCTAGCAAAAAATATTGTACACACTGTAGCATTAATGGATTGATATTGTTTGTTAGTGTTATTGTCGTAATTAATTATATATATAAAGGAATAAATTATAATCATCATCAGCTCATTTTATGTCCCCACTGCTAGGGCACGAGCCTTCCCTAAGGATGGATAGGGAGAACGGGCTTTTTAACCACCACGCGGGCCCAGTGCGGATTGGTGGTTGTTAACGACTGCTAATGCAACCGGGGCCAACTGCTTTACGTGCCTTCCGAAGCACGGAGGAGCTCGAAATGATACACTTTTGGTCACCCATCCGATGACCGGCCTTTGCGAAAGTTGCTTAACCTCAGCACTCGCAGACCGGGCGCGTAACCACTGCGCCACCGAGCTTCTCAAATTATAATAATTAAATTATAATAAAGTAAAAAGATAAATGTTCAGTGCTTTGTTATTTTTATATACCGTCATCGTTCACAGCGCTCCACGCCTCTTTCACTCATATACCACATCCTCACACACTTACAATAAGTTCGCTATTTTTTTCTACCCTACAAACTCCCTAGAAATAATTGGCAAAACAACGTTTGCCGGGTCAGCTAGTAAGTTTATAAAAAACGGTTCGAACTGAGAGGCGAACTCTTTATTTCATCAACTAACGCAAGATGACGACTCTACATAGCTGCCCTCCTATGGAACAAAACTGGCGCAGGCAGGAAAAAACAGTAAACAGGTCTGGAAATTCATTAAAAATGTTACTTACACGTCTAAGCTACATGAATCGACATCGAGTTTATTACAAACACAAGCTACACAGTTTTTATCTGCTAACAGTGCAAATAATTTCTTTGTCAACGTAGGTAAAACTTTAGCAGAGCGCTTTCAGACACAACCCATCATTCCCAGGACTTCAAAGGAGGAATTAGAAGGAGGCAAAGAGCGGGTCACCTGATGGGAAGCAATCACCGCCACCCATGGGCACCAAAAACCAAAGGAATCACAGATGCGTTGCCGGCCTTTAATATAGTTTATTAACATTTAACTAAAGTATGTAGATGTTTATATAATTTTTTACGCAAATTTTGTTGCGAACAAATTACAAAAACACAAATGTTGAAAAAATTTCCACGAGCAGGATTTGAACCTGCACCCTCCTGACATACCGGGTCAGGTGCTCTTCCAATTGAGCTATCGTGGTTCTAACCAGCCCGCCGAAATTATCCAACACTATTTACTTTTTACTTTGAAAGCCAAAGGCGCCCATTCAATGTTAACAACTACCGTCATTAACATCCGATCATAATATTTTTACAAATACTAAAGATCAGTTAAGAAGTAGGCAAGCTATTTATAAATGTTTATATAATTTTTAACGCAAATTTTGTTGCGAACAAATTACAAAAACACAAATGTTGAAAAAATTTCCACGAGCAGGGTTTGAACCTGCACCCTTCTGACATATCGGGTCAGGTGCTCTTCCAATTGAGCTATCGTGGTTCTAACCAGCCCGCCGAAATTATCCAACACTATTTACTTTTTACTTTGAAAGCCAAAGGCGCCCATTCAATGTTAACAACTACCGTCATTAACATCCGATCATAATATTTTTACAAATACTAAAGATCAGTTAAGAAGTAGGCAAGCTATTTATAAATGTTTATATAATTTTTTACGCAAATTTTGTTGCGAACAAATTACAAAAACACAAATGTTGAAAAAATTTCCACGAGCAGGATTTGAACCTGCACCCTCCTGACATACCGGGTCAGGTGCTCTTCCAATTGAGCTATCGTGGTTCTAACCAGCCCGCCGAAATTATCCAACACTATTTACTTTTTACTTTGAAAGCCAAAGGCGCCCATTCAATGTTAACAACTACCGTCATTAACATCCGATCATAATATTTTTACAAATACTAAAGATCAGTTAAGAAGTAGGCAAGCTATTTATAAATGTTTATATAATTTTTAACGCAAATTTTGTTGCGAACAAATTACAAAAACACAAATGTTGAAAAAATTTCCACGAGCAGGGTTTGAACCTGCACCCTTCTGACATATCGGGTCAGGTGCTCTTCCAATTGAGCTATCGTGGTTCTAACCAGCCCGCCGAAATTATCCAACACTATTTACTTTTTACTTTGAAAGCCAAAGGCGCCCATTCAATGTTAACAACTACCGTCATTAACATCCGATCATAATATTTTTACAAATACTAAAGATCAGTTAAGAAGTAGGCAAGCTATTTATAAATGTTTATATAATTTTTTACGCAAATTTTGTTGCGAACAAATTACAAAAACACAAATGTTGAAAAAATTTCCACGAGCAGGATTTGAACCTGCACCCTCCTGACATACCGGGTCAGGTGCTCTTCCAATTGAGCTATCGTGGTTCTAACCAGCCCGCCGAAATTATCCAACACTATTTACTTTTTACTTTGAAAGCCAAAGGCGCCCATTCAATGTTAACAACTACCGTCATTAACATCCGATCATAATATTTTTACAAATACTAAAGATCAGTTAAGAAGTAGGCAAGCTATTTATAAATGTTTATATAATTTTTAACGCAAATTTTGTTGCGAACAAATTACAAAAACACAAATGTTGAAAAAATTTCCACGAGCAGGGTTTGAACCTGCACCCTTCTGACATATCGGGTCAGGTGCTCTTCCAATTGAGCTATCGTGGTTCTAACCAGCCCGCCGAAATTATCCAACACTATTTACTTTTTACTTTGAAAGCCAAAGGCGCCCATTCAATGTTAACAACTACCGTCATTAACATCCGATCATAATATTTTTACAAATACTAAAGATCAGTTAAGAAGTAGGCAAGCTATTTATAAATGTTTATATAATTTTTAACGCAAATTTTGTTGCGAACAAATTACAAAAACACAAATGTTGAAAAAATTTTCACGAGCAGGGTTTGAATCTGCACCCTTCTGACATACCGGGTCAGGTGCTCTTCCAATTGAGCTATCGTGGTTCTAACCAGCCCGCCAAAATTATCCAACACTATTTACTTTTTACTTTGAAAGCCAAAGGCGCCCATTCAATGTTAACAACTACCGTCATTAACATCCGATCATAATATTTTTACAAATACTAAAGATCAGTTAAGAAGTAGGCAAGCTATTTATAAATGTTTATATAATTTTTAACGCAAATTTTGTTTCGAACAAATTACAAAAACACAAATGTTGAAAAAATTTTCACGAGCAGGGTTTGAACCTGCACCCTTCTGACATACCGGGTCAGGTGCTCTTCCAATTGAGCTATCGTGGTTCTAACCAGCCCGCCGAAATTATCCAACACTATTTACTTTTTACTTTGAAAGCCAAAGGCGCCCATTCAATGTTAACAACTACCGTCATTAACATCCGATCATAATCATCTGATTTTTTTTTTGATTTTTTTAAAGTATGTAGGTTTTTTTTATAATAACAGTCTGCAAACGAGCAGGCGGGCCGCCTGATGGTGAGCGGTCACCGCCGCCCATGGACATCAGCAACATCAGAGATGTTGCTTTTGTGTTGCCGACCAGAAAAAAACCTCTTTACACCCCTTTTAAAAGAGCCCATGTCGTAGCATAATGGGAAAACCTCGGATGGCAGCTCATTCCACAGTTTGATGGTACGTGGAATGAAGCTCCTCTGGAGGCGAACCGTTCGAGCGAACATTGCCATTTTGTTCGATAACTTTTTGCCATCTTGTAGGTAGGGACATGATCCCATTGCTATAGAAATTTTGGGGCTTCTGATCAAAATACCGCGACAAGTGGTTTTGGCAGTCCTCTCGTGATGTTAACCTGACACTGCCTAAAAAATTATGAAGAGACCGAAACAGCCAAACTCTCTTAATTTTTGCTGAGTGGCTAAAGATATGTGAGGTCTAACGTTATCATGATGAAAAACCACACCCCTTCTGTTGATTAATTTCAGCCGCTTTCTCTCAACTTCTTGCTTTAATCTCATCAGTTGTTCGCAGTAGAGTTCAGAATCGGTGTTCCTGCCTGGTGGTAACAGCTCATAATGAATAATGCCCTTCCAATCCCACCACACACACAGCATCACCTTGTTGCTATAACCCGGGTTTCGCAAGTCTGTGAAGCCTGACCGGCCTTGACCACGACCTTTTTGGCACGTTCTTGTCGTACGTGATCCACATTTCATCACCAGTTATCAGCTTCTTCATAAATGGTCCGGTTTCATTATGTCGTAATAAAGAATCACAAATGAGTACACGGTTCATTAGGTTTCTTTCAGTGAGCTCGTGAGGTACCCAAATATCGAGCTTTTTTGTGTACCCAGTTTTATTCAAATGCGCCAAAACTGTTTTGTGGTCAATTCCCAGTTCTTCAGCTACGTCAAAAGTACTGATATGCCGATCTTACTCCACTTTTTCAAAAATGGCATCCATTTTATTCGTAATAGGGCGACCAGAGCGACGTGCATCTTTGACATCATCCGGATTGAAAACGCTTAAACCAAATTTGTGCTACTCTCACAGACACTGCACTAGATCCATAAACATCGCAAATTTTTTTCGCGGCTTGCGTTGCATATTTACCTTTTTGTAATAAAATTTTAAAATGTATCGAATTTCTTCATTAGATTCACTACTTATCTTGACAGTAAGAAAAACAAATGAAAATCACACATTTTCCTAATTTGAATTTGGAATTATCTTCTTTAAAATTTAAACTTTTAATGATACCAAAACCAGCCAGATAGGTACAAATAGTATAGCCAAATAGATTTTATTACAAGTTCATACACATACTTTAAGCGAAAAGACTTTTTCCCCAACCTAATATATCGTCCATTTCATATAATTTTGTTTGATATACCTACGCGTCATTTTATATAACTATTATTTAAGATAATAACGTTTCTAATAATGATTGATTGTTATAATCTTCACTTGGTATAACAATCAATTGACTTAATAATCTGTTGGGACACAGTGTCAGTGACAGAAACGAATCGCTACAAAACCGATCCACGTAGTCTTCTCTGCCCTACATAGACTCCTAGAGTGTAATTTAAGCCCGCGTAGGCGCGGAGGGGCGAGGCGGCCCACGAGCTGAGGAGTAGGTGGTGAGCGAAAACCATCTGCGACCATAAGCTCGCGTGGGACCGTTAGACCCGCAGCGCCGGAGCCGTGACAGAAACTGTTTGCTGCATGCTTGCTTGCTTGTTTGCATTATGCATGCTTGCTTACTTGCTTGCATTATGCACGCTTGCTTGCATGCTGCATGCTTGCCTGCATTCATGCTTGCTTGCTTGCATTCTAATATGCTTGGTTTGCTTGCATTCTGCAAGCTTGCTTGTAAATAATGTTAAGTTTTTATATTTTAAATTACTTATTTTATGTTAATTGTCTTTATATTAAGTAATCATTAATGTTTTAAGTATTATACAAAAATAGTGTTATCGTAAATGAATGTTATAATAAATGTTCTTATACTAGATAAATGTTATGTGTTTTAATTATTATATCCTGTAAGTGTTATATTAAACGGCTGTTATATTAAATGAGTTTAGCTCAATCGTTTGTTAAACGTTTCAAAATTATGTAAGTATTTTAAAATTATAATCATTCCATCATTATATTAAATAAGTGTTATATTATACAAAACTATATCATTTGATTGTATGTGTTTTGATCATTATACGACTAGAGAGGGCTATATGGTAGATAGAGAGGCAAACAGCCAGAAGACAGATAACCTTGGGCCTATCTCATTTAATAAAGTTTCAAATAAGGTAAGTATTTAATAAGCGTTTTATTTACAGGTGAAACGCTGCTATTATCGTTTAACAAAACTCTATATTTATAAGAAAGGCACTCAAATATTACAGTTATTAAAGCTTAAATCGCAAGTGGGTGGTAGAGTTTCCCACTAAGTACTATCTACGTTGAGTGAGAGGACTATTTTGTGCAAACGTTTTAGACTTTGGCTACAGGTTTCACTGGCTTTTCAAAGATGGCGTCGTGAAAATGTTGTGCTTAAAATAAATAAAACCGTGCTACTTGAAGTTGAGCATTTAATGAAAACAGTTAAGTACTTTTGCAAAGATAGTGTTAAAAAATGTAAAAACAAATGAAAACTTTAACAATTGAAAACGTACGGAACAGTTGTTTAAAAACAATATAAATCAGACGCACCTGACACCATTTTTTATGTTTTTAAATAATGTAGTGGCCGTTAATTATTCAATTTAAAGAGTTTACTGGCTCTCTTTTGTTTGATACTTAACAAAATAACTCAACAACACTACCTAACAAGCAAGGAGCGCCTCGGTGGCTAAGTGGCAATACACTCGGCCCGATACCCGGAGATATTGCGTCGGACAAAATTCAAAATCATTTATTCAGTAGCTACAAATAGCTCTTACGAACGTCATTATGCCATCGGTTCATAAGTCTACTCTGGGCGGGAGATCATGTACTGAGAAGAACCGGCAAGAAACTCAGCAAGTGTGTGACAAAGTGGGTTTCCTATCTTTCGATGCATAGCTCAAGTTTTTGTTCATTAATTCGCATTTGGCAAGTGTGGCAATAAAGCCAACTAATTACTTTCATTGGTAAAGGCCCAGCTGTGGGACAGTATTTAAATAGGCTAACTTCTGTCTTAAGCAATAATTAAATAAAAATATAATTATGATGCTCTTTTTTCAGAGATTGGGCTGTCTTTTTGTTAAAAAAAAGTTTATGAAACCCTAATTTAAACATATTAATATACTAGTAGCTCTCAGCAACAAATAAGGTTCCTTCAGACGCATAGAGTCTGACCAACGAAACGTGACGCGATCTATTTTCAAAAGTTTTATTATGGCAACAATTTTAAGCTGTCAAACGATTGTCAAAAGTATATAGCGTCTGTGAGTTCTGGTATGGTTTTTTGTTGATTTTGCTTGCAATCATGGCGAAACCGGTTAAAAACAATGTAAGGAGGCTATTGTTTACTATGATAAACAAGTTAGGTGAGGTTAAAAGCAAAATGGAAGATAAACTTGCTGAAAAACAACGACAACTGAACGCAATCACGTCGCTTAAAGGTTGGTTTTGTGTACTTGAATTTATCATTTAGATACTTTAGCATACCTTCTTTTATTGTTCTCGTCTATTATTTTACATTTACTCTGAAAAAGTACTACAATCGTAAACAATTGTAGGTTAATTCTGTATACTTACTTTTTCCTTTTATTCAAAATTAATTACCTACCTAAGTTGACTCTCCAACCAATTTTTGTTTATCTTACAGAAACTTCAAGTAATAGTGAGACAAAACTAAAAATTAAAGAGATTGTCAAGATTATTACATCACTTGAACAAAAGGAAGTTTTATCTGGTGAAACGCAATATTTGGAAACAATATCGTTAGACAGGTAAAAACCCATTTTCCAACAAATAACATCGTTCTATTCTACTTTGTAAGTTGGTTAATATTAATTATGTTATTTTTCGTTTAGAAATAAGCGTTTCAACTCTAAGAAGAATAAAAAAAGAAGGTTCATTAAATCTAGGAAAATGGAACACACCTGGAAAAAAGCGACCACATCCAAAAAAGATATCTTTGGATAGCTTTGATATTTCAGCAATTTGGAACAAAGTTAATGAATACTACTGTGTGAAAAAACAAGTACCTACACAAAGAAGTCTGCACAATGACCTTAAAGAAGCAATTGGTTTCAGTGGTGGTTGTGAGACTTTGAGAAAAATATTGCATGATAATGGTTTTGAATTTAAAAATAACCAAAATGAAAGGAGTTTGCTTGTGGAAAGGTTTGAAATTGCTGCATGGAGACATAGATATTTGAGACAAATTCATCAAAAGCGCCAAGAAGGAAAACCTATAATTTACCTTGATGAAACATATGTGCATCAAAATTATAAAGTGAAAAAGTCTTGGCAAGGAGTGCGTCCTTCAACGAGTGGCGTGACAACAAAAATCTCACCTGGAAAGAGGTAAATTATTGCTCATGCAGGCTCTAAAGAGGGTTTTGTGCCAGGTGTTTTGTTAATTTTCAGTACTAAGTCCAAAGCAGCTGATTATCACGATGACATGAACTCTACCAACTTCATGAAATGGGTAAATCAAAAGTTGATACCGAACTTAAATCGTCCATCTGTGATTGTTATGGACAATGCGAGTTACCATGTAACACAAGTAAACAAACCGCCTACAATGTCTAATAACAAGTCTGACATTAAGAAATGGCTTCAGGAAAACAATATTGATTTTGAGGAATACCATTCAAAAGAGGAACTAATGTGTATTGTACGAGACAATAAACCTGCACCGATCTATCAAGCAGCTGAATTATTAAAGTCACATGGGCATGAAGTCATAATGTTGCCTCCATATCACTGTGATTTAAATCCCATTGAGCTGGTGTGAAGTCAAGTGAAAAGACGGATTGCCAGTAGAAACATTGCCATACCAGCAACAGAAATGGAAAACATAATAAAAGTTTCTTTTGACTGCGCACCAACTGATTGGAAAAAATATACTGATCACATAATTAACATTGAAAATAAACACAAAGAAAAAGATGGCATTTTGGAAAATGAACTTGAAAGATTTAAAATAAATGTTGGCGAAGACAGCAGCACCAGTGAAGAATTTCATGTTTCTGACACAATATCAGGTGTAGAGCTTTTAGAATCAGGTTTTGATTATGATTCATGAAATTATGAATATTATTTTCTTTGAGTAAATGTAAAATATACATTAGTGCCTACTTGATTGTTCCTGATTTTTCATTTTCACAAATGCTTCTTCAAATTATTCTTAAGATTTATTCATATTTATTGATACTACAAATTATGTGTTTGGTTGATCTAGAGTTTAATAAAAAAAATACAAGTATCAACTTCGCTTATTCAGAGTATAATGAGTGTTGACACCCCAAGAATTTTTGAATTTGCCGCCATTCTTTTTAGTCACGTTTCGTTGGTCAGACTCTAGTACCAGAAACGCAAATTACCTTAAACGCGGATGGCCAGAATGCTAAAATTACGCTAAGTGCCAGAAACACAAATTACCATAAACGCGGATTACCAGATTTAAATGGAATTAATAATTAATTAATACACATTCGAAAAAGATAAAAAGAAATGCAAAATGGAAGTCAAAGCCGCTACATCGGTGTGTGTGAGAGACGAGCTCTCGTATTCTCATTTTACAGAATGATTGACATTTTTATTACCATTTTATATTAAACCCATACATGACGACATAAAGACGACATATTCAGATGGCGGGAGCTTAGGCCGGCCTCCCGCCAGTACCGGTTACTCTTGTAGCATTGGACTTCCCGATTACATTGAAACAACACTTTATATATATGCAGAGCGTCGGTGAAACTTTGATAGCGCGATTCAGGGGAGCCATTCTGATTGGTCGGTCGTGTGACGTAGTTGCTACGTAACGCTACGGGCTGTGGCATGTGGGTTTGAATGCGATGCAATGCAGGTTTTATGCGAGAGGAGACGCAAGAAGGATTTATTTTATGAATTAACTTTATTGGCTATTCTTGTTGGTTATATAAGAGTTTATACAACATCAATGTAAGGTAGAGACGGTACTTTTAAACTTGATCAAAGAGATTAATTTTTTTTTAATTTCTTTATTGTGGCACGCCAAAATGGCCTCACCGATGGAAAGCAGCCAGTGAAGCCCAAGAAGTGAAAGCGTTCATCACAGCGCTACCACGCTATGCCGAACGCTCACACTATGGCGGCCTGCATATGGTGCTTTTTCACGCCCCGCTTAAATAACCCGGGAAAGAAAGAGGAGGGGAACACGTGTGCGGGAAGCGCATTCCACATACGGGATAAAATACATCCACATAATGGAATAAAAGTTATTTTTTTTCACGTTCCAAGTTTACGCTTTCCTTGTAGAGAGACCCTTTCATTCCTTGCTGATCCACTTTCATATTACTTTCAGTAAAACAGAAAAAGACTCTACTAATTATCCAACTTCAATAAGTTTTTTAGCGTTCATTCTATTTTTGATATAATTATATTATACATACATTTGATTCCTTGCTCTATCTTGATTAACATCGTCCCTTAGAAGCAACAGGTGACTCAGTTACCGGCTGCGTCATAATATTGTGACGTCGTGACTTGCGCTCTACATAGAGTCAATGGACAAGGTTTCAGGTTATTGATCGGAGCGTACTGTGATTGGACTGTGCGTTGTAAGTGGGGTAAACTCTCTTGTTTACAGTTAACAACAGTGTGTGTCGGTTCAGAGGAGAGATTCCGCGTCGACTTGAATTCTGTGAAAGGGATATATTAGATTTCTTGGTACAGTTTAATATGAGATGACTATAATTAGGTTCTAACAAAGCAGATTTTTCAGGTGTATGCCAATAAAAGTTTTTACCACTTCTTCGTTACAGTTTAGGAATGGTGGGTATATATTAAGTTGGGGAAAAAGTCTTATCGCATATTCTCGCATAGTCTTATCGTATGTATAAACTTGTAATAAAATCTCTTTAGCTATACTATTTGTATCTGGCTGGTTTTGGTATCCTTAAAAGTTTAAATTTTAAAAGAAGACAATTCAAATTATTAAAATGTGTGATTTTCATTTGTTTTTCTTACTGTCAAGATGAGTGAATCTAATGAATAAATTCGATACATTTTAAAATTTTACTACAAAAAAGGTAAAAATGCAACGAAAGCCGCGAAAAAAATTTGCGATGTTTATGGACCTAATAGAGTGTCTGTGAGAGAAGCACAAATTTGGCTTAAGCGTTTTCAATCCGGAAATTTTGATGTCAAAGATGCACGTCGCTCTGGTCGCCCTAATAAAATGGATACCATTTTTGAAAAAGTGGAGCAAGATTGGCATATCAGTAGTTACAACGTAGCTGAAGAACTGGGAATTGACCACAAAACAGTTTTGGCGCCTTTGAAAAAAACTAGGTACACAAAAAAGCTCGATATTTGGTTACCTCACGAGATCACTGAGAGAAACCTAATGAACCGTGTTTTTTTGATTCTTTATTACGACGTAATGAAACCGAACTATTTTTGAAGAAGGTAGTGGTCACAGGCCGATTAGGCTTCACAGACTATGGCGAAACCCGGGTTAACTCGCAACAAGGTGATGCTGTGTGTATGGTGGGATTGGAAGGGCTTTATTCATTATGAGCTGTTACCACCAGGCAGGACCATCGATTCTGAACTCTACTGAAAACCACTGATGAGATTAAAGCAAGAAGTTGAGAGAAAGCGGCCGGAATTAATCAACAGAAGGGGTGTGGTTTTTCATCATGATAACGCTAGACCTCACACATCTTTAGCCACTCAGCAAAAATTAAAAGAGTTTGGCTAGGAGGTGTTAATGCATCCGCCGTATAGTCCTCACCTTGCACCTGTTTCGGTCTCTTCAGAATTCTTTAGGCAGTGTCAGATTAACATCACGAGAGGACTGCCAAAACCACTTGTCGCGGTATTTTGATCAGAAGCCCCAAAATTTCTATAGCAATGGGATCATGTCCCTACCTACAAGATGGCAAAAAGTTATCGAACAAAATGGCACCTACATACTTTAGTTAAATGTAAACAAACTATATTAAAAATGTTTTGAATTTTCTTAAAAAATGCGAAGAAACTTTTTCCCGAACCTATTATATATCAATTAAATATTTACAAAATACAGTGAAAAAATTAAACGCCCACCCGACCCAGCCAGGAATCGAACCTTATCTATATTGTTGTCTTATCAAATTGGTGTTTCATCGGCAAAGGTGAATCTGCATGGCCATCGGATGCAATAACCGTATTTAGTTAAGGAATTAAGTTCCTTCCGAAGTACGGAGGAGCTCGAAATGGTAAATTTTTGGTCACCCATCCGATGACCGGCCTTTGTGAAAGTTGCTTAACTTCAGCTATAGCAGACTGAGCACGATAATGCGCCATCGAGCTCCTATGTTTCATGCATTACTGAGCATAAATAAAGGCGATGTCTCTATATTAAGACATCATTTAACAAGTAACATAATATAAAAGTTCTTGTAGTTCGTTTATGTTTATGAAATTAAATTATATTTTTTTATATTCGAGTTGATTGAATGAAAGGTATATTGCGGTATACGATCTTTGACGTATTAAAAAAAACTACTTACTAGATCTCGTTCAAACCAATTTTCGGTGGAAGTTTGCATGGTAATTCTGTGTACATCATATGTTTTTTTAGTTTTATCATTCTCTTATTTTAGAAGTTACAGGGGACACATATTTTACCACTTTGGAAGTGTCTCTCGCGCAAACTATTCAGTTTAGAAAAAAATTATATTAAAAACCTCAATATCATTTTTGAAGACCTATCCATAGATACCCCACACGTATGGGTTTGATGAAAAAGAAATTGAGTTCCAGTTCTAAGTATGGGGAACCCCCAAAATTTCTTGTTTTTTTTTCTATTTTTGTGTGAAAATCTTAACGCGGTTCACAGAATATACATCTCAATCCATAAGGGTTCCGTTTTTTGCCATTTGGCTACGGAACCCTAAAAAGTATTATTATAAGATCAAAAGCGCCTGCAGAATTCAAAACAGTAACGCAAAAGAAGTATTTATCTCGGTCTCTGAACCAAAGACTTCTCGGTTTGATTCCCGGTAAATTTTATTTGAAGGTTTCAATGGTAGAGGCATCGATTTCAGCATCTTAAGTTTGCTAGTACCTAGCACATTGCAGTTGGTTTGAAAAAAACCTATTATGTTTTAATTTTTTTTCAGTGCATGCTTCTCCTCATTGTTAAGGACCGTGAATGCAAAAAAAACCTTCTACATCGTGGAAGAGCTCTACGTTTATTTCAACTTTTATATTCAGGTCCTGAAGTCTGCTAATTCAATAACGTCTCAGTAGCACGTTGCGATGGCCCGCTTTTTTCTTTAAGATTATGAGATAATTAATGTCAGCAGAAGGCGACAGAGAAACCCTATTCAGTAGGCTTAGCCAAAGTAACATTAAGAAAACGATAGCGAAGTTCGAAACGAATAAAATGTATGGGATTGACATAAGCCGCGCTAAATCACGTGGTCAATCTTATGTCAATCCCATACATTTTATTCTTTTCGAACTTCGCTATCGTTTTCTCACTGCCGTATTCAGAGATGTCAATTAAGATTTAAGGACAATTAAATGCCTTTCTTCTCTATTTAGCACTATACATAAGAAAGTGACAGCAAGAGACTTAATTGTCATTGATGTCTCTGAGTAAGTGTTACTTTGGCTACCGCCACAGACGTCAAAATTGTAAACTTTTTTAAATACCTAAAAGAATCAAAACCCTGATGAGATGAAGGTCATCAAGCTCTTCCCTATGCCCTATTGATGAATAAAAAAAACTTATTTCTCAAACTGTAAAGCGCTTAGCCTTAACTGCTCATTGAGAAAACTTGATTCCACCCCTCTCCTCAGCGCAGCGTAAAGAGCAATGTAGAGCAGAGATTGCATCGCAGTTTACTCATTGACATAATACGTAAGTTGTGACAATTTTGTAAGTAATACAATTCATTTTATTTATTTAATTGCACTCCATATGAACGTTACATAAGATTTGTTAGAACATTATTTAGAAAATTATGGGCCCAGATTGTAACCATGTTGCCTAGAAACTGTGCTACTGCTAAGCAAAAGTGCCCATAATTTATTATTATAAAGTCTTCGTTAATATTGATGGGGTTTTGTTTAATCACCACGCTTGCCAAACGATGGTTGTTGGTCGATCACAAACCCAGGGTATGCATCAAAAAATCCGACACACTTTGCCCTGGGTATTGAATCGAGTATCTCTGGATTTTGAGACGAACGCTCTTGCTACTTGACCACCAAGGTGTTCCAGATATCAGAGAATTCAGTTGTTTTTACTTTACTACATAGACTTAAAGTTGAATATATGTTTTTAAAAAAACCCATGAGTAACTGTTAATTAGAAATAGTCCAATACGGAGATAAATGGCAGAAAGGCTTTTGCCTTGCAACGGGAAACAATGGATTAAAGTTTAGCCTTAGCACTGGAACCTGGCAATTCGGGGGATTCGGGACAGATACTTCACGCCACTATCTAACTTGAGCCAACAATATAATCTATACTAATATATAAAGCTGAAGAGTTTGTTTGTTTGTTTGTTTGTTTGTTTGTTTGAACGCGCTAATCTCAGGAACTACTGGTTCGAATTGAATAATTCTTTTTGTGTTGGATAGTCCATTTATCGAGGAAGGCTTTAGGCTATATAACATCATGCTGCGACCAATAGGAGCAAAGCATCAGTGAAAAATGTTGCAAAAACGGGAAAAGAGCCTAAAAAATTAAAAATGCTGCCGAAAGTCACTATTCCACGCGGACGAAGTCGCGAGCACAGCTAGTTACTATATACTTTTGCTAAACAACCTGGGAAACGTTAATTTAAAAAGTAAACGTCTTTCAGCCTCTGTACCTCGCATTACACTGCATTCCTGAATCGCGCTAACAGAGTTTCCAGCGCCGCTGAGTATATATACAGGCAATCGCAATGTAGAGTCGGGGAGTCCGACCACCACGCGGTTAAGCGGTACTGTGCACCCGCTCTATCCAATTGCACCGCACATCCAAACTCAGACCTCTCAGATATGTCGTACAAAAGAACTTCAACATTTGCCATTCTGTCGACTAGAAGAAATTGCTAGACTGTATTTGTTTGGATACCCGCGACGCTATAGAATGACGAATGCTTGGACTTGACAATGACTGCGTACAGGACCGACGTGGGTGTATTGACTCCTTTTTGGTGTATTTATTTATAAAACATTAAAAAACAAAAAAACTTTATTTTTATCAGAAAAAATTGGTTTAGGTACATGTTTTGGGATCTCTCCAGTTTTTTAAGCCTACAAAAAAAAGTTCTCAAGTTTCCTAGTAACATATATTATTCACTGTGGAACATTTTTATACAGGACTTCGTACCGCTTTGACAGTTTTCATGACAACAAAACAAACAAAACGTTGACAGTTTTCATGACAACAAAACAAAAATTCGTCCACTTAAGAACACCCGTATGGACTCCCATAGCAGCGCCACCTACCGGGTCCAATTGTAAATCTAAACCATTCTCGAATCCACTTGCACACTCACAAAAATTTCATCTAAATTGGTCCAGCCGTTTAGAAGGAGGTCAATAACATACACGCACAGAAGATTTATATTATATATAAAGATAATAAGTGCACGGGCCGAGCAAATTACAAAATAAATCGCGCTTTTTATTATTGTACGATCTATGGTAGAGCTAAGTAACTCAGAGCATTTTTATTCATTTTTGTAAGTTAGTATTTTTAAAAGGCCCCATAAATAAATAAAATGGTTAGTAATAAATTTAATCCTCTCTCCTTGTTTCTAATTAAGTTATTTAACTATTTGAATCAAACTTTTCGAATACATTCGTATAACAGAGACATCTGACGGAGCAGCCATAAAACAACGCTGCCTCGAATGGCAATTGTTTGCAAAGGTGGAGTCGTTCGTTTCGCAAAGCAGAGCCACTTGGAGAGAATTAACTGCTTCGATCCTGCTATCTGCAAAAGCATAGAAATAAGCACGATATCATTTAAAGCTAGTGGCATAGAGGGTTCGTTGATCATTTTTTCGCATCCTCAAACAGCACGGAAAAATAATTAATGCTTTCTGTTTTTTTTATTTCTACCTGTACCTACTTATTGTTAAACTGTCTATTACAGTTTAACAATATCAAAAAACAATAAAACAACCAGAGTAACCTGATATAGCCTAAGGACTTCACACGATCAATTCATTGCAGTTAGCACCACAATATGGCCCAACTCTAGTTGAGCGGCTACGTTAATTTTTAACATTATTTTTTTAACGTATTTTTACATCGTCATTGGTTTCCACTATCTGCAAGTTTCTTATTTTTTATTTTTATAATGATATTGATATTTTTTTGTGATAATGTAGAGAACGAGGGGTTAACATTTCAACATTTACCCAGTTAAGGGTAGTTTTTAGCACCCTGACAACACATCCCCTGCAGCACTGCGCAAGTCAATACAATGTCAAGTTTAATTGATAGCGAAGCAAGGATTTAACGTGTTACTAACTTACTAGTTATTTTATTTGCTTTAAATACTATTTTCATACTTACGGAAGCACGATATCTATAAAAAAAATTACTACGATATAATAAAAAGGTAAGAACAATAGAAAAAAATATTTATAAGTGTTAGTGTTTTGATTCTTAACTAAGATGTTAAGATGTTAGTTATGTACCTATTTAATAAATATCTGTTTTTGTACCACAACGCACTTTAGTCAAAAATGCAAGTAGTAAAAGCAAGGTAGATTTTATTAGGTTTTGTAATTGTATTTATCGATATGCTAATGAATAACTTAAATTGTGTTCTTCGTCGTTGCAATTAGGACCATTATTGTACTTAAGCTAGAACTGTCAAAATAATTATTATTTAAAAAAATAGAACCGGACATTCACATTCCGATTTTGTAGACTTTAATTTCACCCATGTTTACATTTAATTTTCAATTTAAGATGCTGTAATTTCAAAGTATTGTTGTTTTTTTTAATATGTAATACTTATTGTTCAAGAAACAGATAGGTACTTACAAACACCTCTGTTGGGTACATCCAATTATTCATAGAATTATCTGTGATGTAGGCTCGTGCCACAGGTGATGATGATAATGATGATGATCTGTGATGTCAATAGTGTACGTAGGTACCTATTTAAGACGGCTTTTATTATATTTATTCGGCGTAGCAAAAACAAAGTAAGATCTAAGATAAATAAAAGCAAGTAATAAGTACTTACATTAAATCTTGTATGTCAGGTAGCAAAGAGCGTTATGGCAGCAGCTGGTTCTAGCGCGGTGTTCTTCCTTGGAACTAGAGCCCACTACCAAGTAAGTACCACTTCCTCAAACAACATCTGAGTGGTAGAGCCACGCTGCGTTGCAACACGAAATGGGCCGTGGCCGGCTTGCCCGGCGTAATACCACCCTCTCACTGAATATCGGCGTGAAACAATGGCACTCGTTGCTGTCCCCGCCCGATCCTCTAAATGACACTACACATTTACAGAATACACTAAACATGCACACTAATTTAGGCCCAAGACATCGTACTCGTAGAACAAGGGTACGAAGAACCGGTTCACACGCGCTCTACAACTCTACTAGGTATAAACATGTACCTGGGCGCTTCTCTGCTCCTCCACGGTCCGGTCTACCCGAGCCTAGGTCCGTGCCTTTAGAGGCGCCCTCGGGTGGTTCCGCTCCCCGATCCGATCCGAACCCTTCGGAGACTGGTAGGGCACGGGGACGCGCACTTTTAAATGTGCGATGCCGTACCCTCTAGAAATCCTCCGAAGGTGATTCGTTTCAACACGGCTTGAGGTACCCTTTACGTACCTCGCCGCCTCCAAAAACCCCGGTGACGCTGAAAATGACGTTCGAGGCAATCAGCAATCTCTCCAAAAAAAAAAATTGTTGCTGTTGTGTTTCGTCCGGTGAGTGAAAGTACCGGAGGCCCATCTCTCACTCCTCCCAATTCTTACTCCCTCCTCAAGATCCAACTCCTTACTCAAGGCCGGCAATGCATCTGCGATTACTTTAATTTTGGGGGTGTCCATGGGCGGCGGTGATTACTTTCCATCAGGTGACCCGCCTGCTCGTTTGCCTCCTTTTAACATAAAGAAAATCATCATCCTATTATACGTCGCATTGCTGGGTTCAAGCCTTCCCATAATAATGTACAATTTTCGCATGTGCAATTCCCACAGACGGCAACATTTAGGCGGCAGCGCCCCAATGCCCTAAACGCAGCAGCTATATTACAGCCGAGTGGCATATCGCTAGGTTTCGTCGATATCAGTAAGTCCTTAATTTCTGGGAAAAGTGTTTTTTTAATTTTTCGATGCGTAGGTACCCCGAGTTTGTACCTACTTAGTACCAACACACATTTGGAAATCAATGAGGACTTTGCCTAACAGTGGGGCAGATATGCTAATTACTGTAACTAATAATTATAATTGTTATTTATTACATAATAAGAGTGTTTTTTAAAAGCCATTTTAAAAGAACCATTTAAAACTTTCCATTGTGGACCCAGATACTGCAATGGGGCTTTTAGAAGGCCCTAAAAGTATTATATAGATATACCCTCATATAATACTTTTAGAGTTTCATTTACAACAACACACCTACTCCTGGCCGGACTATTTGGGTTTAGCATAAATTCAGATTAAAACAAACTTATTTTCCAAATGTGTTTTTTACCCATTAAGAGCGTTTACGCCACACACTAGCGCCACTAATGAAAATAAAAACATATCTAGTAATTAGAGATAGAAAATCAAATTATGCTCAACAAACTATTTGAATGAAGTAATTTAGCATTTTTACGTCACCTAATGAACACCTCACATGTTATGGTTTAGTTAAATAAGACGTTACGGCCAAACGCCATATTTAACTAAGGTGTTCATTAGGTGACGTAAAAATGCTAAATTACTTCATTCAGATAGTTTGTTGAGCATAATTTGATTTTCTATCTCTAATTACTAGATATGTTTTTTTTTAATGGCGGCGCTAGTGTGCGGCGTAAACGCTCTTAACTGTCACCATTTCTGTATAAGCTTCACTAAATTCGTTCTTCTTCTTCAATTAGAGCTTTGAAGTTGCTATCGGCACGCGGCAGGCTTATCTTATCACAGTCGCAATCGCGATAATTTACAATTTATCGCTATTAAAACACTTATTCGTATTACGGAACGTAGAACGCTACGGTAGCGCCACGAGCGAGGGATTGACGAACTAAAAGTGCATGACGGCGCGGCGCTGCTCTCTAAAATAAACCGACCGATAGTAGCAACCTACCGCCAGAATACCAGCGCTGCAGCGGCTATTGTCGTTGTAGCCTATGCTGAGGCTGGGGCCACACTAAATGTGATTTACCTACTCTGTAAACTTTTTAATTTTTTATTTTTATTTTCTAATGTCATGTACTTACGTACAATCTGTCTGTGGTCAATAAAATGTTATTCTATTTCTAACGCAACTAGTAACAGTCGCGCTGCCACTGTACTATTAGCAACTGGGTTGCTTTTTAGGGTGCCGTACCCAAAGGGTAAAACGGGAACCCTATTACTAAGACTCCGCCCGTCCGTCCGTCCGTCCGTCCGTCCGTCCGTCCGTCTGTATGTCTGTCTGTCTGTCTGTCTGTCTGTCTGTCTGTCTGTCTGTCTGTGTGTCTGTCTGTCTGTGTGTCTGACTGTCTGTCTGTCCGTCTGTCACCAGGCTGTATCTCGTGAACCGTGATAGCTAGACCGTTGAAATTTTCACAGATGATGTATTTCTGTTGCCGCTATAACAACAAATACTAAAAAAAACAGAATACAATAAATATTTAAGGGGCTCCCATATTACAGACATGATATTTTTTGCCGTTTTTATAGATAATGGTACGGAACCCTTTGTGCGTGAGTCTGACTCGCAGTTGGCCGGTTTTTTTCAGTAATACTACACTAGTAATACTACAGCCTGCGGATACCGTAATGTGAAATGGCTTAACGCTTACGTCTTTCCAGGTGCTCCAACAACCGGACACCAGGTCTTACGACTTGGAGAACGGCAACGCGTCCACGGAGACCATATACCAGAACCCGTCGGTCCAGGAGTTGTGGCCGGGAGAACAGAACAGGAACGCGGCGTACCACAACGACCACCACTGGGGTTGTTACGAGAACGGTGACGTAACGCGTGAGTTACTCTCGAGAGGGGACAGCATCGGTTTTGTTTCGAATGAGTTTACTGTTGATCCCAAGCGGCATTCACAGCTATATCGTCACAGAACTTTTTTTGGGGGTGACGAGACACTTAACGGGTTTCTCAAGCCGTGTGATAATAATAAATAAATAAACTTTCCTACACTCACACAAGACACACCAATTAACTAGCCCAAGAGAAGCTTCGTTATGAAACTTGTTAAATGGTTACTAAACAAAGGACAAACATACTTAAAATACTTATTATACATAGAAAACACCCAGACCCGTGACAATTTAGAAAAACAATAATTTCTAAATTGACCCGACCGGGGATCGAACCCGGGACCTCAGAGATAGCGACACCATGAAAACCGGTGTACAAACCACTCGACCAAGGAGGTCGTCAACTTATCTTACGAGTATATTGGGCGGCGTAAAACAGGCTGTGTTGTTTAACCCAAAATAAGTCTTATCTCATGATGCTGTAAAGGTGTATTTTGTTTATTACAGCTGTGTTGATGTTATTCTCTCTCGATTTTTTATTAACTTCGTGTATTGACAGATCAAGTGATTTTCAGTGTCCGACGAGAAAGACAGAATATCAGAAACGAGCAACAGTGTTAAAAGACGTAGCAAACGCCGCCAGAGCGAGACAACACTGTGCGAGCGAGACAACGAAATGCGACCGGCCCTGTTGAACAATATTACCGGCAGGTGATTGGATTGTAGTTTTGATTTTATAATATTAAGAAAAGATAAGGAGACTACAAGAAGGTATAAGCTTCAAACCACAGATCAAATATCTACTTCAAACTTACCGCGCTCGAGGCTCACGGACACATAGACACGCGATAGTGATTTTTTTTTTGAGAGAGATTGCTGATTGCTTTAAACGGCATTTTCAGCTTCACCGGGCTTATTTGGGGGTGGCGCGCGGCGATTATACTTTAAAATAATGTATCGTACGTTATTTTCCATCCCCATACTTTATTCTTTTTAATAAAAATAAAGTATGGAAAATACTTTATTTCCGACTAATGCGTGCGTTTGAACGAAACATTCTTGTTAACTTAATTTCTTAACTAATGATACTCAGACTCAGGTGATGTGAAACGAAACGCAACGCTTAAATAAATAAATTCGGAAAATACTTAATTTTTTCGTCAAATCCTTTTTTTATACTAGTTAGTGAGAGATTTACTTTAATTTCCTGAAAAATAGTGGGCAACCCTAGGCGTAGTCTGTCTGTGCTGTAAGGCAAACGGCTAATCAAAGCAGCCACACCTATTGACAAACTTGTGTAACTAATACATGCAACACTTCAGAGTGCCTAGTACCCAATATTATACATACCTGTGCCTACTGTGAGTTTTGTTACAATAATTTCTAAATTGACCCGACCGGGGATCGAACCCGGGACCTCAGAGATGGCGACACTCCATGAAAACCGGTGTACAAACCACTCGACCAAGGAGGTCGTCAAATATATATATATTAGTATGATAAATATGCTAACAATATTCCCACCAGCTTCACATCGAAACCGAAGTCATCGCGTCGCAGGCTATCCCTGCTAGCGTTCCTCTCCTCGCTGGCCCGCCGCAAGCGCCGTCTGGACTCCGAGCAGATCCAGTACTTACAGCACTTGGAGAGTGCGTTCAACACCTGCACTTATAGGGAGTCCTGCCGGTGCCTGGATTGTCAGGTAAATTTGTTTATTTGCAGGGTTAGCTCTTAAATAAGAGATGAAAGAGGGACAGAGGACAGTGATAAGATAGCCGTTCGTGATTATTTGAGGATTCCGGGTGATGTGTGCTTCCGCATTGGGCCTTATCATCACCTAATATAAGGCGGCGATTTTTGAACCGGTTACAAATTCTCACGTGTTGATATCAACTAAATAGTGCTCTTCCGTCTCTTATTTAAAGTCACTGATAAGTAACTTTTATAATTAGTTATTTATTCGTTTTCTTCATCTTATTTTTGACACCGAAAATTCTCGAAAACGGCACGCATAATCAATAATACAAAACTATGTTATTTCGTGCCCTTTTTTAATTTCGAGATCATCGGTAAGATTTAAAAATCCCCTTGCTGCTGCTTGATACACGCCAGAGTCGTGCGCTGCACAGCCGCCGCGCCCGCCGTATCAAAAAAAAATCGGACGATACAGCAGTGCGGCCCTACACCACCGAAGAGATAATACTAATTCCCACAAATCCGACGTATTTACGTCGTATATACATACGACTAGAGATAGTATATGCCTAGCTCGGAAATATTTATATTTGGATTATATGGAACTCAACTCCCTTTGGTTAGGGATCGGAGGGAGTTCCATACAACTGCTGCGTTAAATCTATTTCTCTAATTTTATCTTATCTTTTCTATCTCTTTATTCTTGTCTATATTATCTCATCTGCGTCTCCTCGGGCGTATTGGTGCATGTATGTGAATATAATTATTAAACATTATATGTAAACGTTTTAATTAAAAGAAAATAAATAAGTATATAATTGACAAATTACCTGCTAATAAATTAACTAAAAGACATTTCTGGCAAGCGTGCCCGCAACCTTAATTGAGATCGAAGATTTTTTTGTGCTATTTGTATTATTAAAACGGGGCGAATTTCATTGTAGGTATATGTATGTATTATGTATCCGTTTTGTACGTTTTATTGTTATATTGTGCAGTGTAGGTCATTAAATGTTTCTTTAACTTTATCTGCGGTTATACTCGTATTCAATTCCTAAAAAAACTAGCAATGGACCGTGTGTGATTTTGAACGTAGAGCAGCACACAGCAAACGCACACATTCACAGCTAAAACCTTACCAAATTCAGAAGTCAACATTTTTACGACTCGCACTTAGCCGATTTTTGGGTGGCCGTACCCACAGCCGTTTTTGTGTGCTGGATCCGCGCTTGTCATGGGGCTGGCGTCACTTCGTGATTCAAAAAAATTCAAAATTCAAAATCATTTTTTCAGTTTAGACTACAAATAGCTCTTATGAACGTCATTATGCCATCGGTTCGTAAGTCTACTCTGGGCGGGAGATCTTGTTCTGAGAAGAACCGGCAAGAAACTCAGCAAGTGTCTAGCTCTTTTCTCCCTTACAGCGTCAAAAATATAGGAAAATGCCCTATCATAAAAGGACACTTTCCATCACAAATAAAAACACAAAATATAAAGGACAATCACACATAAAAAAAAACAAAAGAGAAAATATAATAATATCTACATTTGCAAAACATGTTACCAGTTAAAAAATTTCACAATGTCATACAGCACTAATAAAGGTCAAAATATGTCTAAGAAAAAAAAAAAAACAAAAACAGCAAAAAAACAACAACAACAAAAAACGATGTCTCCATACCGAACTAGACTCTCTGCGGCATTGGTGCCCGATAACGAGAGCGCGAGCGTCCTTATTAGCGAAGATCTGACGCGATTTAGGTGGTTTCTTATAAACGAGGTGCTAAAGAAGCTAATTGCGGGTCAACAGTATTTACATAGTACATAGTTTATGTACATATACATCATATTTGTTTATATAGGTATATTATGTACTAATATATAAATATAATATTGTGTATACAGGGTGACTTTTTTATCACCATCCAAACCTTCTGAGATGACTCCCGTGATACAAACGAACAACTCTTACTATTGGACCAACTCCCTAACTCGAAAATAAAATTCAGCTGTTCCATAACACATTTTGGTCGAATGAATACTTATTGATGTTTTGTAGTCACCCTGTTTGTAATATACAGGATCCCTTTTTTATCACCGTCCAAATCTTCTGATTTGACTCCCGTGTATATTTATAGCTATATAAGTATTGTGCGTCTTATGATGTTTATTTTTTTCACAATTTTTTGTCTTAACCTAATTGCACGTACCATGTTATCTTATCTCTAAACCACCCTATGGTTGACTGGTAGAGAATGCCTCAGGCATTAAGTCCGCCATGTAATTTATGTTGCAAAAGTTTTTAAATAAATAAATAAACAAGGCGAGGTCGGCTACTGAGCCACATTATCATACTCCACCAGCTGTCTTCGTATATGGACTCCAATTTCGCTTTACTAAACTCAAAGACCTAAGAGAGAGAGTACTTCTACTACTACTAGGTACTAAGAACGAATAGTCTACCAGCACACGTTTTCCCTCCTTCCTATGACATGGGGTCCTTCAAACGAGGCGTGAAGAGGCACCTTGTGGGCCGGCAGGGTGAGGGTGACTGATGCTGCGTTGTTTTCACGCTGCACCAGTTGTCCTCGCGGCTGGACTCCGTTTCCACTTAACATCAGGTGGAGTGGAGTCATTTGCCGAGATATGTATAATACAAAAAAAAGAAAAACAAACAGGCAGAGCTACAAACATTTGCGTTAAAAATTATATTAACAAAACAAAAACATTTTAGGCAAAGCTAAGTTATTTGCCTAAATAAAAATATTTAAAAAAATATGGAGAAATAAAGTTGTATAAGTAGGTACAGTAAGGACCAGAGGAATCCTCAACGAAAGGCGTCTCTTTATTATTGGGGGCGTAAGATAGAATGAGACACCTTAATCTTATTTAAATTATCTTGATATTTCTAATAACATTGAGTACAATCCATTAAAAGATCTTGACATCGCCGTCCTTGATGTCCAAGTCCATCTTCTTTTGTTTTCACCGCGTGTCGTCTTATTTTATATTCGAAGTCAGAACGCGACGACTGCCAGTAGGTTCGCCTCTCCAAGCAGTCCCGATCACTACAGTACCTACCTGCCTTTTGATATAGGTAGTAAAGTTAATCTTTAATTGGCTCAGTTAAGTATATATTTCACATTTAAAAAAATATTATTCCAACATCTACATATAAACAAATCAATCTTACAACTAAATTAATGCACAACAAATATCGTAACATAATCAATCATCCACATATAATATAATGTTTGGTCAACTTCACTATAATAATGTTTATCTATAGTTCTTTCTAACACTTTCTTTATTCCAAAACATGGACTGAAGTTAGTTTAAAAGTTATGCCAGTTTTAAACAAAAATAGGCAGCATTATAACATGTTGTTGGCATGTTTTACTTTGAGCGCGCGTTTTGGAATAAGACAGTTTACATTTAGAAGAAGTGTGTAAACAAAATCATCAACAATATCACTTTTTATAAAAAAATATTTACTTTCATAATAATAACATACAAATATAATCATTACAATAATTCACAAATACAAGGCTGACTCTTAACAACTATGAACATTTTTTTCATTTAATTTAAATACCAGATAGTATTAAACATGAGTAGATATATGTATTTACTCATGTGGCATTATCGTGAATAGCAGACCTTATTGTCCCTACAGATGACATCAAAATTTTGAATTTCCGAATTGTTAATCTGCAATAAGCCTCTAACATTCCTTGTATTAATTAGAAGGTTTTTTCTAAATATAAACAGAGTAATTATATAAATTTATCAGCAATGTATATATTTTTGGCTCACAGCTCACAATCATGCAATATAATGTAGGTATAAATACCAGCACAGCAAAGGTAACCTTATTCTTTAGCTATAAGAGCTATTTTATATTTAATCTGCAATTAATTGTACAACTATAATAAAATTGTTGAAACAATGAAAGAAACGAATTGATGTTCTATTGGTTTTTAATATAGATAACTTTAATCTATTTAAATACAGACTAAAATGTCCAAATTCAATTTATTTTATACACATTATTGTTGTTAATGTCGTACAATATTTTTATTAAAGCCATTTTTACATTAATCTTTTATTGCTAACAATAAGCACCAACTATTAAGATATCTCACAATATATAATATTTAATTAACTCAATGAAAAAGCATAATTTAAAATGTTTCTTATTAAACAAAATTAATTAAAATTCTTATTAAACAGGAAGTTTAATAAGAATTTTAATGTTAAGTCAATAAGTTGTTTTAAAGAGCTTTAATATGTCAAAAGTTTTCATTAAATAAATTGGTCAATAGAAAATTTCACGTTATAATTCATGTCAATTGAATGCATTTGAGCGATGACATAAAACATTTTAAAGCTCCAAATACAGTTTAAAATTACAAATGAATATAGTTTAATATAGGTCAGGTCAAAAAAAATCAAGAATATTAGTTGACAAATTTGTCTATGTCATACTCTAGGTGAGAATCAGTGTCTTTGTCTGGCACTACGCTCTTTTTTCTCTCTTCCATCCGAACACACTTCAAGCAAGCCTGCCCTTTTCTTAACCAACACCCTCTGTGGTACATAGAGTTGCATTTGTCGCATAATATTGCCCCGCTGTCAAATGGGTAAAGAATTTCGTTGTTACCACAAACCTCACATAAATAACCCTTGCCGGAACATAATGCGCAGCTTGTGATATGCTTACGACAGATTTCTGTGAGCTCTGTCAGTTGAGACTCTAAAGAACCATCGTTGATAGCCTCCAGATGACCCATGCTGTATTTATTGTTGACATCACCCAACTGAATGAACAACGGTGACAGCAAGCTAGTGCCTTCCGGACAAGCGCATAAATACCGCCTCATCCATTCCAGATCTCTTCTCATTTTGTGCACCCATTCTAGCTCAGCGATGAAGCTAAAAAGTCTAGGGTTGATACGCTCGATGTCTATGTACGGTCGACTCCATGACACCGTCAGCATTTGGTACGCTACACGTGAGATGTATCTTTTTTCCCAATCCCAATTGTGGACTACTCGTGCTGGTATTGCAAATTGGTCATTCCAATGGCAAGTGCTGCAGAAATAGAGACCTGTGTAGTCGCACAGCCGAGGCTCGTTCCATGAGTCTTTAAACGTCAAAGCCGTATGGCATTCCATACACTTGTAGTCTTGGGCAGCAAGACCTCTTTCAGGACATATGCTCATCTCAAACTGTCCTTTATCCGCCATAACGATGTGCGCACACATTCGACATATCTCATCCACGCATTTATAGTGACAGACATAATTACAATCATCACACTTGTATGAGCTTTGCACTATACTCCAAATGACACCACTACAATGATCGCAGTACTGTTTCCTGTTGTTAGCTGTCAATTGTTGTTCGAAATGATGTCCCTTGATAGACACGCGCGGTCGTATGTGCCCATCGCTATCTTTAAGATCTTCTAATCGTAATCGCAGTTCAACCAAGTACCTAACTAGCCATTTCCTCTCTTCAGAACACTGTGGTGTGTTCAAAACGAGCTCTTTACATTGTTTTACGGCTTTCTCTAGCTCCTCCCGCGTCGCTGAGCTGTGTATCTTCAACTTCTTGTTCGATATAGACTTGGGTACGTAGTTTGAGTCGTAACTATCGTCAGCTGAAACGCATCCTGATGTGGACGATGATGCAGAAGACGTTGAAGCCACTTCCGCGCTTCGTGGGCTGCAGCAGATCAAGCTATTCGTGTATTTTGGCGAGTCGTTAGCGAGCGCTGCAGCCATAGTCAGATTAATCAGCAACAAAGGATTGCTACGTACTTTTGCGTTTAATATCACAGCACACAAGTTTTTACGTAATTTATAAGAGCGTTGGCTCAAACACGACAATTAGGCATCTCACGCGTAACGTCACTGATTACTCATTATTTCCGCGTGCTAATTCTCATTGTTTTGGTGGATAAAAGAATTTTTAATAATAATGAAATACGACTACGATGTCATCATGTTTGACAAGTTGTCAGGCGCGGTGACAGCTGTATTTGGGTAATGTCAGTCAGTCAAGTTAATATTGATTAAATCCGTTCTGTTTCACGCAAAGACGACTCGATGCTTTCAATTGAACGAAATTAAATAACAATTAACGTTCCGAGAAATGTCCCAGCCCAAATACAACGAAAACAACGGCACTACCAACCTTACAATTCAACCGCACCTTTCCCGGAAGTGCGATTTTACACGAAATGAGCTTAACCTATTACGAACTATAAAAATACACAAAATTACACCGATTAACCTAGAGGGCCGGTAGTAACTACGCTCTGCTACCAAAATGTTGCGGAAACCCACAACACACACTATGCTACTGTTTAAAATTAGGTTACAACTAAAAATCTACAAAATCCACTCACAGTTCCATGCCGCTCCCGCCGTCCAGAACGGGATCCATATGGTCCGATGGGGCCCGAATCCGAGTCCGGGTCTTCTAGGGTTCCCTAATCACACCCAAACTACCCCAAGTGCACTTTCCCCCGAGGAAATACCTGTTTACTCCAGCAGCGGTGACGCCGACATCCAGGCGATTGTACTCCCGTTGCGATTCGCTTACGACGTACACACTCACAAAACACAGGTTGCACAATACACTTAATTAGAGTAATACGGCTCCAAATGCCCTTATTACTACATAAAAACTATTTAATTATCAACACACGATAACCTATCAACCAGCCATAGTTGCCTTCCCGAGACAAGTGTACCAACAAAGAAAAAAAGAACAATTAGTGATGGGGCCATTATGCCACCAAACAAATTGAATCTCGATAATCGATTCGTCCATAATACAAATCAAAGTTTTATTTCCAACAAAAATAAATGCCTGTTTATTTGCAACAGTACTTTTATACTATGCCGTATCAGAAACGAAACTCAATTAAATGCTATTTAATTTACATAAACGTTCGAAATGAATAAAACTGTTTAAATTATTGTATTGTAAGAACTATAATATCACATATTAGCAATAAATACATTTTGTGATGTACTTATCGGTTGAAACCTGTTGAAACGGATATACATCTACCTAGACTAAGGGCGGCTAGCACAATGCCTCACTAAATACGTTCTGTCTCTTCTTCAACTTCCAACAAATGCCAGTAATGGAATGACGCGTTTAGCGCTAAACGCATTTAGTGAGTTTTTGTGCAAGCCAGCCGGATACTGCTAGTTATTTTACATTTAACCACAAATTAAGTTATGGTTACAACCATTTTCCATTTTGACGACCTCCTTGGTCGAGTGGTTTGTACACAAGTTCTCATGGTGCCGCCATCTCTGAGATCCCGGGTTCGATCCCGGTCGGGTCAATTTAGAAATTATTGTTTTTCTAAATTGTCTCGGGTCTGGGTGTTTTATTTATCGAGTTTCATAACGAAGCTTCTCGTGGGCTAGATAATTAGTGTAAGTGTAGGAAAGTTTAGTTTATTAGTTACAATTGTTTTTAACCTCGTTTAATTTAAGTATTATTTGTAATTAAACTCATAAGTTTTGCATAAAAAATATTCCTTTATTGTTTCTTCGCCGGCAGAGCCGTTACTTCGACTGTGACGAGAGTGAAGAGTACAGCTCGGGGGAGAGCGAGTACGCGCCACCACAGTACGTCGCGCCCGAACCATTCGCGCCGCAGTATCCTGAGGAGGACAATGACGAGGTACTGGCAATACTGCTGCACAATGTGTCAAATTACCCCAAAATCGAATCACCAGCTTAGTTTATGCTCTGACTTCTTGGCGGGAAAGTGAAGAGTCATGTCTGCAGTTTAGTTTTAATTTCTATGTGTTATGTCGAAATGGTGGATTATTAACCGGTAAGTGTTCGTGAGTGTGCATGAGTGTTGGCAAATGTAAAAAAACAACTCTAGTGCAACGTCACTTTTCAAATTCTCTCAAGAAGTCCGCGTGAGGACTTAATAAAGCCCCACATCTTTACTGAGATACTCGAGGGGTTGGGGTTGGGTATATCATTTATCACTTCTCATTTCTATTATCATTCATCAACATCATGCAAGAAGGAAATATTGTATTTGATGTATTACTTGTAAGAAAAATTACTTTGATACTGGCTAAATGTGCTAATCGCACGAAGCCATCAACTAAAGAAAACAAAACAAAAGTTTATGCTCTATTGCTGGGGCACGTGGCAAATGACTCCATAACAAAGAGTAGAGTTATATGCTCCATACTACCTGATATGAACTCCATACCACCTGATGTTAAGTGGAAATGGAGTCCAGACGCGAAGACAACTGGTGCAGTGTAAAAACAACGCAGCATCAGTCAACCTGAGTCTGTCAAGTCTGCCGGCCCACAAGGTGCTTCTTCACGCCTCGTTTGAAAACTCAAATTACTAAAGCCTAATAAAGATTCAAATTAGTTTCTGGCTAACTAACCCCTATTTCTTAAAGATAATGGGAAAAAAATCGAAAACTGGTGCTACTACGATAAGCAACTTTAGTGCCTTTCGAAGCACGGCGTAGCTCGAGATGATACATTTTTGATCACCCATCCGATGACTGGCCTTAGCGAAAGTTGCTTAAGGCGACGCATCGCTAAACAATTAATCTAATCTAATACGGAGCGTTTGCGCCCCGTACCATAAGAAAAACCGTTTATTTTTCTTTCAAATTAAAACTACAAATAAGCTAAAAAAAATTAACTAGCATATTGAAGTGTGTGTTATTATGACTAATCTACAGATGCTTAAATCGGTCTGGTTAGCCTGTAAAATGCAAATCTATGTTTTAAAAGAGGTTACTTTGATATTTTTTTCTCTGTTATAAAAGTTAACAAATCGTGTTTCTGCAACTAGCAACTCATGTATATACTTATGGAGAGCAATAAATGATTGAATTGAATTGAATTGAAGTCAATTTAATGAAAAATCATGTCATCAAATATCACTTTCATATGTTTTGTAATTGTTGGGAAAAATCAAGATCCCGCCACGTAAATTTCCAATGCCTCGCCTTAATCGGCTATCGTAGACCGGGCGCGTTAACTACTACGCCATCGATTTTTTTGCCTTTTTTATATTTATTTTAAGTGCTAATTGCTGCACATAAGCTGCATTAAATAATTATAAAATATTGTGAAAAAATTAAATGCCCACCCGACCCAGCCAGGAATCGAACCTGGGTCTTCTGCAATCCCTGCCTGCCTGCAATTGGCGCCTGTATTTATTACAGCATAACATTGCCGATCTTGAACCGAATTTTGTTTTTTTTTAATTTCAGGTGTTTGTAGACACAGTGCCTGATGACAGCACATCAGCTGACATGCTGCTTGAAGCCCCGCCGCCGCCGCCGCCCGCCAAGATGTCGGTCTCGTCCGACGAGATTGACCCTGAAGATGATATGCAACTGGAGGTGGCAGCTGGGACGCCTGTACTGCTCAACTACTTGCTGACACATCCCATCACTTGTGCTATACAATAGGCCGGTTGGATATCTAGATAGCCAGCTACCAAGTTAACTGGCTGGTTAGTTGACTGGCTGGCTAACTGCTTGGCTGTCTGGTAGGTGGACTTGCTATCGTCTGGTTGGTGTGCTGTCTGGTAAACTAGGTGGTTGGCAATATGTTGGTTTGTTTGACTGAATAGTTGGTCTGTTACGTGACTGGTTGACTATCTGTCTGGTTCTTTGTTGGTTTGCTGGCTATTTGTCTGGTTTTTTGGCTGGCTGGCTAGTTATTGTGAGCTTTGACATGCTGCTTGAGCCTCGCCGCCCGCTAAGATGTCGGTCTCGTCCTACGAGGTAGACCCTGAGGATGATATGTAGCTGGAGGTGGCAGCTGGAAGTCCTGTACTGCTCAACTATTTGCTGACACACGTTATCACCTGTGCTATACAAAAGGCTGATTGGCTACCTTACTGGATGGCTATAAAGCTAGTTGGCTAGCTGGTTAGTTAACTGTATGACTAGGCTAGCTATTGGTCTAGTTGTTAGGATGGTTGGCTGGATGGCTATTTGATTGTCTGGCTGGCTGTGTAGTGGACTGGCTATCTGGCTAACTGGCTGGCAACTGTCTGGTAGGTGAGCTTGCTGTCTCTCTGGTAACTTGCCAGTTGGCTGTACTCTGGTTAGCTCGCTGGCTGGCTGGCTACCTGTCTGGCTTTTTGATCTTACGAGGTGGATCCCGACGATAAGCAACTGGAGGTAGCTGCTGGAACTCCTGTACTGCTCAATTATTTGTTGACGCTTCCCATCTACAATAGACACTCAGGAAATCTCTCTTAAGTGCTCAGGGGTCACAGTTTTGCTCTGTATACAACTAGTTGTCTAGCTAGCTAAATTGCTGAAAAGTTCGATAATAGGCTGGGTAGTTAACTAGTTGGCTGGGGGGCTAACTTGGTGGTTGGGTGGCTAGCTAGCTAGTTTTGACCAGTTTTCAGGATGGCTGACTGGCTAGCTAGATAGCTTTTGGCTGGATGGTTGACTAGCTAGGTGAATGGTTGGCTGATAGGCTGGCTGGCAGCACAGCTGAATAGCTGGCTACTTGGTTGGCTGGCTGGCTAGGTATAGTGAGCGTTGGCTTTTATTTTAACAACGTACTTTTGTTTCCATACTTTTCTTCTTAAGCTATGGCCCCAAGTTGCCTAGTGCAATTTTTATTCGCCATTCATATTTAAACTCACAATTGGCATCTTTGAACTATTTCGGTTAGTCTTGTTCTGTTCGCTAGCCTTGCCACCATCATCTCTAAATCTCATAATATTGCATACTTACTCACTATTGCTAATTACCGCATATTTTCATATCAAAATATTTTTTCGACCTAATTTCTTAGAGAGTATGTTACAATGTAAATCCATAGTTGCTAAATAATCGTTAATGATAAAATTGACGGCACAGTGCGACAGCGAGTCTCCAAATGTAATATTCATTGAAGAGCGAGACTGAATGCGTTTAATATTCAGTCACTATTACTGTAGAAACATAACTTTATTCGGCCTAAAACTATGTTAAACTAAATTATTAAGTATAAAGTCAGTATTACTAAGATTTAAAGATTTTTATTATTGCGATATTAAATGTAGGTAGATTGATAATAACCGAACTACCTTTAAACCTAATAAGCATAAATATGCTTGTGATAAGCTTAGGTTTTTTAAGCTCGATACTGGTATAAATCTCGTTTAAGTTACCATAATAGTTTTGAGTTTACTGTATAATCTAAATATTTATTACCTAATATGTATAATATAAAAGGCGTCATAAGTATAATATAAGCTTAAGCGAATGACAGTGTTCAAGAATCTCTATTGTTAGACATTTTGATAGGATAAGTAATTAATTAGTAAGGTGCCGAATATAATGTTTAATTATTATTATTATTTACTTATAATAGTTATATTAAATATATTTCCAATGTCCAAAAGCTAATCATTGCCATAACATGGGTTTCCTGCGTTATACCGAAAGACTGCGAAACTTACTTCGAACCTACATTGATGGCTAAACAATGCCGGTTTACTTCTCCTCAAGATCCAACTCCTTCCTCAAAGCCGGCAACGCATCTGCGATTACTTTGGTTTTGCGGATGATTACTTTCCATCGTGACCCGCCTGCTCGTTTGCGTCTAACATTAAAAAAAAATCGAAACCCTATTTCATTGTTGTACGTACACACGCCTGACTACATCCGACCACCATAAACTGTCCCTCAATAGACTTTGAGTTTTATGTGTAAGACATATGGTTGACAATGTATTGAAGAAATTTGACAGTTTTGTGTAGGTTTGATGTGCTGGCGTCTGTACATTAGGGTAGTGCAAAAGCTATTTACCTACATCGAAAGTCTTACCCCCGTATTTATAGAGGAGTAAAAGATCATACTGAAGCAAAGTAATTGCATAAGTAAAATTTTATATTCTCTAGTAAACCGATGAAGTTAGAAACGTCAAACATTAGAATTCTTAGCCAAGCAATAGTTACCTACCAATATCTTTACTCAAGTAATCTAGTTACGTTTCTCAAAGAATTCATAGTGACAAGCTTGTGACAAGAAAGGTGACAAGCTAGTTTTGAGGTTATATTCCGTGTAAAAGTTTGTGTTTTGTCTAAAATAATATAAAATTTATGATTTTGATAATTTATAATATTTTTATTTAATTGATTAAGAAAACTTCTATTCTAATATAAACGTTAAGTACTTATTTAGAAAATGAAATCAGATCTTAGTGACATTTCTAAGAACAAAGTAATTGCTAAGTAATTGCTTGTTTTTATAAATACGGGTGTAATTGACAGATGCTCTAGTAAATTTTATTTTCGATTTTACATAGGAAACCCCTTTGTACAGGATAATTTTTTTTACCAATGCGCAAATTTTCTGTAGCGACTCAGAATCGGTGAGAAAACCACTTTCTCATAGTAACATGTATCGGTTGAAATATGTCAAAAAATTTTGGACTTCCAATACTTTAGCGAACACTTGATTAGCCTGATTTGTATGAAAAGTCTCAAAATTTTTGACATATTTCAAATTGTTTACTTACCGATTATGAGTGACTCCAGAAAATTTGCGCACTGGTAAAAAAATATCCTGAATGTAAAGCTTAAAATTATATTGTAATAACTTAAAATGTTAATAATAAAATAGTTAAAGCAACATGTATTCAATAAACGTATTATACTAATGATTTGTTGAGATCTTTATTTAATTAGGTAAGCATGATTGTGAATGTTATTGTACCATACCATAAATAAACGGTAGTTAACTTGAAAGCGAGTAAAGCTTGATGGCGCAGTGGTTAACGCCCTCGGTCTGCGATTGCTTAGGTTAAGCAATTTTGGCAAAGGCTGGTCATAGGACGGGTGACCAAAAATGTATCATCTCGAGTTCCTCCGTGCTTCGGAGGGCACTTAAAGCCGTTGGTTCCGGCTGCATTAGCGTCGTTAACAACCACCAATCCGCACTAGGCCCGCGTGGTGGTTTATGGCCCCATCTCTCTATCCATCAATGGGCCCAGCAGCCCCAGCAGTGGGACATAATATGAGCTAGTGATGATACCATACACATGGTAGACTATGTCGATCACTTTTGAGAAAGCAAATATGATGATTTCTTTTTATTCAAAAAGTTATAAAAATTGCTAAAGTAGTGGATTTTTGTTTCTGAAAACCGAATTGATTTGTGTTTATTAAATTATTTTTATTAAAAAAAGTCTTAAGTCTGTTGTATAAGTATAAATAATTTTTCAAAGATCTTTGTAGATGGTAGTGCTTTATGCCTGTAGTCCGTTACGTTACATTTGCTTCCTTTCTTTTAAACAATGGTTTTACCATAGCTTAAGAGCGTTTACGCCGTTTTGCTCAAAAACTGTACTTTTCAAACCTCTTAATATCTATGAATATTTACTTTACAAATATGTTAATTACTTATATCATTAGGCGATCTTGTCATCAAAATACTTTGTTGAAAACATTTTTAGATTTGTGGATATTTTGGAATTTATAACCAGATAATTGAACAGAGGTTTTCATAATTTGACTTTCCGCGTCAACTTCGAAGCTTAAAAATGTGTTTAAATTACTGACAAACCTAAGAACAAAAATTTTATTTCAATTTGAAAGATCTTCAGCAAAATAGTTTGTTGAAAACATTTTTAGATTTTGGTTACTAACAAAAACTATAAAAATCCGAACATTTTGAATTTTTAAAGAAATTATAGGTGATAAAATAATTGTTTTCTCTATTAAACTTACTATATAAATATAAGATAAAAGCTTTTTACTATGGAAAAAAGTGTTCTTTAAATTATGCGCAAAATTCTTTTTACTAAATTAGCTCTATAATTTTTCTATAAATATTTTAAAACTGCTCTAAAACTACTACAAAACTCTGCGTTCTATTAGTATCAAAACAGTCCGCCGCGAGGCCTCTGAGAGAGTGGTCACGTCGCTCGACGCTCTACCCGACGATTTTCGAACAATTGCCGTAATTTCGAAGATAGTTCAAATTTATAGCGCGATAAGCAAATCTTAGTACTTTAGTGAATAAATTATTTTATGTTACTTTTGATGAATTGCAACATTTTTAAATTGGACGACCTCCGTGGTCGAGTGGTTAGCGCGCCGGGTCGGGCGTCGCGCCGTCTCCGAAGCCCCGGGTTCAATTCCCGGTCGGGTTAATTTAGAGAAGGACTGTTTTTCTAAATTTATTTCGGGTCTAGGTGTTTTTTCTATGTTGCATGAATGAATACTTATCTTGAGCTAGATAATTGGTGAGAGCATAAACAAATTAAATTTTTAAACTGACAACGTATATTATGTTGCAGAGATAATGGGTAATAAATTCAACGAAACCCCCCCCCCCCCCTCCGAATCGGGCGTGGTGAGAAGTGAGCTTTAAGTAACTTTCGCAATGCTGGCCCACGGGATGGGTGGGAAATACCATCTATGTGTGTTTCTCTCGGAGGAGGGAAGGAGTGAAAAGGAGGGGATCCTTTGCAAGACACGTAAAACCGGTGGTCCCAGTTTTTGTCACGACTGCTCCGCACCCGTGCCAGTGTGCGCTATGGGCTATGGCCCAATCTCCTCGCCATATCCTAGCAGTGCGACTTTTGTAGACTAATTATTTATTTTGTTAGTAAGTGTATTCCTTTTTTAATTTTTTTAAGTATTCTTGCCTATTATTATGTTTTTTAGAATCCTACTTATTTAAGTTTTTCTTTCAACAACAAAGAAATGATTAATTGTATGGGCAGTCAAATAACTTGACCGAGTTTTGACAGCACCTATTTTATTGCTGCATGATGCGCTTTGTGCTTATGTGGCTCATATTTTCCAAGTAGTTTTTATACAAAATTTATTTTAAAAGGAGATTAGCAAAATTGGGCTTGGTAATAGACAACATATTATTATTGAAATATTCTAAAAAATCGGTCAATTTATTTGACTGCCCATACAATTAATCATTTCTTTGTAAAATATTGGAAGAAAAACTTAAATAAGAAGGATTTTTAAATGTTTCGTATCTCAAACCATCAACAAACTGTCAACTGTCAACGTCATGCAGGGAACAACAGGGACTCTATTTCCACTTAACATCAAGTGGAGTGGAGACATTTGCCGAGCTATGAATAAAATAAAATAAAATGTGTCGTCGTCAAATCAATTCGTCCAAAATAAATCGTTGAGGAACAGATAGGTATTGATTATAATTTTGTGATATAAGATTAATTACAACATTAATAAAAATACATACAATATAATATTATAGGTACTTATTTCATGTATCTGTAGTTTAGCCATCTGCTTACGCCCATAGTTAAAAATAAAAAAACGACGGGTTGCACCCCGGGAGTGCCGGCAGAAGTGAAAACTTGAATATTAACGTTGTGCATTTTTGATATTTTGGAATGGTTAGGGTATAATTTTGCACGAATTGCTTCCAATTATCAGTATAAAAGTACTATCATTTATGTGGTAGAATACAATATTTATTTATTGTGCTATCGTACACAAACATGACAATTTATTCGCGCAAGCGCCCTGCGCCGCCTAAACGAAACAACAGGCATACATTTTCGCCGCGCCGTAGAAAGAGAGGGGGATACTTCCTCTCCTACGCCGCGCCGGCTGTCTACTCTCCATCCGTCTTACGATTTTACGTCTTACATTTTCGATCAGGTCACGTGTCCTGACGCGAATTTAACATTTTTTACCCATTACAAAAAAAATGTACAACGCCGCTAAAGAAGTTTTCACTTCAATAATTTCTAAGTATACCGAAAAACTAAATTCGAACGGATCAAAGTAGTGAGTTTGACTATAGTGAGCAGAACTAGCCTACTCTACGCACACACTCGCGCGCGCTCACAGCCCGCTTCTGTGTGCGTGATATTTGGACTTAAAAACCTAAACTTAAGGTCTCGCGCTCGGCGTAAACGCTCTTAAACGCCTACCCGACCCAGCCAGAAATCGAACCTGACATCGAATCGAAAAAAAAACTATTTGGTCAAAAAAAAGTTGCCAACCCACCTAGTAGTCACATTGCCGGTCTGCGAGCAGTCCTAAATAGACTCTTGCTTGGTTAACATGAAACCCACTTTAAGAGTCTCGGCGTAGCTCTAGTCTAGAATCAAAGACATTTGTAAATGCTGAATACTTATTTGATTTTGTTAAATAATTCAATACCACTTAATCAACATCTTGCCCAGACCGGCCCAGTCGTGATCATGATCGCGAATCGCAATTCATTGGTTGAACTTCACATTAATTTTATTTAAAATTTTGTCAAGTCTACGTAAGGTCTCAGTAAAGTCTCAAGTCCCAACATTTTTACTAAAACTCATTACATGATTCCCAATTTTTAGGAACTATTTAAAGTCACCAGTCTTTTAATTAATTAACCATGAAAATAGCTGTATAGTCTACATCCTTTTGCCAGTCCTGACTCTTGAGCTATACTTATATTTCTCTATGCTCCTGAGTGAAGAAAAACCTCAGAATAATAACTAAAGCTATAGAAACCGGACTAAAATAGCAAAGGTATCACCAGATTTGTGACGTCATATTTGAGGTAATGTAGTGAGTGCCTCTAAAAATGACTCAAAGATTTTTTTTGATCACCGATTATCTGATGACCGTTTGACTTAACAAGACAAAAAATAAAAACTAAGTGTCAACCATTTATCGCACTCCAACCTCCTTTTCTAGCCATAAGATAGAACGGAACTAAACATAGTTGCACGATTTTTATTTTAGCCATCCTTCTATAGCTTTAGTTATTGTTCTAAGAGAAAAACTAAAACCACTTTGTGATGCCAACTTAGCAACTTTATAGCTAGATCTAGCTTTTATTTGGTGACAGCAGCTACAATGCAATAAAACTTGTAGCTAAACTTTTTAGCTACTTTTTGTGGCAACTTTTCAGGAAAAGTGGTAAATGCTGCTATAACTGTGTTTTGCTTAAAGATGTACTGCATAAAATGGGCACCGCTGAAAAATATTCAAAATCAAAGAAAGACACAGAACCCCAGCCATCAACATCTTCCTCTAAAATTGATTAGTTATTAATTTATTTTTTATTTAATGACGTATAAGACATTTCGAACTCTTATTGGAATTATTATTTATGAAAATTAAAATGATTGTCAAAAATTGTCATTTTATTGTAACCTACCTAACTGTAACATTTCGCTAGTCTAGCAACTTTAAGGGGCAAAAAATGCCAATCTAGCTACATTTTGATAAATGTCTAGCAACTGGGTAAAGCTAGCAGTAATTGGCAATGGCAAATCTGCTTTTATAGTGGGTGGTGGGGCTGGGGACTTTTGGGCGGGAAAGTGAAGAGTCATGTCTGCGGTTTTGTTTTATTTTCTAAAATTTGTGTTATGTCGAATGTGAAATAATGGTGGATTATTAACCGTTAAGTGTTCGTGAGTAAGCATGAGTGTTGGCAAATGAAACAAAATAATGCAAAGTCACTTAAACACAAATGTTGAAAAAAATTCCACGAGCAGGGTTTGAACCTGCACCCTTCTGACATACCGGGTCAGGTGCTCTTCCAATTGAGCTATCGTGGTTCTAACCAGCCCGCCGAAATTATTCAACACTATTTTACTTTTTACTTTGAAAGCCAAAGGCGCCCATTCAATGTTAACAACTACCGTCATTAACATCTCGTGCTCGTGGAAATTTTTTCCAACATTTGTGTTTTTGTAATTTGTTTGCAACAAAATTTGCGTTAAAAATTATATAAACATTTGTTAATAATTGTTTTTTATAGTTTTCAATTGCTTTATACCGGTTACAAATATTATTCTGTGTAAGTTAACAAATTATTTTATTTTATTCAAACAGACCAAAAAACTGTGCCCTATTGTACCGTGCGTAAAACAATATAGAATTAGAGGTACGTGAAAGAATTGCGCTGTTTCCATCCCTAGCGCTTAGTCTACTGGGATAATTTAGCGACTTCTAGCGACTTTTGATTTTTGTTCATAGCTAGCGACTTCTAGCGACTTTTCAAGCGTACGTTTAACGACTTTTTGACATGTTGAGTTGGCAACACTGGTCACATCAGTCAGAATCAGAAAAATAAACAAAGAGGAAATTAAAAAATAACTACCTACCTAACTAACTGATATTATTCTGAGAGCTTAGCTTATTTGTCATTGTCCTTGTAGGTACTAGTTTTAATGAAAATGGGGAATAACAAATACACAGAAACTGACTACCACAATATGCTGAAGTGCTACAGTGAGTCCAACGGCAACACGAGTGGTGCTTCAAGGTTGTACTACGAACTATACGGTGTTCGCGTCTGTGGTAGAACCATTCTAGGAGCTCAACGGCGTTTGCGAGAGAACGGCAGCGTCATGCCTTATTGCTATGATCGTGGGTGTCGCCGTAGCATTAAAGTAAACAAGTCATGAAGTCAGTTCGGTGATAGATAACATACACGGAAGCGTCAGCGTTGTGCTGGCCGCTGGCCTGTGGAGAACAAAACAAGCCTTTAGGCGAGCCAGGACACATTCGTATCAGTTGAGTTTTAGGCCAGAGTATGAGTAAGTACGACTCTAAGGTTGCCAGTTTCTATTTAATTAAGTAGGTTCGATTATGAATAGAGCATTTTCTAAGTTATCCGATTTCCTAAAATGTCAGGTTATTAAGATCTCAAATTCCTAGCACTTTAGATTCTCATAATGCCCGATTCTGAGTAGGTCAGAAAATCACATACTTATCCAGAATCTTAGTAGATATGTGTAATTCCGAGAACAACCGATTCAATGTTGATTGGATTCGGTTTAGGCTTTATTCTGAGAAGGTCAGATAATATGTCAATCAATTTCTGGGTACATTTGACGAATGTACAGTCAAAGGGAAAATAAAATATTAATTATTTCAATTAAAATAAAATATTTTTCAAATATTTTATAGGTAGGTATCTAATAAAAAATACCACATGTTTTCAGTAGTTTAGAAATTCAAACTAGTTCAACTTAACTAAAGTTTTCTTTAAGTTGACAGCCAAAACTTTTAAAAATATTTTATAAATTGGTTGATATTTTTCACAAGAGGAAATTTTGAAGCAAGAGAACACCATGCTTTAGGAATATGTTCATTCGGTATCAATGGCAGATACGTCAGTAACCTGAGGATTTTTTTCCCACCATCATCGCAGAGATTAATTTTTTTCGCTTTTCTCCAAATTTCTTTTATAAAATGCAGGTAGCATCCCGATTTATTTACTGCCAGATAGACCTGAGATACGGAATTCAAAGCAGCTAACACGAAGTCAGCCTTAAAATGTTGGATGTCTGCATTCGGTATTTGCACGTCTTTGGGACTGTCAAATTTTAATCCTTCCATGCATTTATGGAATCTTTTTTGGAGGAAAAGGTAGGCAGTAGTATTGAATGGTGCAAATGGTTGAGATCTTGTAAGGACTCCTCAAAAATAGGCTGTATTGGCTCAAATGACTGTGCTACCTTTTCTTTACAGCCGAACATCGCCCATTCAATGGATTTTTTTTCAAAATCTGGGAGTCAGGTCTGTTCACTTACCCGAATGACGTTAGTCATTGGTGCATTCATCGTCAGAGAAGCATTACATGAATCTCTGTTATTGCATATAGGGCCTAACAAATAAACAAAGAATAAGATCTGAATAGTTATTTCGTGTTTTCTCTCTTTTACTCTTAATTTGAAATGACGTTTACATGACAGGGACAAAACACGGAATAACTATTCCGACCTTATTCTTTGTTTATTTGTAAGAGGGCTAAAGTTTAATGTGTCTGATTTTTTGTTTTTGACATTAAAGCAATATTTAGATCCGTTTAATAGTATGCAGGGCCGACCTTTAGCAATTTTAATTATTTTAATGTCTTTGTGATCCATTATAAAAACTTCTCTTGAACTTACAGCACAATTTCTATGACTTACAGTACAGACATAAATGTGACATTGTCATTAAGAACTACCTATTCATTGTTTTATCGCGTTTAATCTTCAAGTGGCCAGTATCTCAGATATCTGTTTAAATTTATTACTAGAATATATTGTAGTTCGTAGTATTTTTACTTGCCAATTGTATCTGACCTTTTCAGAATAAAATATATATAGAATCTGACCTAATAAGAAAACGTTATTACCAGAAATCATCATTTAAAGAATCTGTTCAATTTCTTAATCGAATCGTTGCTAATCGGATGAGATAAGAAACTGCATTAGTCCGAATCCAACTTATTACTAATTCGACGTAGTACTATCATGTCACGGGACCATATAAGAATCTGACCTACTCAGAAATTGGTTTAAAGAGAAAATGACTTTCATATCATAAGTCGTATGTCGAAACTGTTTTATTTAGAAACAGACCTATGGCAAATCTGACCTCAACAGAATCGTTCTTAATCGTATTCTAGCCTAAAACTCAACTGATTTAATACGAATCTGTCCTGGCTGGCATAAAGGAAAACAAGTACCTATGTGACAACTGGTGCTTGTGTTACAATAGGTGCCTGTTTTGAATAGTTGACACTATTGCTGGATTGCAGTGAGCCCCTGAAGAAGATATTCAATGAAATCAACTCAACATTTACAAATATCTTTTTGACCATTAATCTCTAAAGCAGAGACTCCTGAAGTGGGTTCCATAAAATCCAAGAGTTTTGTGAAGAAGTCAGCAGGGTTCAGTAAATCATATTTTATTTATGTTTTTCTTTGTTATTTTAAGAAAGGGATTTTTTAAATGTTCTGTAGGTAGATTACAGAACTTGGGAACCAATGCAGTCATGTTCTTTACCAACTTAGTTGTTCTTAAATCAGACACAATAGAAATTCAATTGTTCTATGGCACTGTGGTTACATTGGGCGTCCAAGTATAGACAGCACATCGCCTGACGCGCATGTCTTTACTAATTATTTTATTTCATTTATACGGTTGTACAACAAATTAAAGTCAATAATTATGTCTAAGTTCGGCTTACTACAGGAACTCATTAAGTGACATTATCAACTATTTGCTAATTAAATGTTTTAGATGATTTATGCCATCATATGTGAGAAATATTTTTTATTATCTCCCAATACCTTATTAACATAACCTTATTGGATACCTATTAAAACAATCAAAGGAATTTAAATAATTTATTTGTCAATTATTCTGTATGTTAATTAATGAGATCTTGCAATAAGCCCACTACTGCACTGCACATATCAATATATTATTATCTTGATGTGTTACATTAATTCAAACTATAGAAAAAATAAACTGATTTCCATAATACATTTAATTTTGTTCTCATTTTCTATTTAATCAGACCTTTTTTAACTACTTTTGTCCATGTGAACCATGAGTGTGCTGATGTCATCCCAGAAATGCCACACACTCCAACATTTGTCTCCGTAACTTCTTCATCATCATTATAAGCCCACATCAGTCCACTGCTGGACATGGCCTCTCCCAATGTATGTCACTGAGCCGTGTGTGTCTAGTTCGATTCGGACGGTAATGTCCCTTTCGCAAAATGTCCCGCTTCTAAAAACATGACCTTTTCGCAAAATGTCCCGTTTGCGAAATGTCCCGTTCGCGAAATATCCCGTTCGCGAAATGTCCCGTTTGCGAAATGTCCGTTTCGCGAAAAGTCCCGTCGTATAGTATCACTTTTCATAGTTTTTCTATAATCAAATCCACGTAATATGAGCAAATTTTTTTATTAATGAAATTCTAACATAAAATAAATTCAGTTCGGTAACCAAGGTCCAATTCTCTAAATGTCCAGTTTTCGAAAGTCTATTGTCTGAAAGTCCATTTCTCAAATGTCTTACTCCTTGAATGTCTATTCCCCGAACGTCTATTTACCTGTGTGTCTATTCTCCGAACGCCTGTTTACTTGTACGTCTATTTACTCCTATGTTAACTATGTTAATTAGTTACCTGTTTGTCTATTCTCCGAATGTCTATTCCCCGAACGTCTACTAGATAAATGATATACCTACACTGTAAATTAGGACTAGTTTAAAGTTTAGGAGTGGCTCGTGAAGTCATGACTCTGAATAACTGAACCGATCCGTGAGCCGTGACGTCACGTGACAATTTGACGTGGCAATTAATCCTTAGCCATGGTTTCTGGAACCTTTAAATCAGCCAAAGTATTGAAACTCAAATTTTTAACATTCAAAAACCGTTTTCTGTACCCGTAAATTAAATTTTTCTTTGAACTGAAAAGTGGCACTTCTTTTCCTTGCGATTTTAAACTTTCGAAATTGTCTTCATATACACCCTTTCGGTCCATTAGGTTGAATTCTTAATACACGGAGACATTTTAGTGGCTGTTTTCCCGCAGGTGGGTAGATCAGACCATGAAACTGAACAACTTTCCCATACAAACCATGCTCGGTCAATAGAGGCTTTGTATAGAAAAGTGAAAATCTTTACACACTTGTATCTTACATTGGTCAAGTACTCTATCCACTTCATATAAGCGTGGCAATGCATATTTCACGATGACAGCATCGCTATAATGTGCTACCATTTTTATTTGTAAGACTTTAATTAAATTAATAATATAATAGTTTCATTTTTTCGGCTTTTTATAAAATATAATTCTTCGATTTTAACAATGAATTCTGACACACATGATATACATATAATTAATAAGTACAAACGGTGGACTTTATACCTCAAGGCATTCTCTGCCAGTCAACCGTCGAGCCAAACAAAAATAAACAGATGGATGTTTGGGGAGTTGGACATTCTGGGAATTGGACGTTCGGGGAATTGGACATCTGGAGAATTAGACGTTCGAGAAATGGACATTCTGGGAATTGCACGAAATAGACAGACTGAACGTTTGGGGAATTGGACCTGGGTGACCGGACCCAATTAATTCTTTAACTAGGTGATGCTTCCGTTTCATAAGATTGAGCCATCAGTATCCTGATGAAAGACGTATGAATGTAACTTTTGATATAAATTGTATTACTTTTTAATTGTCCTTGTATTGTAAGATAGCCTGTATTAATCTAAAGAGGATTAGCAAAAAGTTTTCATGTGATACGGTTCTACGAATGTGGGATTGTGGTAGGCTAGGTACAGTCAGAGCAGATTATATAATAGGTTTAGTTCGGTAGTAAAACTGTTTTGAGAACGGGCCGTTTTGATAACGGGCCGTTTTTATAATGGGCCATTTTTATAACGGGCAGTTTTGACAACGGGGTGTCTTCAGCACGGAGGACATTTTGCGAAAGGGACATTACCGTCCGAATCGGTCAAGTTAGCAAGCAGCCTCACCGTGGAATTAGATGGTTTTGACCACAGATTTTTATTGTTCTGTGGTTTTGACTATGTCAAAAAATACAGTGAAAAAATTAAACGCCCACCCGTGCCAGCCAGGAATCGAACCCGCTATGCTACCAGGAAGGCTGACATAAGCGCTGAATTTTGTCACTGCTTTTTTAATTTTTGAGTGCTAATCTCAGAACAATAAATAAAGCTATAGAAGGATGGCTAAAATAAAAATCGTGCAACTATTTTTAGTTCCGTTCTATCTTATGGCTAGAAAAGGAGGTTGGAGTGCGACAAATGGTTTACACTTAGTTTTTATTTTTTGTATTGTTATGTCAAACGGTCATCAGATAATCGGTGATCAAAAAAAATCTTTGAGTCCTTTCTATAGTCACTCACTACATTACCTCAAATATGACGTCACAAATCTGGTGACACCTTCGAAATAACGAAAGAAAAGGGACAATCGATCTCTTTCCAATACATCACTTAGGTTGATTAGTTAAAATAGTACGAACTGATGAATGAGTATTGCTATTTAAGTCCTGTTTCTAGTGCTAATCTCAGAATAATATAGTGCTACAAGGATCTTTTGGCACGTGGATGACAGTAACATGAGGGCGTGGGTGTGAAATTAGGGTTACCAGCTAGCAAAAATATCCTTAGTTTATGGGAATTGTTTAAAACTGGTTCCATATTCCGTAATTAAATTTTAATTTAGGAAATGTTTAAATGATAGGATTCATTACATGAAAAGAAAGTTAAAACAATGTGAATAAAACTAAACAAATAGTAGACTGTACAACAAGAGCATAAAACGAGCCATTTTACCCGAGACGTGCATATAGCCACCCGAGCCGGTACGGCGCCGGCGAGGGTAAAATGAGTTTTATACTCGAGTTTCACACTCTGCTTTTCACTTCGATTGCAGGACAGGAAATAAAACAAGGATTAAAGCATATACAAGAAAATTTAATAAATTTTGATAATGTAATTAAATGACGAATAATTAGCTTCCCGCCACACAATTTTTCTTATTTTACTATTTTACTGGATGATGCTTCAGCCAATCTTCCTTCATTTCCAATTCTTGCAACTGTACGTAAAGATATACCTGAAATCGTATTTTCTTTTAATAATTTGAAGGAGAAATTATAAAATGTTTTTTATAATTATTAACGCAAATTTTGTTGCGAACAAATTACAAAAACACAAATGTTGAAAAAATTTCCACGAGCAGGATTTGAACCCGCACCCTTCTGACATACCGGGTCAGGTGCTCTTCCAATTGAGCTATCGTGGTTCTAACCAGCCCGCCGAAATTATTCAACACTATTTTACTTTTTACTTTGAAAGCCAAAGGCGCCCATTCAATATCAACAACTACCGTCATTAACATCTGATCATAATATTTTTACAAATACTAAAGATCAGTTAAGAAGTAGGCAAGCTATTTATAAAATGTTTTTTATAATTATTAACGCAAATTTTGTTGCGAACAAATTACAAAAACACAAATGTTGAAAAAATTTCCACGAGCAGGATTAGAACCCGCACCCTTCTGACATACCGGGTCAGGTGCTCTTCCAATTGAGCTATCGTGGTTCTAACCACGAGAGAAATTATGTTTCATAAGCCTACAAAATGTGAATTAGTATTCTTGGTAAGTAATAACGGGGAGATTTACAAGGTATGCTATGTTATCACTTACCTGTTGCAGCTGCGACGCGCTCATTTACTCTTTCAAATGGAATAATCGGGGCGCTAGATTGTTTTTCTTTCATGAAAATATCCTTCACTCTTAGCACCACCTCTCTAACACCACTTTTTATCACTTTTGGCATATTTTGTGATATTTTTATTTAAATAAAACCGCAAAATATCCACAAGAAACATCAACTTCAGCTATCTGTCAAAAGTGACGTTTTACATGATGGCGGCGTTAGTTCCGATTTCGGCCGCGTGCCAAAAGATCCTTGTAGCACTATAACTAATTATAAGTCTAATCATTAATTCACTGGAGTAATCTGACGTTTACGGTGTTCCCAGTTTCTGATGAACAGAAAATAGTGTTGTGACAAGAAGATTGACATCAATTACTCACTCATTTATTCTCATTAAATCAAATCACATTACTCATTTTATTTACTTTATTAAGAAATCTCCTAGGCCAGTTTTGTTTAATTGATATAAAAATATTAGCATTGCTACCTTTAAAGGCCAATAAAATAATGATAACTTTGAAAAGGCGAATTACTCGAATTATATAAAATTAAACAAAAATGCAATGGATATATTTTTATTCGTCGTCGTCAGACATAGAGAAGAATCGTTCATGAATGAATCCTTCAATTGGACTAGTCCACTTAGCAAGTATATCATTTAGTTTATTTAGTTTCACTGAAGGAGAGTAAAGCGAACAGATAGATTACGAACAGCGCGTGCGGAAACGAGACAGTTGCACCGGTCGGAGTCGGAGTCTGCCCGCACTCAATTTGACGTCTTACGGTATGAAACATTATTATTTTTACGGCTTATTTTTACTTGATTATTAGTTGGTGGCGTAATTTGTTTACATTTAGAAATTTGATTTTGTTATCTATTATTCAAGTCTGCGTCAAAATAGGTATAAGCGCGATCCGTGCTGCATGCGACAATAACATTATTTAGTTTTAATAATTGTACTGTTTGACGATGCTTTTAAAAGTAATTGTAAATAGTTGATGTTTTAGTTGTCGTAAAAGTAACCCATGTGAAAATTCACTCGGAGACAGAGAAGGTGCTATGTGAGAAAGTGATAAAAAATGGTTTTAGAACGGGTTAGAGTTATTTTTCATTTTGGAACGGGATCGAGTGATTGTTGACGTAAAACGGTACTATATTGTTGAGAATATCTCCATTTCAACGTTATTAATTTATAGTATTCTGTTTTGTCTTAATTGTTATGCAGTAAATGGTACTCCTACACAGTGGTTAAATCTGTATTTTTCTTACAAAAAGATGGATGATGTAAAAAATTGTAATAATTAAAATACTCGTACTTCCAAAGTTTTCTAATAATAACAGCTCCCAAAGCAAAACAAACCCTGACAACTAAACTGTCAGGTGAAATATCTCGGTACAAAAAGACATTCATATACCTACCTATATTATAATTAATTAAGTACCTTTTTATTATAAACGTTCATACTGACTTTGTGTGAGTGATCTGAATGACAATGAACGAAACGCATCACTAGTACAATAAATGTGGCAACATAATTTTACAATGTGACATTAGCATCTGTCAGTTTACTCCAGTGAATTAATGATTAGACTTTAGTATATTGTTCCGAGGTGCTAATAGCGGCACAGAGCGCCATCTATCAAACGGTTACTGCAACCGATGGCCATGCAGATTCACCTTTGCAGATGAAATACCACAAATTTGATACCACAACGCTATAGTTTTACTTTTTATTTTCAATTGCTGCACTGAAGCTAATTTAAATATTTATAAAATACAGTGAAAAAATGAAACGTCTACCCGACCCAGCCAGGAATCGAACCTGGAATTTGTTATCGTTCAAAAACATTTTACTTGGATAATATTCATGGAGTAAGGAGATATTTACAGCTAACTCTGAACGTTTTATGGCTTTGAATGGGATTCTTTTTGTAGAAATCCACTCATATTTCGAAATTCCAAGGCGCCGCTACGGACTTAACCACTATTTAAAGGATATTATTATGTATTTTTCGTTTCGATTGCTTAGTAAAGTAGTTCAATCCATGAGCTTGAAAATTGCCGTCAGCGTATTTAATTGAAAACTAGCTTCGGAATTTTGGCTTTATATAAATAGATAAGGGAAAATTGCAGAAAGCGAGGCCGCTACGAATTAAACTAATAACTATTCTCCACCATACAATAAGTCAAAATTGTCTAAGGGTTTCAGTTTCTCTTAACAAGAACGCCAAAGTTAGACATTTTATGCAAAAATCACGGTCAAAATGTAATAGGCCTTTTAACAACTGAGGCACTGACTATTTAAGCTGCCGGAACACAACAGTGACCGTCCCTCAGAATTTTTATAAAACAAATAAATTAATCGATCGTGCTCAGTGGCGTGCACTTGGAGATGCCTATGCCCAGCAGTGGACCAGTATGGGCTGATGAAGATGACGATGATGAAATAATTAAAAAAAACTTCTCTATGAATATTTTTTAATTTATTAACAGCCGGTTGAACAATTGTACTATTTAAGGCAAATATAGAGGGTACAGTCATACAGTAAAATAAAGTATTTACACTTCTCTGACACGTACACTATAAGGCTAACAGCGAAATAAGATCATATTATTTATGAATAGTTATAAGTAAATAGGATGATATCGTCGGGGTATTTCAAAAACGCGTAAGTAAGTAAGTACCAAATGCTACTTAGGATATTGGCACCAGTGTTGAACATGAACCAGTTATCCATTATTTTTTTCAATACCTAATTAAAAATAGGGTGTCAGCAACTGAATTTAGTCTTAGAAACAATGGAGTACAGACCACCATTTCGATCACAATGCCTACGCCGTAAAACGACTTTAAAAGATTACTCCTAAACAGCTATAAGACGGCAAAATTACTAACATTTAAAACGCCTACAAAGCAAAATGCCTCAAATCAATATCTCTAAAGCGGTTTGCCTAATTTGCAATACGTCTGCATTCTTTCTTGTATAGGCAGCATAACGTCTCAAAAATTAAAATGACTTTTATACTAAGAAGCATAATTAATCGCTATAAAAAACGGTTATAAATCAAACTCAAATTAATAACTGCCTCAAATTAATAATGTCCTACTAATATTATAAATGTGAAAAGAAGTGACATAGAAAACTCTATGGAAAAAAAATTTACTGAGATGTTTTGCATTTGAGGTATTTGGCATTTCAAGTCTCCTTCATATTACATAGGTATTTTTCACTACAGACAGGTTTGCCGTTAAAGTCACATTGCGTTTGTAGCCATTATGATGTTTAGAAAATTTACTATAAAATCCATTGTCGTTTTGATTTTAGACATTTTGGCGCAGGCGTTTTAAATGTTAGTAATTTTGCCACTTAGTCTTATAGCTGTTTAGGAATAATCCTTCAGTCGTTTTGCGTAGGCATTGTGATCAAAAAGACTTCCTAATTGTCATCCCGTATTTCCTGTTATCATTTGGCGACGAAAACTATGTTGAACACTGGCTTAAAGTGTCGAACACAGGTGTCACAACGAAACGAGACGAGCTTTTGAATAACCCTTTAATAATTTCAATTATAGTTTAATAGCGACCTTATTCTCTCAGCCATAAGAGTTACAGAAATCAAGTGTATATTTGTGAACTTTTATTTTGCTACATTGAATTGTGTCATGTCATCGGAGGTAAATAATGAAATTGAGCAATAAAAATGAGAAACGAAGTACTTACACTACTAAATATATAATATACTATATAAGGGATTAATTTTGGAGCCAAAACAACATGGTATTATTATCTATTTTAAATGTATTATCTATTGCTATGATGTAATTATTTCTAATTACATAAAATGAGCTTTTTACATGATGAACTAATTCACTTCATATAAAATGCTACACAACTAAAACTTAAGTCAACTCTCTTTTACATACATATACATAATTAATTTAGTTTCTTAACTGACATAATTGTAAAATTGCCTGAGCTTTGTAAAAACAATAATTTACGGAATCACAAAAAAAAAAATTACATCAAGTCTCTTCACTGAACGCCTAGATAAATTGTTGAGTTAAGACAACGAGTTCACGTACTGTATTTCACAATCAGCTGTGCTCGATACCGTTAGCAAATTCCCACTTTAGGTACCGGTAAGTGTGTTGTACATCAGTCTATTGATAAGCCAATTTATGTAACACATTTGTTTGTAATCCCTAAAAAAATTAAATAAATAAGTGATGTTATTTCTTTAAAGGTAGTTTGGTACAGTGATGCAGGTAACGTTATCTAGAAAAGTAGGTATCGCTATTTTTTTTTGTTAAATATTGCGTTATAGCCAATCCACGTAGAGCGGTTAGCTAACTTACCGGTAAAAATGCCACACAGGTAACGATACCAAGCATGCCGATAATTTTTTTTAACCGGTATTTTCGTTTGACAGAAGTATCGATATCAATTTTTAACGGTATTCAATGCCCTGGCCAATCGTCAATTGACTATTCACGAAATCGGTAATATTTAAACATACACATTATTAACGTTGACTTTTATATTTGCAACGTCGTTATATAATTTAAAGCCATTTCACATCTTGGTATCATAAACAATCATGGAATGATTATTTTAGAATGTCATAGTGTGGGGAGACCTTGCTTTGCCTATGGGACAGTGTAAACTGATCTTAGAGCATTAGAAACTGATATAATAATAATAATAACTTAAATACTCTTTCAAACTAATAAGCTAAAATAAAACTTTCCAAGCTGTTAGAAAATACAGATCTTGACAATTGACAAAACAATAAAACAACTTTGTTTTACTGATTTTATGCGATTTGCATTTTTTGTGTAAGTATTTATTTATAAAAGTCACACTAACCTTAATTATTATTGTTTATTATGTAACTATAAATTATTATTATTGTTATTGCTATAATTTTGTTATCTCAATAATAAACCCTAGACTTAATACTTTTTGTTGTATATTAAAAAAAAACATCCCAAATTGTCGCAATACCTTTACAGTGTAATTTTAAGGGACTATTTATAATATTGTAAGAGCTGTACCATACCAACATATTAATAAATAATTATGACTATGAATATGTCTTAGTTTTGACGTCAATATGTGTCTGTAAAGGCTTATATTGAATAAACGATTTTGAATTTGACTTTGCTATTTCCAAAGTAAATTTTTATATAATTACATAATTAATCGCATATAATTACACGTTTTATTAAAATGTGTTATATTAACTATCTACAACAATTTTCCTTAAGCATAAGCTTAAAGTTTAATAAAAATCTGCCTATAATTTTAATAGAATTCGAACTTTAAAGATAGTAATAACAAACGAATTTATTTGTCTGTAACAAAAAACACAGTATACAGAAAGGGTAACATCCAAGCAGAGTATAGACACAAAAGAGACAGCAGGAGGTAAGCTAACAAACTCACTCTAGCAACGCACACAAACAACCTCTCACGGAGTCACGGCCACAGATACTCGCAACATCAATACCGGAAGTATCAATTAATGTAAGGGACAAACCACTGTGTGTAATTTTTTGGATTTACCCTCTTTCTGTCAGACTTTCTTCGCATTGACCAAATGTTTGCTGTCTATTGTGGTTTTATTGTTTTCGATATGGATGTTATTTAAGTTTTTAATCTGCAATACTTTGATGAAGTTCTGTCCTAATCATTGAAATACCTTAGGAAATTGCAGTGTATTACCTTATAATGTAGAATAATGGCTCAAGCGAAAAATTTAAATTTTAGTTTAATATTTAAGTTAGTAACAAGTGTAAGTTTTTCTCATGTAAGTGAATTTAATAATTCTTATTAGAAATAAAGATTCTTAAACCTTTATTTTACAGGAGAGCCAAAAAACGTTTTTTTTTTTTCGGTCTCTGTCTGTAACTTTTTAGCGTTTTATCCGATTTTATTGACGTACAGGACAAAGTTTCTTAGTTTTGTCTTCTCTTTCTTAACATTGTTGTTAAGTTTCATAAAACTTAGTAGTTTCAAAGATAGCATGTCCCTTACATTAAAAATAAATGTTAAGATGCTTCTTACGTTACTGAATTGTTTTAGATATAGCTACAATTTATGTTTTAATCCATGTATAAATTTATGGCTATGGCAGAATAACAGGGTTTGTGGGTCTCCTGCAAACACTAAGCCATAGACCTTTTCGTCTATGTTTTTTTGGCAAATAAATATACTTATTAATATTATTATTATAAAATGTTTTTGTTTTGTTTATATATTTTTAACGCAAATTTTGTTGCGAACAAATTACAAAAACACGTGTTGAAAAAAATTCCACGAGCAAGATTTGAACCTGCACCCTTCTGACATACCGGGTCAGGTGCTCTCCCAATTGAGCTATCGTGGTTCTAACCAGCCCGCCAAACCAATAGCTCAATTGGGAGAGCACCTGACCCGGTTCAAATCCTGCTCTTGGAATTTTTTTCAACATTTGTGTTTTTTATTATTATTATATCAGCGATGTTGACAACATTGAACAAACTAAAACATCGACCTATTTTTTATTTGACCTAAGCATGGATTTCTGTAACCTAAAAAGTTATTATTAAACACTGAATTGACGGAACAAAACAGTGACGTCATAGTTCATAATTTCCATACAATTTCTATTAAAAATAATCGTTTAGACAGCTGCTAAAACGTTTCTCTATTGACTAAATCAGTCAACTACCCATGCCATGCTTAAGATGGCGAAATGTGAAATGGCTATTAGCATTCGGCTCCTATTTGCTATTATATTATATACCATACCATAAGACTTAAGTCGCGACATTATCAGCCGCTGTATTAATTCTAGATTCGACTTTTATAATATCGATTTTGTCACCTCACAAATCTTGGAAGTTTCAAACTGTGAATTAAATAAAATTTATTTTTATAATTATGTATCCTTTTTTTAAAATCTTTGCACAATTTATTAGCAGGGTAAAAGCGATAGAAAGATCAAATTATGCTAAGATCTTCAAGGGCTGAGTCCAAATTGGTCTCTAATTCATCACAAGATGGCGCTGCTACGATCTCATACAAGGCTCTCAAAAACCGGTAAAAATTTCAAACCGGTTTTGTTGTAAGTACATGTACAAGTACATGTGTTTTATTACTATTATCTACTTTCACCAAAGTGGGAAGACGGTTGTGGGTAGGTATGCCATTCTCTAGTACGCAAGGTTTACAACGAAATGGTTTTCGATTTGGTTCAAAACAAAAACTTTTGCAAAACCGTTTAAAATCTATATTAACCGGTAATATTAACAACTGAAGTTGAACGAAATTAAATAAATCGTAGTAGTTGTATGTACAGAGTTTGATTTTAAGCGAAAGCCCAGCCTTTTTTTACGGATTCAAGGTTTTTACGCCTTGCAACCGGTTTTTTGATTTTGATCCTTGGTGAGTGGTGGGTGACCCTAAGTGGGAAGATTTTATTTCATTTACCTATTTATTTATCCATTGGTATTTACCAATTACATAAACTAAAATGCATGTATTATAATTCTCACAGAAATTTATGCATTTTGACAATATATTTGTCCATTCGTGGAGCATTGAGTGAAGTGTGGTGGCATGAGGATTTAAAGAATGACGATAGTTATCAGAACATGGACAGAGAGACAAGTGGTATATATCCAGAATCTTGTATAAGTCTAGTTTATGTACGGACGCCTGCACATCGGCCTAACCAAAACTGTAAAATTTCCTCAGTAAACATTCAACCGTATGCCATTGAATTAAAGTTGAAAGTATATTGAGGAAATTTGTCAGCTTTGTGGTAATGTGTTCACTATGCTACTCGTACATGTATACAGGATGTTTGGTAAATAATCACGAAACATAGCCATGCAACCAAGTACAAAGAACACACCGTAGTAACATGCAAAATCATATTGCTTAGATTAATTTTCCATACAAAAACTGAAATTAATTTTATTTCATTTTTGTTCAGGAAATTTGTGGTACCCAAGGTGCAGGCGTGTGTATAGTATGCATATAAAAATATTGCCACAAAATTTCTCAAACAACATTAAAATAGAATTAAACACAAACATTTATTAAGTTCACAGTTATAACATAATTTCATATACCTCATCATTTAATAATATATAAAATGTTACAAAAATTCCGACTTAATAGAGCTTACAAGGCGATTTCTACCAGACGCATTATCGTCACTAGCTCTTACAAAATTTCACTATATAATAGTCCTACAGATAAATCGTTTATAAGCAGTGATCCGAATGAAAATGGCTTTAATACCTGAAGTTGCCGACAAGACATATCTAAGAGTGGTTAAAAAAACCACCAAATGTTCTTTATCAAACCCCGGATCCAGGAAATAGTTTTACATTTTAGTAGTCTGTACCAACATGTAGAATGATGGAATGATAATTTATTAATTTTTATTACTTTGCGTAATTTGAAGACTATTTTATTATTTTGATTGCTTATATTTATTGTTTTGATTAATTTTGTTATGTTTATTAATTTTAATATTTTGACAATGTTCATTATTTCAATAATAATAATAATGTATAATTTTGAATCTGAATTCCCTTTTTATATTAATTATAGTAATTGGCTGCGGCCGTGTATTTAATTAATTAAACAAATTAATGAACTTACTCATATTGCTGTATTTTATAGCAATTCCAACGTCCGCATATAAAAAATATATATTTTGAACAACAGATTACTAAGAAGTGATACCATTTCCGGATTCAATAAAGAATATTTGGTGGTTTAAACCATTCTTAATCATCGCACTACCAATACAATACTGGTGCAAGTCAAAACATACTGACAAAGGAAATTTTGTCGTATTGAAGAACAGTACAGTTGAATTTCAAATATCAGTATATTTTGACTTGCACCAGTATTGTATTGGTAGTGCGTGTCTTGTCGGCAACTTAAGGTATTTTAGCCCGCTTCATCCCGATCACTGTTCATAAGTGAACGACTTTTGCAAACCCCCAAAGAGTTACTTAAAAACTATATTATCTCTAAAGTAATTATTTAAAATAAATCTATTTCTTTATTCTCTATTTGAAATTACTTTATATATATATAATATGAATTTAAACTGAATTGAACCAACTCAAAAAACAATTTTATTACTATTACCAATTACTTTCATTTGGGTTAGCGTTACATTTATCAACGTATGGACATAGATAAACAAATTGGCACGCAGCCATTTCGATAGCGCTTCCAAAACTGTCTCAAACATAATTTCATTATAACCAATTTAGTTAAACAACCGTACAGTAGTACACATTATAATAAAATTAGCACAATTTATTCCGCGTACAAATACAGTTTTCACACCACAAATTTTGCTTTCCACAGTCAAAATCACAGCTACAGTTGTTTTAACCGTATTGAACCATCACAACACTAACTATTATAGTCTTTGTCACATCTGTCATCGTGGTCCCAGTATTTATGATTCCTCGGCACATCGGACACATGCCTTCTAGGCGGGGTCTTCGAGTTAGAGTGTGGGTTCGACTCCCCGTTATCACCACTACTGCGTCGGTTCACCCTATTTCCAGGGCGAGACTCTCTCGAGCTCCGCGAGGTAGACCGGAAGCGTTCACCTTCTTTGGGCGGTTCGTCGTCATCCTCTATATTGTCTTTGGAGCGTTGTCTCGTCCAGTTGCGTTGTCTATTCTTATTAGTATCCTCTTTGAGGTCGCTCTTTTCTCTGCGCCAGTTCTCAACAGGTTTTCTGTTCTGCGCATTCTTCTGTATCTCGTTGGTCACTCTTTCCGGCTGTCTCTCAGCGTTTTGTGGGAACTGGAACGTGTCGCCTTGTTGATTGAAATTGGTGTTAGTTGGATACTGGTTCTGTATATAAGCACCGTCACCTTGCTGTAGGTAATTCAGCATATTCTCCTGAAAATTGGGGAACAAGCGAGTCTGACTGGGAGGAGGGTAATCGGGGACTGTCACTGGGAAAGCTTGCACTGCAGGTGGCAACACTGAGGGATTGAACACCGGTTCATCTTCTTTCTCTTCATCACCTTGTCTCCATGAGTTTAAATCATATCGTTTTGAGAGACAAGTCTTCGCTGTTGCTGACCAGGTCTCAAAGCTATCTTGAGTCTGTTGTTCTTGTCTCAACAGACCGGCACCAGCTCCCAATATAGGTCTCAACTTCGGTTTAGTATCAGCTTCATCGGACAAACTGATCTGGGAGACATTCTGACCAATTTTGTCCGTTGCACTATCCGTGCTAACGTCAGATCTGAACTCCTCCTTCTCCGGGCTCTTCTTCCAAGACCCGTAGCTAACTTCACTGTAGTTTTCATCGGGTGTCAACTCTAGGTGTGATGCGTAGAACTGTTGCAATGTGTTCGGTAACGGTAGGAACTTGTTTAAGCACAAGTCTGATGAAAGTAGAAGCCATATGATGCTGACCGGTGGGGGAGAGAGAAGTCTCAGACGAATAGAGATGGAGAGATCGTCGAGCTCTTGAGACGTGTGTTGGGATAATAGCTCCCTGCCGTTCTGCATTAACTGTGTATAAAAAAAAGGCATAAGTCAAATAATTTACTTAATACTAGCGACTTGCTTGATAAACACCCTATTGCAGCGCCACCTGCCAGGTGCAAATGTGAATCTAAACTGTCTGAGAAAAGTTTTATCAAAATCGATCCAACGTTTAGGAGAAAAACAACAAATAACTTATATTTTTTATTACTTAAATTTTTGGTTTTTCGATGAACGTGGGTTGCTCTGTTAATTAAATCAAGTCAGACTTTATGTATTTGTATAAATATTTCATATTACATGTCTATATATTTTGTTTACTATGATTCAATCGACTGATAGAGAATGCCTCAGGGCACTAAGTCCGCCTTTTACTGTATTTTTGCAATAAATAATATATAAAAATGATATTGCTACCTTTAACTAATACAACACTTAAGATTATTTTAAATCAATAAATAAAACTATTTATTACCTGTGTGGCCAAACTCCTGTGCGCTCGAATATCGTCCGACGCAAGTAAAGCCCTCATATACTGCAGCAGTGGACTCGCCAGTATATGGACCTTGTTGCCGTTGCATAGACGCGCCTCTGGTGATAAAAAAATCAAGGTATTGCAATAAAACTATTTAGATTCAGATTCTATATTTGCGTTATGTAAGTACAATAAAAGACTGAACAAACAAATGGATGTACAGGTGGTAATTAAAAAAACAATTAATTAAAAATAGAAAAAGTCATAAAGTTGATTTGATACTAAAAAATAATTAATATTATGCTGCCGTCATAAGGATAAAGGGCACAACTAACATTTTTATAGAATTTGAGTTAGATACATATTTGGAATCAGGAGAAAAAGGCCTATCTTTTCAAACCATTTTTTCTCCTGATTTGAAAAATGTTAGATGTGCCTTTTTTAATTATGACGGCAGTATGTAACACCGTTAAAAAATTGGTATCGATACCGCTGTCAAACGAAGATACCGGTATGCTAGGTATCGTTATCTGGGTGGCATTTTTACCGGTAAATTAGCTAACCGCTCTACGCGGATTGGCTAAAGAGCAATATTTAACGAAAAAAGTAGCGATACTCTTCTAGATAACGTTACCTGCATTACCGGTACTATATTACCTATTATGAAATAACGTTATTTACCGATACTTATAACTGTCCCACAGCTGGGCAAAGGCAATTGATGGGTGACAAGACTACAAGTGAAACCGATGTATCAAATTAAAATAATATTAAAACAAAAAATTATAATAAGAAATTAAGATCCCAATAATAATAAAACAGATTAAAAACAATGTTAAGATTTCATCAAACTTTATCACTAAAGAAATCCTGTGTGGAGTATTTAAAATATGGGTTCCCTACATAAACTCGAAAATTGCGACATCGAACGACGCGACAGCGAACACGGTACGCCGAACGGTCTTCAAAGCGATGGTACGCCACATCGAATGTCGCGAGATCGAATGATCACAGTATCGACAGGTTAAATCATCGAAAGGTTATGAAATCGACAGTATAGTATATATATATAGGTTTAGAGAATATTTATTGTCTCAAGAAATTACAATTTCACTTAAAAGACAAACTTAAATATATTGCTATTACATGCTAAAAGTGAGCAGTAGTGAGCTGCTTGTTACGAATTATGTTAAATATACAGTTCTTTAAAATATTAACCTATTTTTTTTTATTTGACCTAAGCACGAATTTGTGTAACTTAAGTAAGTAAGTAAGTAAGTAAGTAAGTAAGTAATCATTTATTCAGTGCTTCCAATACATAAACATTACAATAGGTTTCTTATATCTAAGGTATAGTGAGAAACAACTGAAAGGGCTGACCAGCTCAGCTCATGTTGTTAACTTGAAAAGTTTTTAATAAACTCTCAAAAAAAATTACAGGTCTTACTTATTTACAGTTGTAAAGAGCTATTCTACTCTAGTTACTTACCTGCAAAATAGTCCCCCATGAGATTCGCTGCGTTGATAAGGTATTGCGGATTCGCCCTCTCTAGCAGATCCAACTCTGTAAATAATGTAGAAGAATGAATATTAGTAAGTGATGAGTAAAGTGCTTATAAATAAACAAATAAGGGATATATTATTATCATTATAGTCAACAACTTAAAACTGTTTGCACATATAATAATGTCTAAATGCACGATGTCGGTGAGTGTTGATGAACCGTGCGCTAACACACAAAGTGTCCTACATAGTGCATTGGCCTTTAAAAGCTGTTTGCACATGTAGTACTATCTAAATGCACGACTTCACTGAGTGTTGATGAACCGTGCACTAGCACACAAAAGTGTCCTACATAGTGCATTGGCTTTAAAAGCTGTTTACACGTGTAGTACTATCTAAATGCACGACATCACTGAGTGTTGATGAACCGTGCACTAGCACACAAAAGTGTCCTACATCGTGCATTGGCTTTAGAAGCTGTTTGCACGTATAATACTATCCAGATGCACGATGTCGGCGAGCGTTGATGAACCGTGCACTAACTTGAAAGGTTCCTTGCATAGCGACGACGACGTTGAGTAGAGCGCCGCGTAGTAACTGCTGCCGTTGTTAGCGGGTGAAAGAGGCGCCGAAAGCTATATACCTACTTATGATGAAGATGATGATGATGTGTTAAGTTATCTAAGTATACTAAGTTACATGACGTTGTATATTTTGCAAATTATTGTCGAATTTTGACCACTGGGCTTACACTAGTATATCATTATCTTGGTAATGAGGAGTTCGATGGCGCAGTGGTTAACGCGCCCGCTCTGCGATTGCTGAAACGAAGCAATTTTCGCAAAGGCCGGTCATCGGATGGGTGACCAAAAATGTATCATCTCTCACTCCTCCGTGCTTCGTCGTGCACGTCCTGCCGTCGGTCCCGGCTGCATTAGCAGTCGTTAACAACCACCGCCCGCACTGGGCTCGCGTTGTGGTTTACTGCCCGTTCTCCCTCCACAGGCAAGGCTCGTGCCCCAGCAGTGGGAACAACAAGCTGCTTGTGGTGATGACGGTGATGAACCGTGCACTAACTTGAAAAGGTTCCTTGCATGGCGACGTTGAGCAAAGCCCCCCGTAGTAACTGCTGCCGTTGTTGGCGGGTGAAGGAGGCGCCGACCGCGGCTAGCTTGCGAGCGGTCACAGAGCTTTTGAGGGCGGCCGCGCGAAGCGAGAGGAACGCTTGCCTGGAACAAACACGTATATTCTGGCGTGCTACTAATACTTTATATGTAAAGTAAATAGCCTATAATTGTCCCAATGCTGGGCAAAGAGATCCATCATTGAAATCAAGTCGTCACTACAACTGATGGGTGATGGCTTAATCACCTCGCTTGCCAAATGCGGGTTGGTGATCACAAACACGGGCTATGCTTCGAAAAATTCGAAACAAACTTTCCTCGACCTATTTAAAATTAAACTTGTTCCTACATGTGGGGTTCAGGGGCGATTACCTTATTAATGTAAAGGCTAAAAAGTAGCTTAGCCCCTTGTGGTTCAAGAAAAAAAGGGTTTTATCCTAAAGCTTTCCAAAGAGGTAGAGTTCAAAAATTATTAACTTCCAACATATTAATGTACGCCTTGCCCATTTATAGGTTTCGAACGAGTATTTACATTAAAAAACTAACTAAGAAAAGTTAATATTTAAACATGATAAATTATTATTGTATTTTTAAATAAATAATTCATTTTACAATTTTTCGCCAAATCTACAAGATGGGTAGTTACCATAACGTAATCTGGGGGCACGGTAGTGCCCCCGCCAAGTCGAGCAAAAAAGCGGCACGGCCGTACCATCCTTTTCTCGTAACGGTTCAGGCCATTTTTGACCCCCTATAACTTCGTTGTGGATAAAACTAGAAGCCTGAATTTTCAGTAACCAAGCAGGCATTTTATAAACACCTTATATTTCAAATTTCATTCAATTTGAACCAATAGTTTAAGAATTATAACTAGTCAAAGTTTCTTAATTTTGTCACTGACTGACTGACTGACTGACCGATCATCAAAACTCTAAGGCACTTCTAGCAGACATAGAAGCTTCAAATTTAGAATACAATTAGTGTTTAGTGTATAAATCAAGGAAAAACTAAAATATTTTGCAATTTCGGTCCAGTTTTCTAGACACACCAACTGCATAAATAACTTTGTAATCCCATATAAATATATGAGATTACAAAGTTACATTTCCAGTTAATGAATCAGTGTACCTGTATAATTATAATATAATGGAATAATAGGTAAAAAAAAAAACAAGTCTCGCCACTCAGTTCTTCTACCGTAAAAAGTTATGAGATCCATGTGATACCAAGTCGGTTAATTTATTCAGTTCCTACTAAGGGACCTTCTGTCTTAAGTTATTACGTAATTAGCTAACCTAACAACATCACAAAGTGACCATATCAATATTAAAAATCTTATTTTATTTTATTTAATAGGACAACCAACAAAATTAACACTAAATTAAATTAAAGTTGTTTTTGTACAAAAAGGACTTAAGAAAAAAATAAATAAAATAAAAATAAATACTTAAAATCTTTTATGTTTTAAATAAATAGATTGACTTGGCAATCGCACTGCACTAAACAATGTAATTTAACATAATTATGTATTACTTGTGAGATACATTGTGTTTTCATGCGATGGCCAAGTCAATCTGTTTATTTAAAACATTTAAATTATGTAATTAATTTTCATTGAGATATTGTTGCTAAATACTAAAAGCAGTTCTGCGGCGCAATTTATGAACGCAGTAAGTACCACTTACTGTGTTTATGATTGTGATATTTGAGGTGCTGACATTACGATCTATTTTCACGAAACAGTAGGCTTAGCCAAAGTAACATTAACAAAACGATAGCGAAGTTCGAAAAAAAAAAAATGTATGAGATTGACATAAGATTGACCACGTGATTTAGCGCGGCTTATGTCAATCCCATACATTTTATTCGTTTCGAGCTTCGCTATCGTTTTCTTAATGTTACTTTGGCTAAGCCTATTGTTCACATGTTCTTTACTGCGTTCTTAAATTGCGCAGCAGAGTTGCTCACCCCTATTTTCAATCTTTTTTTATTACTTAAGGGTATAAGTACTTGGCCTTCATCTAAAAGTTAAGTTAAGTCTGATGATAACGCCAGTGGAAGCTTACTTCACCCGGAATCCTCAACTACTGAGGCACTGGCTATTTTATCTGTAGCTGCCGGAACACGACAATGCTACAAACATTGATGTTATGGCGACATATTTAGATAAGATGGTGGTAGCTAGCCAGGCGGGCGAACAAGCCCTACCACCTACTAAACCGAGTACACAAACTTGTACCCCCGCTGAGAATGGAACCCGGGACCTCTGGGTCTAAGCCGGTAGTCTTAACCACTAGACCATAGAAGAAAATAAATGACGATCACTGGTTTCACTGCCCCATATGAAGAAACTAGCAATATACTCACTGCAGCCTGGCCTCATCCGGGCACATACTTGTCACCGTGGACTCGAACTGCCTAAGCTTCCGATTGAACTGTATACCGTCCTCGCCCAGCGAGAACTGTTCTAGCTGTAAACATGGACAACAGTCAAATCTTTTATAAACTTTAACAGGCTCTTATAACTATAAAAAAACATACAAATAGGTACATCATCACACCACCTTCGTGCTTCGGAAGGCACGTAAAGCCTTTGGTCCAGCCCCCCGACCGCCTAACCGATCGCTTTGACTACGCATATAATTTATGACGTCATCTTGCCACCTCGCACCGCCTGAAAGCAATATCAAAAGCTAAAGGCTATAGCTTTCGATATTGCTGTCATAGGCGTCACGAAACGACAAGATGACGTCATAAACCACACACGAAGTCAAAGCGATCGGTTAGACGGTCGGGCCCCTGGCTGCATTAGCAGTCGTTAACAAGCGCCAATCCGCACTGGGGCCGCGTGGTGGTCTACGGCCCGTTCTCCCTATCCATCCATAGGGAAGGCTCGTGCCCCAGTGGGGTCATAAAATGATCTGGTGATGTGATTAAACTAAAATATAATACGTAAAGAAAAACCTTTCCTCCCTTTTTGAAGCACATTGCGCGCACAAAGGAGTATGGGAATTGGCACAAATAAAAATCATATAGCAGATCAGTGCAGAAAGACAAAAATATAAAAATAAAACAAAAAACCCGACTGCTAAAACAACTATACCAGAGTGCGGATTTAATTGAGCTAGCCACGGCGCTTTTTTTATAGCTTATGTCACTCCCAACAGTCAAAACAAATCTAACGACACCTCTTTATGTTAAAATCCACCATTCCGTGACGTTTGGGCTGTAGGGCATGCCAAAGAAACATACATATATATACTCGATCGAAAAACATAATACGACGACCATACATTTGACAACCTCCTTGGTCGAGTGGCTTGCACACCGGTTTTCATGGTGTCGCCATCTCTGAGGTCCCGGGTTCGATCCCCGGTCGGATCAATTTAGAAATACCTGTTTTTCTGAATTGTTTCGGGTCTGGGTGTTTCCTATGTATAATAAGTATGTATTTAAGTATATTAAGTATGTTTATCCGTTGTCTAGTTAACCATTTCTCGAGTTTCTTAATGAAGCTTTTCTTGGGGCTAGATAATTGGTGTGAGGGTGGGAAAAATTTATTTATTTTAAAAATTTATAATCCTCCTTCTGACACAGTCGGGTTTATGTACATTAAATAAAATAAACTTTGTTTAGCTTCATACACTGTAAAGAAGAGGTAGGCATACTACGACAAAAGAACTTCAATCACGGTCAAAAAAAATGGGGTAGGGTCGCATTTCGACCACTGGGCGACTTACAACAATAACAATAAAAAAACCAACATACCAGCACCAACAAGGGTTTAAACTGTTCATCCACAGTCAACAAGTCCTTTAAAGACGACTCGCCATCTGCACTGATTTGATACATCTCTTTGCTGACATCTTCCTTTTCAATTTCCACCTCTTTCATTTTGTCAGCTTTCGCATCCATCCTCGGCTCTGTAAGCAAAGGATCAACTACACTAACTGTGACTGTGACAGCGTTTTCAGTTCGTGGCCATGTTTGCGGACCGCACGACCGCCCGCGACGAATGCCACAGGTGTACTGAGCTACTACGTACGGTTGGGTACGCTTTGCACCTGGCCCTGACGTTTTGTTTTTGTTATTTTTTTATATAATGGCATTCGAGTGTACACGTGATTAGCGGACAGGTGCTATGCGAATTGTGGAATAGACAATTCATTGTTGTTGCAATCTGTAGTCTTTAAGCTGAACATTCTGTCATTCAAAATGTTTTCTCGGTCTTTGGGTAAAATATGTTTTATATTTTTTTTTATTTATTATTCAACAATTCTCGTACAGTATAAGATACAGAAATTAACACATTGTAAAGAAGACAAAAATTACTAAGACAGATATACAACGTGTACCATAAAGGTGTGGTCAAAATGAAAAGGTCCAAAGTATATCTGATCTAGATCTTGTATGTGTTGTTTGTTACAAGTCGCGGCACGTAAGTCTAGCGCTGACCGTTTTTGCGCAGAAGTCAAAATTAAGGTATCACAGGGGGCTGGGGGAGGGGGGGCGTGCGTGCGTAGCGCCAATTGGCTCTTTAGTCGCATTCCGTGCCCCACATTGGTCGCGCGACAATACTCATGCGCAGCTATCCCTTCGACGTTTCGTTCAGCGCTAGACTTACGTGCCGCCACTTATACTGAGACATAATTATTAACTTTAGTTTGTCATGTAAATTAAATACTTATATTAGTGAAGTTATGCGCGTCAGGCGCGTATAAACAAGCAACAGTGATTATAAATGTAAGTACACAGAGGTTACTAAACCACTAGGGCTGTGACTTGTTTAATTTGAGTGTGACGACACAATTCAAATATTTATTAAAAAATTGCAAGCCAAATTAAAGTTAATAATTATGTCCAAGTAACTCTACATACAAGATATAGATCAGATATAAAAAAAATATAATGACGATATAATGACGGTAGTTGTTGACATTGAATGGGCGCCTTTAGCTTTCAAAGTAAAAAGTAAATAGTGTTAAATAATTTCGGCGGGCTGGTTAGAACCACGATAGCTCAATTGGGAGAGCACCTGACCCGGTATGTCAGAAGGGTGCGGATTCAAATCCTGCTCGTGGAAATTTTTTCAACATTTGTGTTGCAACAAAATTTGCGTTAAAAATTATATAAACATTTAGATCAGATATACTTTGGACCTTTTCATTTTGATCACACATTTCTGTAACACGTTGTATATCAAATTATATACCGCAGGCATATTACAGAAAAACGCAACCAGTTGTTAATTGTGCAATTGCAACGCAACTGCTTTAGTTGCGGTTGATTTATAGGTACTACGGACACAAATCGCTCAATGTATGTAAACTATTACTTTACATATAGTGTAATCGCAAACTCACTAAGCGAGCGATCTCTTTTTCTAAGAAGATCGTAATCGCCAAAACCATATTACATTTAAACAAAAACATGTTAAATTAATCACGCCAAGCACGTGATATTAATCAGCTGACAATCAGTCAAGTGGTCGGCGTAGGTAGTGCCATATGGGGTCATTCAGACCACAAATGTCAATTGTCAAAATACAATGTTATTTTTAGTTTATACGAAACTTGAATACGGTTTGTTCAGAATCAGTAATAGAATCGATTTCAATATTTTTTATACCATGTTATATTTTGACCAAATAATATTTACAAAATCTCAAATAAATTATACCCTACTAAAAACACACAACGGGGCAGCACAAAAAGCTTGTAACTTCGTGAGTTTTGAAGATATTTTTTTTTATACTGATTCATTAAATGAAAATATTTGACCCGTGTATTGGTTTTCGTATAAACTAAAAATAAGGTTGTATATATATTAACATGGACATGCCCCGGTATTCCAGATTGTTAAATGCACTATTCTAAAAAAAGAAAGAGACAGTAGCATGATGTCTATTTTGCACGAGTAGTTATATCGCAACGTGTCGAAGTCGATGCTTGTACGAGTATATTAGATCTCAATTAAGTTTGTTTTCTTAAAAAGTCCAACGCGGGTAATGCCGTCTCAAAAAACTAGTATTAGTGTACATTTAGACAATTACGACCCACCTTTTCCTAGCATTGCACCTTTTCCTTTAGGCCGGTGTTTGAGCGTGAAGTTGAACTAAACATTCTAGCTATTAGGTCCAATGGGGAGGGAGTCGACGGAATTAGCCGGCGGATGGTTCAACTTTGTATTGCTGGTGTCATCCCTATTCTTTGTCACATATTCAACTTTTCACTCGACACCGGTACGTTTCCGAGTTGCTGGCGTCGCGCTGTAGTCATCCCTATTCCTAAAACCTCAAATCCCTCTCTACCTTCTTCCCATTTTAGACCTATTTCCATTTTACCATTTCTTTCCAAAGTCCTCGAACGCCTTGTCCTACACCAGCTCAGTGTGTTTGTCAATTCAAACCACATGCTTAGTCCTTTTCAGTCCGGTTTCCGCCCGGGGCATAGCACTGTGACTGCCTTGACGGAGGTGGCTGATGATGTGCGTGAGGGTATGTCGAATCAACAAGTCACAGCTATGGTTCTTTTGGACTTTAGCAACGCCTTCAATGCTGTTGATTTCGATGTGCTCTTGGCGATGCTGAAGTTCATGCCGGGATCGGACGTTGTTGTCGATTGGTTTCGCAGCTATCTCGTCAAACGTAGCCAGTCTGTCCGGATTGATGATAAACTGTCTGCTTCTTGTGATGTCACTGCTGGCGTGCCTCAGGGCGGTGTCCTTTCCCCTCTTATTTTGCTCTATATTCATCAACTTCCTTACTCCTCTTCTGTCTTGTCAGTATCACCTGTATGCTGACGACCTGCAGATTTATTCGCGATCTCCAATTGATGATATAGACAACTTGATTGCAAGCCTTAATGTGGACCTAGCGACTATACACGAATGGAGTCGGACCCAGGGCCTAATGGTCAATCCTCACAAGTCGCATGCAATCATTATTGGCGGGTCTAAGCAGTTGCCAAACTCAAATACATTCACGTTCCTGCCCTCTTTCTTGACTCTGTTCCTCTTCCTTACAGTAATGTTGCCAAAAACCTCGGTGTCCTCTTCGACTGTACTGTCTTGGTCACATCATATCGTGGAGGTCAGTCGGAAGATGTTCGCTGCCGCTGGTTCGTTGCGGAGGCTTTTTTGGGGACGGCGACAAACGTAAAGGGTTCCTCAAGCCGTGTAAAACGAAGAACCTTCGGAGATTTTCCAGAGGGAACTGTATCACGCACTAGTATGTGTATGTGTCCCCGTGCCCTACTAGATTCTCCGAGGGGTTCAGATCGGATCGGACGAAGGGCGTGGTGTGCCGGCGTTTCCGCGGTACCAACACATTTCACAAATAATTCAATTAAAAGCGAAAACAAATGTGGGCAAAATCCTTAAGGTAACATATTTATGCTGGCGACTGTACCACGAGCAATGTCCGCTGGGACTTACAACAGCAGATAAGCATAAGCGGTGCGTCACTACTAGGGACGCACCGCTTATGTTTAGTGACTACTACTCAACTATAATTAGGTTTCAGAATGACGTCATCAATGTTTCCGCGAAGGTTTTAGTCACTTGAAAAGTTTTTAGTTAAAAGGGCAAGTTCAATTCCCTTAGGCTTAGCCAAAGTAACATTAAGAAAACGATAGCGAAGTTCGAAAAGAATAAAATGTATGGGATTTTGACATAAGCCGCACTAAATCACATGGTCAATCTTATGTCAATCCCATACATTTTATTCTTTTCGAACTTCGCTATCGTTTTTTTAATGTTACTTTGGTTAAGCCTACCTATTCGACGACGAAAGTATTTTTTTTTTGTGAGTTTTCAGATTGCCTCATATTTACAGCTTCACCGGGTTTTCGGGCAGCGAGAAACTTATAGGATTCCTCAAGATGTGTGAAACGAATCACCTTCGTAGGTTTTCTACATTCTAGAGGGAACGGCATCACGCACTAGTGCGTGTCCGCGTGCTCTACTCCGAGGGGCTCGGATCGGCCCCCCGACCGCCTAACCGATCGCTTTCACTATGCGTATAGTTTATGACGCCATCTTGCCACTTCGCACCGCCTATGAAAGCAATATCAAAAACTAAAGGCTATAGCTTCCGATATTGCTTTCATAGGCGGCACGAAACGAGAAGATGACGTCATAAACTACACACGAAGTCAAAGCGATCGGTTAGGCGGTCGGGCCCCGGATCGGGGCGAAAGTACTTAATAGCTTATTTACTGTCCCACTACTGGGCAAATGCCACTATCATTAAAATCAAATCATCGCTACATGTGGAGTTCGATAAAGTTAAGCTTTCACAAAGGCCGGTCATCGGATGGGTGACCAAAAATGTACCATCTCGAGCTCCTCCGTGCTTCGGAAGGCACGTAAAGCCGTTGGTCCCGGCTGCATTAGCAGTCGTTAACCACCACCAATCCGCACTGGGCCTGCGTGGCACCGTCCAAGTAATGCTATCCCTTTGAAAGCATTCTGACGGTGTTCTTGATCACACGGCTTGAGGTACCCTTTAAGTTTCTCGATGGTAACGCTGTATAGGCCATTTGAAGCTAACAACAAACTATCTCCGATACAAAAAAAAACACGCGGAGTTCAACTTTTGTCATTTAAAACCTCGTTTTCGTCAATATGGCAAATAAAACTCTCACGTTGCATTCACATTGCCTAGTGCGAGTTTCATTTGAGATTCGCTCACGTTAACGAAAACGAAAATTAGTCAGTATAGCATTGAGTTAATGCAGCGCCTCCTGGCGACATATGAGAAGAGTTACAATTTTGCCATGCAAAGGAGATCAATCGGGCTCCATACATTTTTGGGCCTTATCTGAAAAAACCGGCCAACAAAAAAAAAAGTACGTATTGTTAGAACTAGCCATTTGGAGTAATAGTTAATATGGCACAAAAGTTGTAGGATTGCTCTGAGCCAAGTTATACAAGTTCGATGATTCATAATTTTCATACATTTTTATTTTTTTCGTATCAACTTCAAAGCGGTCGCTTGACGCTTCACAATGACAATTGCTTCGGATCATTAGTTCTAACAATATCTATCATTATTTTATGTTTTCCAGCACTTTCAGGAGTCAATAAGTATAAGAAAATGATGAATCTTCGAACTTGTATAACTTGGCTCAGAGCAATCCTACAACTTTTGTGCTATATTAACTATTACCCCAAATGGCTAGTTCTAACAATACGTACCAATTTTTTTTTGTTGACCGGCACTTTCAGAAAAGGCCCAAAAAAAATGATGTCCTTTTCGTTTTCGTAAATGTAATCGAACGAATACCGGATAGTAATCAAAAGTCACACTAGGCACCCAGAGTGACGTCATCACGTTATAATTCCCTAACGTGCCGCGTGGGTTAGCTGCTGTGACGTAGGTCTGCGATGCAATCTGAAGACGTCACTGTTGTTACGTGGGAGCTTATGGAGCGACGCGCTCGACCGAACTAAACTAACTGCCTCCGTGGTTAGAACAGTGTTAGACTCAAGAGTTGCCGGGTTCGATTGCCCATTAACCGATTGCAGCAGGTGTGGTTTTTAGTCCGCCTGATTAGCTACAACCACCATAATCTTATGTCGCCATAAAACATCAAGTGCCCGGTGCGGTGCCCAACCTTTTTTAAAGCATACGCCGACAAAACATTCCCCGAAATCCCCGATAGTTTTGCGGTGGGAGGGGCTAAAACTATATCGGCGTCATCCCGGACGCGGTATTACTCAGCGATGACTTTTCCTTAGCATAAAAAAAGGGTTTAAAACGGGCCCAGCTCAGCTAAATCGGGTGGTGCTGCCCAGACGACCCATTTAACATTATACGAAGTTCCTTATTCACAGCGACACCTCACGAGTGTATGGCAGTTCCTATGTTACGAACTTGCGGCCCTCAGACGCAGCTCTGTCAGCTCACAGGCGATGAGATGATGATGATGATGATTATAATAGGCAAATCCTTAGTCACAGCGGCACATCCCGGGCTCATCTCAGCTCGCTTGGAGTACTCGTTTCACCATAGTGAAGTTCCTATGTGTCTGGTAGGTCAACCAACGAGCGACTACTACTTCGATTGTCGCAAGGAGTATCTATGTTACTGTGACTAGCCCCCTGACTATGAGCTCTTATAGCAGTATTATTGCAGTTGTGGAAAAGAAACGCGTGTATATTCGCCGCTACACGCGTCTCGTTTTCACAACTGCCTTAGTACTGCTATAAGAGCTCGTGGTTACCCCCTAGGTGTCTTCTGACGCAGCTCTTTTAGCTTGTCACCCAGAGTGCCACGTGACTATAATCGAGGATCCTTACGTTGCTGTGACACGTTACAAGTGTCTGGTGGCTCCTACCTTTGGCCCCAGGAGGCAAAAATTCTATAGTGGTATTCTAAGGACATTATGTTACTAGGTCTGGTGGGTCTACCAACCTGCGGCCCTCAGAAGTAGGGTTGGTGCCACCCAGAGGATCCATTTGACTATAGACGAAGTTCCATAGTCACAGCGATACATCCCGGGTGCCTAGTGCGTCTACCAACCGGCAACCCTCGGAGGACGATGGCCTAACTCCTTAAGCTTGTCGCCCAAAGTATCTTAGTCAGTTCTTATGTTATATTGAGATCCTAGGTATCTTGTGTGATGGGTCTACAGCACACAGAGGCAGGTCCACCATAGGCCTGAATGCGCCTAGCTCTCTCAGCACATCACGTGGAGTGCCACAGAAGAGGTTCTTATGTCGTTGTGACACATCTTTGATGCCAAATGGACGCTTCAAGGTAGTAATTTTGGTACTAAGGACATTTAGATACAGTGGATTACGTGACTAAAGTTCTCGTGGGTCTACCAACCTGCAGCCCTCAGAGGCAGCTCCGCCAAAGGCCTGGCCGCGCCCAGCTCCGCCAGATCGTCGCCAGGCCGCGGCTCGCGCAGGTGGTGCCGCCCGGAGTACCCGCGCCCGCGGCCCACACTCGACATCTTATTTACCTGGACAATAGAAAAGAAGAATGAAAGGATGGGGTTACACATAAGATTCAGATAGATCGAAGTGCTACTGGGAGAGGGACACCTCAGCAGGCCCCACTAAGAAGACACCTGAACACCCCGCTACACACGACTTTAAAGTTTATACTGACACCCCCCACCAACCTTACGGTTATAAAGTTAGGTGTCAGACATCCTTGCGCAACCAAAGGTACCATTTGCGTCAGGTCATAACGCCAGATTAGGACGCGCCAAAACGCATTCTTCATCTGGTACTTTTAAGACTAGTGTCTCAAATGAGTTGCTACGTGGACAGGTATAGACACCTGAACAATAGACATACAGTTGAGATGCAGAGACAGTTAAAAAGATGAGAGGATCAGATTGTGGTGATGTGGATATAGGTTAGACTAGAGTGGCCAATCAGGTTTTATGGAGAAATTTGGAGAGGCCTTAGTCAAGCGGCACACAGAAGGATGTCAACCTTTAAACACTCATCTGCGACGAGCACTGATCAGTGCCCTAAACAATTAAAATTACATTGTGTCTGTCTGTACAGCAGGCAACAGTTAAGTGGGCACATAATATTTCAAAAATTTGCTGTTAGGCTCTACATTACCTCTTTGCCTTAATGGTTTAGGTATTGTAGCGTCTACAATTACCAGACACAACAGAGAAACGGAGATCCCGGGCTCAATTATTAGTGGGGGGTTACGTATCTGTGTACTCAGTTTGTTTGGTGGTAGGGCCTGTTTGTCCACCTGGTAGGTACCACCATCTTATCTAAATATGTCGCCATAACATCAATGTTTGTAGCATTGTTGTGTTCCATCAGCTAGAGATATGATAGTTCATGCCTGAGTTATTGAGGATTCTAGGTGAAGTGCGCTTCCACCATCAGCTTTAACATCACTTAACATCAGGTGACTTGAAAAAATAATACAATAAGGTACTGTCAACAATGTAAGTCACTGAACACTTCATTACTGTGTCATAATATCATCATTAGAGGTTGGCAAGCGCCAATTCGATTCATTACTTGCTTTGACAAAATCTAGTTTGTGCTAAAATGTGGTGGACATAGACTATGTCACAGTATTGATGCTGATTTTATGCGATTACCATAGAACACATAACTTTATTAATTAGAAACATGCAGCGATCTTTATGGAAACAAACATTTTCAATTTAGTCCAATCCAGCATTTGAATATTGGACAATCCATTTTGTTGGACTATTGATTTGGTAGAATTTTATCTCTGGTTTGTTGCTGGCTGTAATTTGGTTTTGTATGTTTAAAAGTAAAGTTTGTTAGGAACGTTTTGAATATTTTTAAAAGAAGTTGTCATGTAGAGAAAAATGTCGAGAGTATTATATTAGCTGTTGTACCATTTTGTATTATGAAGTTTTGAGATGTATTAATATTTGATATAATGTATATTCAGCTGAATAAATAATTAATGTAAAAGAAATCAACGCATTGTGATTAACAAAGCTTCTCTTGGGCTAGATAATTGGTGTGAGTGTAGGAAAGTTTATTTATTTATTTTTATTTTATTTATATGATATACAAGGAAAATAGAAAAATTCCTACAACACATTTTGTTTTCACTTACACTATCAACATTGTTGATGCAATCTATAAATAAACAGAAGCATTAGGTTTAGCTTCCTGAAATGATCAGTAATATACAAATAAATTGGCACAGTCAGTCTGGATGTCTTCTTAGCCTGATTCATTTCATTACTCTTACAATTAACATCTTTACAGATATGAATAATGAGATTAGGCTATTAATTAGGTTAACTATACTTTATAGAGAGTTACTTGCATTTTACATATCCTGATGTTCAAAGTAACACCTATAAGGTTTCAAAACCCTATACAGGGGTAGTGGTTATGGACAGAATGTCTCTCTTAAAAGTATGTATGTCATTGAGTAGCGGTTGATAAACAATATAAAATTATCTTAATATTGATTTTAGATAAAGTTTAAAACTAATCATCAATGATAAACATAGCTATTTTAATTTTCAAACTTTATAACACAACTTATTGATGGTATGGTAGTTCGAGATTTTATTTTTTTATTCCACACATGTCATATTTATGATTTATCACCATTTTCACAATGGAACTGGTGCATGCAAGAATTGTACGATTGTTTGCCACTTACACCTGTTGAAACAACCCGAAATTCAGTGTGATGCTTGGCGCGAATCACTACGGCAAGCGACATAGTAACATAGTAAAGAGACGCGCACGTTTTGACCGAATCTGTCCTTGAGAACAACTTGTAAACAATATCACAACAACATCCAGATCACACCACATTATCACACAAATGTTAGCACAAATCTGATAAAACTGCATGTCAAGAACAAGATACAAACGCTAAGAATCCAACAGGAAAAATACAATGACATATTTAAAACTATACGTAGCTGCTCCAATTAAAGCAAACAGCCGAGCAGATTTGATTCTAAACGGAATTTATTATTATTTTATACAGTCTCCAGTCATAAGTTGAATAAATACGGCGATTTTTAATCAAAAATAGCTAGTTTCACCGGTAAATTAGAGGATTACAATTATCTTAAAAGCTTCAGAGATCCAGAAATGGCCGAGTACTAAGCATATTAAGTGTGTTAGAATAATCTGAAATATATGTTAGTAACAGTTTTAAGATAATAACTCACCAAAAATATAGTTAAAACAAATTCGGAAGTTATTTACTTCCTAGTTGTTTAGGTTGCGTAGCGGTTGTCATACGTTTCAGTGCCATATTGGCGAATAGTGTTGTGCTACTCCTACTCCTGTACTGCCTAGATGACGCACAGACCATAGACAATTACCGAACTTACAGGTTATTTTAATAATTATATATTATTGTAACTGAAATATTTTGTGATATCTTTCTTGTAAGTACATTAATAAATTATTGTTATTCATTTTATTTTTATAACGATATAGCTTTGAAAGTTTTTGTTCCGTCATATCACTTTTTACAATAATACGTATAATTTACGGAAAATTATGTGATAGGTTCTAACTTTGAACTTCAAAGTCCTATTTTCAAAAAGGAATAACTTAATCTAGAGATTGACGTAGAGTTACACGCGCATTTGATTATTTATAAACAACATAATATTACCGGACGTACCTCACATTCCCAACAGCTAATTCAATTTCTTTTTACTCTAAAACAAAAGTAAAATAGTTTACTTTAACATACGATTACTTTACTACTATTACTTACGTCGTCGCGTAGTAAAAAAAGAAAGACAGCAGAAAAACCGAAAATACATATTTTTAAGAAAATAGAGCATAGACAAATTGCCGGTTTTTCCTAGTCGTCATCACTAAGGAAAAACCGATCGAAAAAATGACATTTCAGATTTTCAGGCATCGGGGGTGAAGGATGGTGGAGTGGGGTTACGTTTTCAGTTCAGTTTGCGGAAGTGAATATTGAAAATTAGTGCTTGTTATAACTGTATTCTCATGTCCATTTTTACTTATGAAGCGGCCGGCAGTGTTACCGTAATAAATGTACAAAAGGAAGTTACCCAATTAATGTCCTGTTTATAGCATCGCTCTTTTTTAATCGCCTCTGCGGTTGTTAGTGCAGTTGTTTTTATTAAAAATAAAACATTTTTATACCAAAAATCATTTTAAAATACATAATAGTATATAAAAAATAATTGTTTGCATAATTAGACAAAAATCCGATCATTTAATTGCTTCTCCCTAATTTAATTAAATCATAACAACGAGGTTTTACTTTAAAAATAAAAAGGACTATTCTTAAAAAAATTATACTTAGTGTTAAAAATCAAAGAGAGTATAAACACAAATATGTCAGAGGGGCAAGGGGAACCCAATCAAATTAAAAAGGAGGCTGTTATTGCTGCAAATGTACCAAGTGATAGCCCAGTTACTGATCCTGGACATGTTAGAGGTGGTGCTACTGAGACTTCAGCTGGGAAGTTCGAAGGGCAACGTGCAAAGTCAAGTGCCCTGAAGAAATCTGCACGATACAGGAGTAGATCATTGTCAGCATCGTCTGCTGATTCATACAGTTCTACATCGTATACAGGTGAGTGTTGGTTTAACAATAATTATAATTCTTAGGTACCTATTGGTAATAAAAGAGATGTATAAATGCTCATAAAATTAAAAGACGTCTTGAATGGGTAGGTAGTAGGTAAAGTAGATTGTGATGATTCCAATGTGTTTATTTAGTAATTTAACTAAAATAATAAATATTTATTTCATTCCTTAAATTAAAATAATGTTAAACGATATAGTTTATATTGATGTTGTTACATGTTTAATAATAATAAATAAATAAAATTAATTATAATAATAACAAGGGTTGGAAAACACATTTTATTATTATTTTGGAAAAAATTATAATAAATATTATTATAATGTTAGTTACATACCTTTAAGAAAATTTATAAAGTTACTGTAAGGTTGCTGAAGTGCTAATTCACCGAAAAGGATATACCTAATTAACGATAAAGTAATTATTATTTTGAGATGCTATGCAGTCTCAATGCAAACCATTGTATGCCAGATGGTCAGATCTTATATAAGTATTTATTTTTAACTTAAAAAAACAAAAATACTAGCAAACCAAAAAATAATAACAATTAGAAATACCTTTAACTACAAGATGTTACAACTATATAATATTACAGTAATCATCACCCAATACAATAGTGAAGCATTATAATAAATTATTAAATTTGCCAATTTGTATTTAAATTAATTATTACAATATCAACATTATTTTTATCACATTATGGACATTATTTAATATATTAGTTGTCACAAATATCTACTATAGTATCATCATCATAATCAGCCAACATCAGTTCACTGATGTACATCATCATCATCATCATCATCAGCTCATTTATGTCCCCACTGCTGGTGCTGGGGCACGAGCCTTCCCACCACCACCACCACCAACAGCTTTTCGTGCCTTCCGAAGCACGGAGGAGCTCGAGATGATACATTTTTGGTCACCCATCCGATGGCCGGCTTGCGAAAGTTGCTTAACCTCAGCACTCGCAGACTAAGCACGTTAACCACTGCTCTTCACTTCTACTCGAACCACGTTTAGCCAAAAAGTATGGGGGGCTTATATGGTAAATTGTGAAAATAGTGATAAGTGGCTAGTCCATCGCCTACACAATCACAAACCCCCGCCCGATCCTCAAAATGCCATGTGCCAATTTCTTTGTTTATAGATTAATATATATACTTGTATTTTTACATATTAAAACTAGTCAGAAATTATACTCCGATACATTAACCAGTTGTGTTATTATTTAACTACGGAGCCTGCAACATGCCACTACACATTTACAGAATACACTAAACATGCACACTAGTTTCCCATGCACACCGTACTCGTAGAACAAGGGTACGACGAGCCGGTTCACACGCGCTCTACACCAGGTACAGACATGTAACTGGGCGCTTCTCTCCTCCACGGCCCGGTCAACTCAAACCATATATATTCCATCCGCATATCCCATCGCGCACGTAAGAAATTTGGTGACTCGTTTCTTTGTCGCACCTCCAAAAGATGGAATAGTCTACCAGCACACGTTTTCCCTCCTTCCTATGATATGGGGTCCTTCAAACGAGGCGTGAAGAAGCACCTTGTGGGCCGGTAGAGTGAGGTTGACTGATGCTGCGTTGTTTTCACGCTGCACCAGTTGTCTTCGCGTCTGGACTCCATTTCCACATAACATCAGGTGATATAGAGTCATTTGCCGTGCTAGGTATTAATAAAAAAGAAAAACCAAAGTCCGAGCTTTAGAGGCGCCCTCGGGGGGTTGTTCCGCTCCCCGATCCGATCCGAACCCCTCGGAGAATCTAGTAGGGCACGGGGACACGCACTAGTGCGTGATACTGTTCCATGTAGAAAAAATCTGACAGTGATTCGTTTCACACGGCTTGAGGAACCCTTTAAGTTTCTCGCCGCCCCCAAACAAGCCCGGTGAAGCTGAAAATGTCGTCCGAGGCAATCAGCCACTTCTCTCAAAATCACAAACCCAATATCCCGTCAGTCGCTTTTTAGGTTAACCTTTTCACCGTCCAACTATCCTGCACGCGATGTCCCGCTGTACGCCAACGTATAAATGTATTTTAATGAAGTAGGTACAAAGAAGAACTTCTATAGAAGTGCTGGCGTGGACGGCACGAAAATCTCGAACTTCTATAGAAGTTGTTGGCGGTAAAAAGGTTAAGCTGGAGAAGTAACGAGGAGAGTTATCTAAGGCGCTAATTGCTAAAGTTAAGGCGACGCATTGGAAATTTACGTGGCGGGATCTTGATTTTTCCCATCAATTACAAAACATTTGAAAGTGATATTTGATGACATGATTTTTCATTTAATTGACTTCATTTTGCTAGTTGCAGAAACACGATTTGTCAACTTTTATAACAGAGAAAAAAATATCAAAGTTACCTCTTTTAAAACATAGATTTGCATTTTACAGGCTAACCAGACCGATTTAAGCATCTAAATTTTCTTAGTAGATTAGTCCTACATACACTTCAATATTGTATTTCGTTTTTTTTAAATAATTTGTATTTTTAAATTGAAGGAAAAAAAAACAGTTTTTCTTATGGTACGGGGCGCAAACGCTCCGTATGAGATTTATTGTTTAGCGGTGCGTCGCCTTAAGCAACTTTCGCTAAGACCGTTCATCGGATGGATCACTAAAAATGTATCATTTCTCGCTCCTCCGTTCTTCGGAAAGCACGTAAAGCCGTCGGTGCCGGCTGCACTATCAGTCGGTAGCAACCACCAAGCCGCACTGGGCCCGCGTGGTGGTTATAATCAGTTCTCCCTGTGCTGTTTCCAGCCATAGTTAGACCTCGTGCCCCAGCAGTGGGGACATAAAACGAGCTGGTGATAATAATGTGATGAGGGATGGATTTACACAATATATCCCGATGGGTCAAAGTGTTACTAGGAGGGGGAAACCTCAATAGGCCCCACTAAGATAAGATAAGATGAGCTAAAATATGAAGAGCTTTTTACCTCATCCCACTTTCTCCCTTCTTCCATAGGAGTACAGGTGCTGCTCTCCGGAGCCACCGATTCACTGTCTCAAATATTCCATCGCGCACTAAGAAAGTCGACTCGTTTCTTTGTCGCACTTCCAAAAGATGGAATAGCATACCAGCACACGTTTTCCCTCCTTGATATAGGGTCCAAACGAGGCGTAATGAGGCACCTTGCAGCAGAGTGATGCTGCGTTGTTTTCACGCTGCACCAGTTGTCGTCGGATCTGGACTCCATATTCCCTTAACATTAGGAGAAATGAGTCATTTGCCGTGCTATGAATAAAAGAAAAAGATAAGATGTAATGAGAAAAGTAACACAGATGGCACATTCATCCCAGTCTCAGACCAACATGGCATGTTAACTTACAGTATTACAATAGTCTCAGTATAGCCTATAGAAAGTCCCGATGACGCAATACCCGCATAGATAATACTATGTTTGCTAGTAGGTAGGTTGTTGTTTTATTTGCATCGCAGTGTGTGGTCACGCTATAACTTGCAATTTTTCTAACAAATTTTGGGATAAATATTCATTTTATGACTCACTGACACCAATTCTACGATTTTTGAAATTTTTGTCTGTCTGTCTGTCTGTCTGTATGTCCACTTTTAACTCAAGAACGGCTTGATCTTGATGAAAATTTGTATGTAGTAAGAACATGCGATTGTGCAAATGATAGGCTAATATGATGTTGGTAAATCTAATGATTATTTTGATTAGCATTCATTGATCCATTATATTCGCACAGCGAAGCGGACGGGTGACGGATAGTATACCTTGCTCACGACTAAACAGCACTGTTGACATTGAACCTGATTCGATTCGAACCCCTCGGAGAATCTAGTAGGGAAAGGGGGCGTGCTTGCGTAATGCCGTTCCCTCTAGAAACTTATTGACTGTGTTTCGATCACACGGCTTGAGGAACCTTTTAAGGTTCTCGCCGCCCCTTAAAAAGTCCGGTGAAGCTGATAATAACCAAACTTATCTCCGAAAAATATATTTTACATTTTCAAATTGTTTTCCATTTTAATTATATTTATCTTCCAAGGTTGTCTGGAAGAGATTGCTTGTTAGCAATAAGGGCTCTCAGAATAAATTTATTTGCATCTGTTTTCTCGTGAGTGACCAATATTTGACAAACAATTTAGTGTACTAGCAATAAATAAAGCCTTCCGAAGCACGGAGGAGCGAGAGATGATAAATTTTTTTTGGTCACCCATCCGATGACTACCACTCGTAGAACGGGCGCGTTAACCACTGCGCCATCTAGCTCCTCAACAATCCATCACTTAAGCGCTATTAGTTTTTCTATCCAAGGGACTCTATAAAAGTAAGTTACTATACCGGATATTTTTTTTACCAGTGCGCAAATTTTCTGGAGCGACTCAGGATCAGTAAGTATAACAACTTTCTCATAGTATAGGGTTGGAATATGTCAAAAATGTTTGGACTTCCCATACTTTAGCGAACACTTGATTAGCCTGATTTGTAAGAAGAGTCTCTATATTGTTGACATATTTCAACCCATGTTACTATGAGGAAGTGGTTTACTTACCGATTCTGAGTCGCTCCAGAAAATTTGCGCGCTGAAAAATAATATTATCCTGTATTACTACAAAGTTGTTTAAATCAACATAATTTGCAAACACTCGCGGAATAATGAATACCAACGTTATTGTAATACATAATACATTTTTATAATGGAGTACCTACTTACAGTTATCATCAGCACAAAATGAGATGACTGCAGAAGGCCTACACAAAGCAGTCAGTAATCAACTAATAGGTACAGTTTTTCGCCCGACGACGGATCAATCAGTTGTTTTCGGAACTTGTCATTTTAGGAAGTTTTCGTTTTTGGAAGGTGACATTCTAAAATTTTGTCATTTTAGGAAATTGTCGTTTTCGGAACTTGTCGTTTTAGGAAGTTGTCGTTCTCAGCCTGAGGGCTATTTATTACCGAAAAAAGGAAACAGCTATTAATTGTACAATTGAATCGCGACTGCTCTAGCCTGGATAACTAGTAGAGGCACCCGCTGGATGCAATGTCTCCGGCTAAGCCAGCTGCGTAGGATTGTGGAACTGGCGAGGTACCTGAATGGGTACTGAGAAGTGGGCTTACAACTCCGCCACCAAAGAGGACATTTGGTAATCGACTTTAGAGTTGCCGACCCGAGCGAGAAGTGAGCGAGCTTACAGCTCCGGTAACCTATCTGGATATTAGATAGTGGACTATACGTGTCCACAGAGCAATTGTTCCTGATGAAGAATGCGCTTCGGCGCGTCCTGACCTGGCGTTATGACCTGACGCAGATGGTCCCTTGTGCTTGCGCAAAGTTGTCTGACGCCTACTTTATGATCTGACGGTTGGTGGGGGGTGTCAGTATAAACTTTAAAGTCGTGTGTAGCGTGGGTTGCTTTAGTTGCGTTGTTGTTGGTATTACGGGCACAAATCGCTCAATGATCGCTCGGTTAATGTATTTGCGATTTAAATGTGTAAGTAATAGTTTACATGCTTACATTGAGTGATTTGCGAGCTGTTCTGATATACAATGTTATTTTTAGTTTATACGAAACCTGAATACGGTTTGTTCAGAATCAGTAATAGAATCGATTTCAATATTTTTTATACCATGTTACATTTTGACCAAATAATATTTACAAAATCTCAAATAAATTATACCCTACTAATAACACACAACGGGGCAGCACAAAAAGCTTGTGACTTCGTGAGTTTTCAGAATATTATTTTAATTTTTTTTTGTACTGATTCTTTAAATGAATATAGTACTATTTGAACCGTGTTTCGGTTTTCGTATAAACTAAAAATAAGGTTGTATATCCGTGTCGGTGCGATAGGAAATACTAAAGTCGACTGAATTGAAAAATATGTATGAAAAGTAGACAAAATCAACGTTTCGTAGTCCCCTGATTCCTCCTCCAAAACTCGACCGATTTAATTACTTTTTTCATTAAAAATTAGAGAAAGACTTTGGCTGAGTCTGTATGTTTTGCTTTTTTTATATAATCTCGTAAAATTTCGAAAAAAAACAGCGGGAAATTTAATAATTATTTTTTTTTTTTTTTAGGTTATTTAGTACTTGTTAATGCTTGTATGATGCCATCCTATCTAGAAACCCGAGAAAACTAGAGATAAGATGTTTTGAAGGGTTATTTTTACGCATACGAAGGCGCGGTCAGGCTATTTTATATCTGGTTGGTTTTGGTAATTAAAGACGTGCTTATGGCTTGCCAAACGGGTTTTATGGCATACGTATAGGGTTGTCGGGTGTCCGGTTTTTAAGGCCATTTCCGGACATTTTGTTACGGCCTGCCCGGGTTTTGTTAGGTTTTTGTGAGTGTAACGGCCTAAGCTAATGGGTAATAATGATGCCAAATTATTGTCTTTTGTATGTCTTTAACCTTTTTACCGCCAACAACTTCTATAGAAGTTCGAGGTTTTCGTGCCGTCCACGCCAGCACTTCTATAGAAGTTCGAGATTTTCGTGCCGTCCACGCCAGCACTTCTATAGAAGTTCTTCTTTGTACCTACGTTATTAAAATACATTTATACGTTGGCGTACAGCGGGACATCGCGTGCAGGATAGTTGGGCAGTGAAAAGGTTAATAAGAGGAGCTTGGTGACGCCGCGCCCGGTCTGCGATTGCTAAGGTTAAGCAACTTTTCCATAGGTCGGGTAACGGATGGGTAACCAAAAAACTATTATCACGGGCGCCTCCGTGCTTCGGAAGGCACGTAAAGTAACGTAAACGTTGGTCCCGGCTGCTTTAGCAGTCGTTAGCAACCACCGCACCGCACTGGGCCCGCGTGGTGGTTTATGGCCCGTTCTCCCTGTCCATCCATAGGAAATTTTCATGCCACAGCTGTGGGAACATAAAAATGAGCTTGTGATGAATAAGAAAGTAAAATTGTGTTTAAAAAAAATGTCCGGCTTTTAGTTTTTTTTTACAATTCTTTATTGGTTTACAAATAGTAGGTCATCATCATCATCATCTCAGCCAAAAAAACGTCCACTGCTGGACAAAGGCCTCCCCCAAATAATCATGGGGGGTAAATGCCGTAATCGCCACGCTTGGCAGGCGGGTTGGCGATCGCGGTAGATTGAGGGTAACCTCAGAGAGATGCTGCTGCCCATCCATTGGAATGGTCCCTTAGTCGGCTTTTACGACACCCACGGGAAGAGATGGGGTGGTGCAATTCTTTATCCCCGGCACCACACAGGGTAAATAGTAGGTACACCTACATAATTTGGTTACATAAGTAATTACCGACAAAAACCGGGACATTATCTGCGGTAACATGGGCCACTCGCTAGATCGCATTAACATTTACATAATATAATCTATCTATCTATATTTAAATAAAAATGAATCTCTAAATGTGTTGCTAATCGCTAAACTCGAGAACGGCTGAAGCGATTTGGCTGATTTCATTTTTGTTGTGTTTGATGAAGTCTGAGGAAGGTTCTTATGGAGAGAAAAAACGTAAAAAAATACGAGGAAAATATGTAGTAAAAACAACAATTTTCTTTTCCCATACAAACCACTCTTTCCCCAGCTGTCAAACATTTGACGTCAATCAAAACAAAACAAAGGCGCGTTAGGATTATCTTTGGGGGGTAACCACGAGCTCTTATAGCAGTATTATTGCAGTTGTGAAAACGAGACGCGTGTAGCGGCGAATATACTCGCGTCTCTTTTCCACAACTGCAATAATACTGCTATAAGAGCTCATAGTCAGGGGGTTGGTATGCCTTTAAGTTGATTATAGGTCAGATTTATTTATTTACGCGCCAAGTAATCAAATAAAAAATATCGTTTACCATAAGGCGTTACAATAAAAATATCATCACATTAGATATTACTAAAGTCTTTCAATGTTATTTTATTTCTATTAGACTGTGACAAGCCATTAATTTTTGACAGAACGAAATCTGTCGGGGCAGCTATTAACATAAAAAAATCTCAATGTAACTTGTTTTAGAGAAATAGGGCAGAACAAGGTCTGCCGGGACAGCTAGTATTTAATATAATATGTAGTTGCTTCAAGGCTTTCGAATTTTAAGTAACCCTAATCCTATACACGTAGAGCTCGGTCAACAAAGCACAAATAAGTAGACCCAGAAGGCAGACTTAATTCATGCCGCGCTTTAGCAACCTACACTAGGGTTGCAACCATACTCTAAAATAACGTATCCTACGTTATTTTCCATCCCCATACTTTATTTTTTTTAATAAAAATAAAGTATGGAAAATACATTACTTTATTTCCGACTAATGCGTGCGTTTGAACGGAATATTCCTGTTGACTTAATTTCTGAACTACAAAATGATACTCAGACTCGGGTGAAGTGAACCGAAACGCAACGCTAACTTCTGAACGCGCTATAAAACAATAAAAAAAATATTAGATAAGTAGTGCCAAGACTACAAAGGAATATGTTTTTAAACATTAAAATAAATAAATTTGGAAAATACTTTATTTTTTTTCTTCATACCCTTTTTTTATACTAGTTAGTGATAGATTTACTTTAATTTCCTGAAAAATAGTTGGCAACCCTAACCTACACATAGACAACTTCTCACGAACACAGATCTCGGGATATTTTTATTTTTTTGGAGATAGATTGCTTATTGCCTCATACGGATTTTCAGCTTCACCGGGCTTGTTTGGGGGCAGCTAGAAACTTAAAGGGTACCTCGAGCCGTGTGAAACTCACCTTTAGAGGTTTTCTAAAGTGAACGGCATTACGCACTCAAGTACGTGTCCCCGTGCCCTGCATAGATTCTCCGAGGGGTTCGCTTAGGATCGGGGAGATCTCGAGAGAATCCTAGCGCAGCTGATGTTGCGAGATTCGGTGTCCGTGAGAGCGTCTATATGGGCGTTGCTCGACCGCGTTTGTATACCTAAATCCGATCAGAACCCCTGGGGCCGATCCGATCCGAACCCCTCGGAGAATCTAGTAAGGCACGGGGACACGCACTAGTGCGTGATACCGTTGCGTTTATTCCTCCAGAAAACCTCTGACGGTGATTAGTTTACACGGCATGAGTTTAAGTTTACCTATAAAATACAGTTAAAAAATTAAACGCGTACCCGACCCAGTCAGGAATCGAACCTCGGTCTTCCGCAATCCCACTGTATTTTATTCAGCTTCAGTGCAGCAATTAGAACTTAAAAAAAAAAGTTTACCCTTTAAGTTTCTCGCCGTCATCAAGAAAGCCAGGTGAAGCTGAAAATGCCCCGTGGCAATAATCAAACTGTCTCAAAAAAAGCGTTTGCATTAAGCTTACCTTCTCAATTTCCTTATTTTGTGTATGAAACGCCATGAATCGCTAATCGTTCGCAAGCTAAAACTGTGTCACGACGTTTAATGAGCAAGCGTGACACGGTCAGTCTGTTGGTACGTACGTACGAGTAATATTGTTGTCATAACATTTACATACATACATACATACGATCCTCTAAATGCCACTACACATTTACAGAATACACTAAACATGCACACTAGTTTAGGCCCAAGACACCGTAATCGTAGAACAAGGGTACGAAGAACCGGTTCACACGCGCTCTATACCAGGTACAGACACGTACCTAGGCGCTTCTCTCCTCCACCACGGCCCGGTCAACCCGAGCCGAGCTCAGAGGAGCCTTTAGAAGCGCCCTCGGGTTGTTCCGCTCCTCGATCCAATCCGAACCCTTCGGAGAATCTAGTAGGGCACGGGGACACGCACTTAAGTGCGTGATGCCGTTCCCTCTAGAAAACCTCCAAGGGTGATTCGTTTCACACGGCTTGAGGAACCCTTTAAGTTTCTCGCCGCCCCCAAACAAGCCCGGTGAAGCTGAAAATGCCGTTTGAGGCAATAAGCAATCTCTCTCCAAAAAAACAAAAAAAAAAACAGTGCCTCAATCTCACCTGATGTTAAGTAATGATAAGGCCAATTGGTGGAAGCGCACTTGACCTGGATCCTCGACTAGTGAGGCACTGGCTCTCTTTCTCTTAATCTAGCTGCCGGAGAACACAACAATACTACAAACATTGATGTTATGGCGAATAAAATTCAAACTATCATGGTCACGTAATTTAGAGTAATTATTAACGTGATTCTTACCATATGTTGCATCATCATCGGCCTATCTTAGTCTACTGCTGGACATAGGCCTCCCCTAATGAGCGCCATAGCGCCCTGTCTTCAGCTTGACGCATCCGGCATCTGCCTGCAGTCTTTCGCAGGTCGTCATCCTACCTGCCCGGAGGGCGTCCTACACTACGTTTACCGAGTCGTGGTCTCCACTCCATTACCATGTTTATGATATGTATATTTAGATAAGATGTTGGTAGCTAGCCAGGCGGACTAACAAGCCCTACCACCAACCAGAAGTGAAAGCCTATCTTTCCAAAACAAAATAGTCTATTCGTTAATGTAATAACGACAACTTATCCCGGAAGTTGGGTATTCTCAATAAGGTGAGGCGGTTTTTCACTCCCGAGCAGCGCTGTTTGCTGTACAAGACTCATGTGCGATCGAGTATGGAGTATTGTTCCCATCTATGGGACGTCTCCGCTAAATACTTCCTCGATGCACTTGATAGACTGCAAAGGCGAGCGGTACGCATTATTGGAGATGCTGCGGTTACAGCCTCTCTTGAGGACCTCCAGCTGCGTAGAGACATTGCTTCTCTCAGTGTCTTCTACCGGAATCACTACGGAGAGTGTTCTGAAGAGCTTTTTGATCTAATCCCGCCCTCTCCTTTCCTCTCCCGGACTACACGTGCTTGTCTTAAGAATCACCATCATACTGTACAGACAATCAGTACGCGTACCAAAAAATTTAGCAAGTCGTTTCTCTGTAAGACTATTCGGCTTTGGAATTCTTTGCCGGCGCATGTGTTTCCCAGTTCCTATAGTCCCGGGTCTTTTAAGCGGGGCGTGAAACGGCATTTGTGTAGGCCGTCATGAATGGGTGCGCTTGTTATCGTGCTTGTTCCACGGTGGGGAGCGCTCTCATTATTTTGGACTGCATCGGCTGCTTACCATCAGGCAGGATGTAGTCACTATGACGTGCCAATATAAAAAAAAAACAAATTATCCCATGCTGGGAGGACGTTAATAAAATGTATGAGCTGGCTTACTTCCCGTGCATGTCGTAAGAGCCGACTGAGGGACAAGGGTTCCAAGATGCTCGCACATCAGGCGATCGGCTGCAACCCATCGCTGATGTTATCCGTTTCACCTAGGAGACCTGCTTTAATTAACGTGGCGTAGAGGTCTCTAACTAGGGTTGCCATCAGCTAAATTACGGACCCAGGACAAAAACTTCAGAACCCAGGACATTTGGGTGAAATTTTTTTTTCCCCGGACTCCCTCGAAAACAAAATTACAATAAAATAAAAACATACTTACCTAGTTATCATATTTTTATATTTTTATAAAAAAATCAACTTAAGGCGACGCACCGCTAAACAATAAATCTCATACGTTTTGATATGAGCGTTTGCGCCCCGTACCATAAGAAAAACTGCTTTTTTCCTTCAAATTAAAACTACAAATAAAAAAAAAAAATTGAGCCACAATTTTGAAGTGTGTGTGTTACTAACCTACTAAGAAAATTTTGATGCTTATAAGGCCCAGTTTTACAATACTCTGTTAGTTATTCTCTAAATGAGGCATTACTTAATCAATGATTAAATTTAACAGGGATGCTAACGGCACTGTTGAATTTTTATGTCCCATGGTAAGAATTTAACAGACCATTACGAAATCAACCATTAGGTGAATGACTCTCAAATCATTCACTCACATTCTAAACCAACCAAAACAAAATGTCATTGTATGTAATGTCATTGCTTCGAAAACGAGCACTATTTTCTCTAGTCGTATAATAGTTTTGTTATATGTAAGGCGACTGATTTAAATACCATGTATTTCGTAGAATTCATTAGAAATCGGGTTGCATTTCATTTTGCTGGTTGAATGAATGTCAAATATTTTATTGTTGAGTTTGAGGTTATCTTATGTTTCGCATTGTTGTTTTGATTTTTTGATTCCAGCGCATCCAAAACAGATTCTTTCGATAGTCGAAATCTTGTGCGAAAATCAACATCGTCATATTCTTCGAAATAATGACGCCGTTCTTTGAAAGTTTTAGGACGTCGTACTATGTGTGTCGTGTACGCGATGCGGATCGGTGCAGGCAAACGCATCATATTCAAATAAATAATATTACGCGTAACGCGGCGCAAGCCGCTGCTCGATTAGCGTCATGAGTGACAAACTCGGCAAATGAACTCCTGGCGTTTCTACAACAAAAGCTGGACGTCATGGACGAGGTGAGCGCAGTGCAAATTTGCAAGTCCAGCTTCAGTGAATATGAGGTGGCGTCTGCGAAGAAGCTGCTCTACGAGCCTGTCGGCAAGAGCGACCAGATGGTGTCTCGGAGACGAGTCGGGACGCAGAAGAGCCTACAGGAGATCATAACACTGATCAAAGGAACCGATCCAGATGACATGCCGACGTTTGTGGCGAGAGGTTTCAAGCGAGAGGTTTCATGGTTCGAAACAAGAAGCGATGTCGTCAGCGAGCAAGCCAGAACCGTTGCGGTACCGCACCGACAGGGCCCAATCTCCTACTGCGTGCTGCGACACCGACCACGGCCATGTACCTGTCCCGCCTGCATCACACCACCACATCGCAGGAGGTAGCAGAATTCATACGAATGAAGTCTAACTTTAACTTGAGGATTGGACCGCTGGAGTCGCGCCATAATACAAGCTTCAAAGCGTTTGTGGTGTGAGTCCCGACATCAAAGCTGGACATCTTCATAAAGGAAGACTTCTGGCCGAAGGGTGTAGTCTACAGGCGTTTCCATGGAAAGTTGCCTGTTGCTACCAAGTTGGTACAGTAGATGCCAATCAAATAATACTAACATAGTTATTAAGTTTTTTTTTAATATACTAAGAATTTTTTTTTTTTAATGTAAGTATATTAGTCTGTAAGGTATCTATTATATGGGCCGCTCTGTATTTTTACCATCTGTTACATTGTTTGTTGTCTGAAATAAAGATTTATTATTGTTATTCTCTTTATTTTTCTTTTTTCTTAGCCTAGATTTGTTATAATATTAATATAAATGTAAAATACAAAAGCACATATAAAAATATTATAAAAAAACCTAGCCTAGGGTGCCGCCGGCAACGGGGCAGGGCTCAAGCTGCCGTTGGTTAGGGCTGCAGAGACAGAAACTTTGGATTATCCGCGCCGTGTTCAAGAGTACCGCCTTCTCTATCTGACCCTTGATCCAACCATTGAGCGAGAGATTCTTAAGGTGTTGGTCGAGACTCTTCGCTACCAGACCGTTCGCAGACACGACTATCGGCACAATGATTGTCGAGTCATATCCCACATGGCGGTTACCTCGTGAGCCAAGTCAAGGTACTTGCTGGCCTTGTCCTTCTCGGCCTTTACAAGGTTCTCGTCATGTGGGATGGTGACGTTGACATGCACATACTCTTTATTTATTTTCTTTCTTAAAACTAGATTTTTACAATATTTTAATATAAAAACAATAAAACATTATAAAAACCTAATCCTAGAGTACCGCCAGCAGCGGGGCAGGGCCCAAGCTACCGGTGGTCAGGGCTGCAGAGTGAGGAACCTCCTGACAATAAGGGCCGTGTCAAGGAGTACTGCCTTTGACCCTTGACCCAACTTATTATTATACTCTTTATTCATTTTTTTCCTTAAAACTAGATTTTTACAATATTTTAATATAAAAGCAATAAAACATTATAAAAACCTAATCCTAGAGTACCGCCAGCAGCGAGGCAGGGCCCAAACTACCGGTGGTCAGGGCTGCAGAGTGAGGAACCTCCTGACAATACGTGCCGTGTCAAGGATTACTGCCTTTTGCATCTGACCCTTGACCCAACCTTTCAGCGAGAGCCTCTCAAGGTGTTGATCGAGGCTCTTGGCTAAAAGACCGTTTGCCGAAACGACTATCGGTACAATAATGGTTGAATCCACATCCCACATGGCGGTAACCTCGTGAGCCAAGTCAAGGTACTTACTGAGCTTGTCCTTCTCGGCTTTCACTAGGTTCTCATCATGAGGTATGGTGATATCAACCAGTATTGCCCGGCGCTGGGATCGGTCGACCACCACGATATCAGGCTTATTGGCGACAATAGTCCTGTCCGTAATGATAGAGCGATCCCAGTAGAGCGTTGCATGACCATTTTCGAGTACTGGCGCAGGTGCGTACTTATAGTACGGCACCTCCGATTCAACAAGGCTATATCCAAGGGCAAGTTGCTGGTGAATTATTCTGGCTACTTGGTTGTGTCTGTGCAAATACTCTCCGTTAGCAAGATGAGAACAACCAGAAATAATATGTCGGAGTGATTCTCCAGGACGGCGGCATGCCCGACAGATGTCGACCGTACCGTCCCTCATAATATATTTCCGGTAGTTATTCGTCTTAATAACTTCATCTTCAATGGCACAGACAAAACCTTCAGTTTCCCCAAAGAGGTCACCGAAACGTAGCCAGTTCACCGAGGCAGTCAAATCTACATCAGGCCCAGTTAGAGCCCGATAGTAGCGACCGTGTAGCACCTTGCTCTTCCATATATCCTTGCGATCGAGAGTGCTTAGCACCACTGGTTTGCGCCAGTTTTCTGTTGCCAAGGAGAGCGGCGTAAAGTGTCTATCAACTGCCACGACATCCAAATGCATCCCGCACTCACTGTTAAGCAAGTAATCCCTGAGACTGCACACCTCACGGTTATGTAGGTTCTTGGCATTTAAAAAGCCCCGATTTTATTATTATTATTATTATGTAGTCCAAATTGTCTACTTCCAAATGATCCTCTCGTTTTCGTAAATAAAATTGTACGCCATGGCCATCTTGTTCCTGTGTGGCAGTAAACTAACAGCCTGTTACCTATTTAACGGACCTAAGTAGCAGCAATTAAGTTTAACATCGAATTATGGATATTTGACATTCGTTAAAACATGATGGGACACTCAATAACCTTAACAGTCTGTTAAATGATTTAACAGGGGTGTTAACTAACTAACATTGTATGATGAAACTGGATCTGAATCGGTCTGGTTAGCCTGTAAAATGCAAATCTATGTTTTAAAAGAGGTTACTTTGATATTTTTTTCTCTGTTATAAAAGTTGACAAATCGTGTTTCTGCAACTAACAAAATGAAGTCAATTAAATGAAAAATCATCATCAAATATCACATTCATATGTTTGGTAATTGTTGGGAAAAATCAAAGGCGGGTCACGTCACGACACTCACGAGTGCACGGATATATTTGCCGCACCGAATTTTTAACTATGAAATGCTGTAATTTATTGCTAATTGTCAAGTTAATCGGATTTCTCCTGACATAAAAAGTGCCCGGGTTTCACCTGGACCCTTTTTAGAAACTCCGCCCGGACGCTCCCCGGACGCCCTCCAAACTAGGACAAATCCGGGGAAACCCGGACGGATGGCAGCCCTTACTCACACAGCACTCAGCACAACAATGCCTTTAGGGGAACTGATGGGGCTGTCACGCCACTGCAGCACATCAGGAGTGTTAGCGGTAGCTGAGGTTGATTGTTTCTCAGATGTCGTCAGAAAGCGCATCGCTTGCATGCTCGCCAATCCATCCGTGTGCGTGGCAGCTCCAACAGCCCCCTGCAGCGTTGCAGACGGTCGCGGCGAGGCTTGACGTGGACAGTGCGATTATGCAACACTGCACCAGCGTCCATATCGTTAAAGACATCAGGATAGTTACAATCATTTTTATTAGCTACTAACATAGAACTAAGTAAATTGTTACTAACACTATGGATGCAAATCCGAAATAAATGAATTTTATTTTTTTACTAGCTGTGCCCCGCGGTTTCACCCGCGTTCTATTAGTCATAGCGTGATGTAATTTAGCCTATAGCCTTCCTCAATAAATAGACTATTCAACACAAAAATATTTTTTCAATTCGAACCAGTAGTTCCTGAGATTAGCGCGTTCAACCAAACAAACAAACAAACTTTTCAGCTTTATAATATTAGTATAGATTTTTATTCTAACGGCGAGTGAACTCGAAATTATTGATTTTGATGCTGTTCTGTATGTCCTCATCAGCTCATTTTATGTCCCCACTGCTGGGGCACGAGCCTTCCCTATGGATGGATAGGGAGAACCGGCCATAAACCACCACGCGGGCCCAGTGATGGAAAATTTTTGGTCACCCATCCGATGACCGGCCGTTGCGAAAGTTGCTTAACCTCGGCAATCGCAGACCGGGCGCATTAAACAATGCGCCATCGAGCTCCTCAGAGCTGTCTGTATGTATGTATTTTTGATAGATTTGCCGACAGAAACAAATTGTCTACAAATAGCGCGTGTATTCGAATCGATATTGCTGTGTGTGCAAAGAACCTTGGTTTGGTTGGATCACCTTTGTAAGCGGATTTAGAAGCTTGTGTTGTGTTGTGTGTGGATATAGACAATTCTCCTTTCTACGCAATCAATATGTTACGTGACTTATGGTCCGGCTGTTCTCTACGCTACAGGCAAAGTGATTAGGAGGGCATTATTGACAAAACCCGGGCAGTTTAAATAACTAGCGGATCTCGAAGTCGAAGAGCTTTATTGTAAACTAGCGGCCGCTCGCGGTTTCACCCGCGTGGTTCCCGTTCCCGTGGGAATATCTAGATTAAAAGTATCCTATGTGTTATTCCAGGTCATGAACTATCTGTATGCCGAATTTCATCCAAATCCATTGAGTAGTTTTTACGTGAAAGAGTAACAAACATCCATCCATACTTACAAACTTTCGCGTTTTTAATATTAGTAGGATTTTGCAAGGCATGGCAGAATACCTATGTGAAACAAAAAATATGATCAACTTAAGTACCTACTTTATTGTAATACCAACCATATTGTTAGCAAAGAAAAATATTATTTTCTATTTTAAGTACGGAGAGCACAACTCGCAGATTCCACAGCTCGGTAGGCTTATTTCCTAAAAAAAGCAAATACATAGTTACTAATTGCACAATGGCAACGCGACTGCAACTAGTTGCAGTTGCCACAATCGTTGCAACAATATTTTAGAGCGCCTTCATGTATTTTTAGTTCGTTTATCGCTCGCTTGTGGCGCTAACGTAGCGTCCTACTACCAGAGTGAACGAGAGTGCGGCAACAGTGCCGTGACCTTGAATCGACGTACCGAGCTGTACCTACCGGCTAGGGTTGAGTCACACATAGTTAATTTGTTATTGTGTGAATTTGGGTGTTTTATATTGTAAACTTACCTTGTTATATCTGTCGGCAAAGTAAAAAAGGACAAACTGGGATTATGGTTGTGTGTGTTGAGACAGACAGTTTTTTTTCCAGACATTTTCAATAGGCACCCACCTATATGCAACAAAACTCGCAATCGCGACACCCAAACCAAGAAAAATACGTGTATACTGATCGGCAGCGCTCAGTGACATACTTGTTATTCTCCGTTACTACTACAGCAACATACGCTGCTCGATCCGCGTTTGCGGGGACAGACCGCGTCATCGCGTACTCCTTTCCCATGCTTTTTTCTGTGTGCTAATGTAGGTGAGCTACGAGCTTGTGTGCGTGCGTTTCGGAGCTCTTGTATGAACTTGCCTCACTCTCGTTCACTCTGGTGGGGTCCTACGTTCCGTAATAGGAATATGTGTATAGGTAGCGACATATTCCAAATTGTTGCGATTGCGACTGTCACTTAAAGATAGGTAATAAATAAGCTTGCCGGTCGTCTCTAAAGTAGACTACCAAATGTCCTCTTCGGTGATGAAGTTAGGAACTAAGAAATAGCGAAAGCAATGTGTTATGTTATGACGTCACTGCTGTGCTGACGTAATGGGTGACCCGTCGATCCGTTGTGACGTCACAGTAGCATAAACAAAGACACTTCGGCTTTTATTAGTCAGGAACGGGATATAATTAGACGGAGTGGCCGGCGGTTGTTTGTTTGTTTGAAATGCGGGAGGTTGTGGTATTTTGTTGTGTAGCGAATATTGGGTTACTTGTATACATTTCGTATGTATAATAGAAATATATACAAGTTTTTTTTTCTTATTTTACGGGTGAACCCTTGGCCTAAATCACACCTGATGTTAAGTGAAGATAAGGCTTAAGATGGAAGTGCACTTCACCCGGCATACTCAACTAGTGAGGTACTTTATCTTACAAAAACACAAATGTTGAAAAAATTTCCACGAGCAGGATTTGAACCCGCACCCTTCTGACATACCTACCTTCTGACATTCTGGTATGTCAGAAGGGTGCGGGTGCAAATCCTGCTTGTGGAAATTTTTTCAACATTTGTGTTTTTGTGATTTGTTCGCAACAAAATTTGCGTTAAAAATTATATAAACATTTTACTTTATCTTATCTCAAGTTGCCGGAACACAACAATGCTACAAACATTGATGTTACGGCGACATATTTAGATAAGATGGTGGTAGCTAGCCAGGCGGACAAACAAGCCCTACCACCAACCAAACCGAGTACACAAACATGTACCCACCGCTGGGAATTGAACCCGAAACCTCGGGGTCTAAACCGGTCTTAACTACTAGACCACAGACGACAGACGACCTCCGTAGCCGAGTGGCTTGCACGCCGGACTTTGGGCGGCGCTAACTCTGAGGTCCCGGGTTCGATTCCCGGTCGGGTCAATGTCGAAAACGAACTTTTCGATATTGTGTCGGGTCTGGGTGGTTGTGGTACCGTCGTTGTTTCTGATTTCCATGAAACGAGTGCCTTAGCTACTTACCTTGGGATCAGAACAATGTATCACTTTAGTCACAGTTATTTCGTTATTAAAATAATTAAAGAATTTGAAACCGATTTTGTAATTTTTTATTCATTAATTCTGTTAAATAGGTTTTACATTTTTTTAAGCAAATAGCAAACTTTTATGAAACTTAAAGTTTAAAAAAAATACCGTCGTCGTATTGATTATTTAAATGCACAATTTCTTATTTTTCTGGCAACATTTTGCAAATATTGCACAATACGTAACGGCTAAATATTGACGTATAAAGTAAACTAGTTCTTAATGTTATGTAATAAAGCTTATATTTCAATGTATAGTTTTTTACTTAGTTCTTTTTTTTTAAGTGTTCCTATTGTAGTGAGCGACGAATCGCATATCAGCGTTATATGTGGTGACAATGTGAATATACGCTTATTTGTGTGCGAGAGGCGGCACTGGTTCCCGTACAAAACTGTATGCATTATACTTCTCTCCTCTTTCTTGTGTTCTGTGGTGGTAGCTAATCAACCAAATCAATTACAAACATGAAACGGTTAAATAATTCTGAATTCAATTTTGTACGCAATAACATGGCTTCAATTTTATATATTATACTAGTGGCTCGTCAGGGTTGCCAGATGAGATTTCTTGAATTTCCCCTGATTCAAAATGATTTTTCCCCAAAATGATACGTTTTTTAGAAAAATTCCCCAAATCTGATTTGACGTAATTTACAAATAAAAACAGCATTAATATATTATTTATATACAAAACTTTTCAGTCAAACCGGATCAAACAAATTTAATGACTCTAACGAAACGAACGACGCTTTCAACTTTCAACAAACAATTTCCACTTTGTTTAGACTAGACTTCGTTGAGTTATTCGTTCGGAAATAGTCAACCTTAAAGTTGAAATTACTTCCCTAAAAATTTCCCCTAGAATATCATTTCCCCAAAACTTCTCCAAATGCCAATTTTTTTCCCAAAATGGGGAAAAAACCCCGAATCTGGCAACGCTGGGCTCGCTCGAGACTTCGTCCGCTTGAGAACACCCGTATCCCATGATGGACCCCTATTGCAGCGCCACCTACCGGGTCCATTGTGTTTTCAAACCATCCAGGAACCCATTGAAATATACACACAAAATTGGTCCATCCGTTTAACCTTTTGAGCGCCAATACCTACAAAACGCAATGTGTCCTCCAGCGCCAAGCTATGAATGTATAACGAATGTATAGTAAAATGTAGTGATGAGGGTAATTATTTTATCGATAAATTTTATTTACATATTTTTCTTTCCATAAATATACTGTTAAAGACATTTAAATATTACAGGTAAATAAAATAATGACGTATTTCGAAATCTTTTTTTATTTTACAATAGCGTTGATAAGAAAAAGAAGAATACACTATAGATAATGACAAAAGAAAAACATATATCAGTTCAGCCATAATGAATTGAGAACATCCCTATGGCATTATGACGTCATCCCGTTGTCTTCATATAAAGACCTTGGCGCCCGTAGTGCAGAAAATGATCGTGAAATTCAATTTTTATTAGGGATGTCTCGATGTACTATCGATTTCATCGGATTCAGCATCCGATTCCACATCTTGTAGAATTTATTAATAGTGTCGATGGAAGCCTTAGAAACTTATTATATAACCACATAGTAACCACTAGGCGTCTTCCTATAAAGACTATGGCGCCTGGGGCACTATAATTTTTTTGACTAGTATTATTTTGCTGTTTTTAAAATAAACAAAGAGGCCTACATTAACATAAAAATGTAAGTTTATTGTTTTAGGCAATAGTAAAAGTACGCATAAAATAAAACAAAGCATTTGTTTACGTATTTTTATTATTAAAAGTCATGATAAGATTTTGTCTTCTAGTAAAGACGTGGCGCTCAGGGCATGGAAACGTCTGTCTTCTCTAGAAGACCGTGGCGCTCAAAAGGTTAAGAGGAGTTAGGTGGCAAACATACGTACAGAAGAATTACGAGCGCGACACTGAACGTTTTTAGAACTGGCCACTTGTAAACGATATAATAAAAAAAATAAGTTCTAATTTTGAAAATGGAACTCTTTGCCAATATTATTGTGTACATACTGTACTTCATTCATTTGCTCAGAACAATAACTAAAGCTATATTATATAAATAAAATAAATAAATAATAATATAATAATAAATAACATAAATAAAGATCGTGCAACTGTGTTTAGTTCCGTTCTATCTTATGGCTAGAAAAGGAGGTTGGAGTGCGACAAATGGTTGACACTAAGTTTTTATTTTTTGTATTGTTATGTCAAACGGTCATCAGATAAATAAAATCTCGAGTCATTTTGCCCGGCCAAGGCCGGCCAAATTCAGAAGTACATTGGTTTAAAAGCTGACAGTTCGTTTTAGATATATTTAACTTGTTCGCGTATCAATAGTATCGACTGTCAACATAAAGAAATGTCAATAACATTGTCTTAGTAGGTATCTCATAATTATTTCAGATTTTAATAGTATTTCTGTCTAGATTGCACGAATGGTTTGGATTACCTACTAGAAATAGTGAATGTGTGGTCTATGTGGCACTATTTATTTTGTAGTAAGGGGCTACAAGTTCTATTATTCTCGAAAAGAAAATAGTCATGGACTATTGACTTTCAATCGGTATGTTTTTGCTATATTATTTGTCGAATGTGGTCTGATTAGCGAATAAAAATACAAATAAAATTTGGTAGAAACATTTTGTAGCGAAAACCAGCCATTAATTCAATTTTTATAGCCGATTTAGCAATAATTCAGAAATGGCATCGGATTATCTATATTATGTAAGTGACGTAAACAATGTGCATACTTTTCTAAATCGATATATCGATACTTTTATTTTACAGATTTCATATAGACCATGCACTAATGTTCATGCCAAAAACGAATGGAAAAATAAAAATGGATAAATCGTATTAGACTTCAAAAAGGCATTAAACCACATTTGTTCTAAGCATTCACTTACATTAGAATAAATATTATTAACGGGATTATTACTATGTTTATTGTAGTGTTTGAGTATCCGATATTTCGGTACAGTTGCATGCGCCATGATCACGGATGTATATCGGATACCGGATACTCAAACACTACAATAAACATGGTAATAATCCCGTTAATAATATTTATTATAATAAGATATTATTTTTTTGCAGAAACGCTTGACACAAGATGACAATATACTAGGACACATTCAGAACTTGATTATAAAAAATAAAATTTTGAAATTAATGACGATGATGATTTACGAAATCATATTTTCTGATAACAAATTCTGTGTAATTGCTAAAATTGACATCGTATTGTTTTTTCAGAGATGATTTAAACTTTTTCTGTATACATACTATCATCTTAGCCTAGCCAATCTTTAAGTAAATATCACTAAGATTTTATTAAGGTTTAATTTAATTAATATTTTTTTTAAATCTTAAGTAAAAAAGTAAGTTAAGTATGTAAAGACTAGTATTATTCGAGTATTGTTTCTTTCATTATTCAAATTCATTAAAATTGTTTCTTTTCAATGAGTTTGCTGTTTGATAGTGCAACTTATGGTTTGGGTTGTATTATTTTGTATTTATTGTCAAATTAACATATATGTTTAATAAATATAGTGACAAAAGAAATACTATGTTGTTATTTTCAATTATTTAGATCGATAATAAAGTCGATAAAGTCACCACATTACCTCAAATATGACGTCACAAATCTGGTGACACCTTCGAAATAACGAAAGAAAAGGGACAATCGATCTCTTTCCAATACATCACCTAGGTTCATTAGTTAAAATAAAAATGATGTATCTGTGTTGCTATTTTAGTCCGGTTTCTATAGCTTTAGTTATTATTCTGAGATTCATTTGTCATTTGTTTTACGACTTGGCGGAAAATTTAAAATTGTTGTGTTACGTCAACATGAATTTAACGCGAGAAAAATTTTCGTGCAATGATTTTATATGACTTTCGATGTCAGTTAAGTCAACAAAAAAGTTATAATAGACTGCATTGCCATTTTCAATGAAGCCCCACCTAGTGCCACTGTTTACAACTGGTTTAATGAGTAAAAACGTGGTCGCACTAATATCACCGATGATCTGCGTGAAGGACGGCCTTCTACGGCGACGACTGAAGATAACATCAGTGTTGTGCGGCGTATGATAGAGACTGACAAAAGAGTGACCTATCAGCAGCTTCGGACAAGCTGAGTCAAGTGCACAAAATCCTCCATGAACATTTAGCGGTCAGGAAGCGTTGTGAGGAGCTCGATGGCGCAGTGGTTAACGCGCCCGGTCTGCAAATGTTGAGGTTAAGCAACTTTCGCTAAGGCCCGTCATCGGATGGGTCACCAAAAATTTATCATCTCGAGCTCCTCCGTGCTTCGGAAGGCACGTAAAGGCGTTGGTCCCGGCTGCATTAGCAGTCGTTAACAACCACCAATCCGCACTGGGCCCGCGTGGTGGTTTATGGCCCGTTCTCCCTGTCCATCCATAGGGAAGGCTCGTGCCCCAGCAGTGGGGACATAAAATGAGCTGATGACGATGATGATGATGAAGCTTTGTGCCCGGTGGATATACCTCATAATTGACAGAGGCCCAAAAACTCCGTCGTGTTAATTGGTGCCGTGAAATGGTTCAAAGATTTAACCTTTTCACCGCCCAACTATCCTGCACGCGATGTCCCGCTGTACGCCAACGTATAAATGTATTTTAATAAAGTAGGTACAAAGAAGAACTTCTATAGAAGTGCTGGCGTGGACGGACGGCACGAAAACCTCGAACTTCTATAGAAGTTGTTGGCGGTAAAAAGGTTAACGGAGGTGACTCAAATGCTGTGTTTGACATACTTACTTACTTACGGGTGACGAAAGCTGGATTTAGTGTTATGATACTGAAACTAAAAAACAGTCTGCTGAGTGGGTGTTTCCTTCCGAGGAGTTGCCAACTAAAGTGAAGAGAGGTTGAAGTGTGGGAAAAAAGATAGTGGCATCGTTCTTCGGAAGGACAGGTCATTACACAACAATTGTTTTAGAGGATCGAAAAACAGTTACTGCAGACTGGTACACTAATTGTTTGCCACTTGTCTTGGAAAAAGTTCGGGAGAAACGACCTCGCAGTAGGATCCTCCTTCACCACGACAACGCCTTGTCTCACACCGCCAAGCAAACGATCGACTATTTAGCGACGTCAGACGTGGAATTACTGGGTTACTCGCCGTATGGCCCCGACCTCACAGCTTGCGATTTTTATTTATTCCCGAAAATAAAAGAAAAACTTCGAAGAAAAAAAGGCCGAGTGGGCAAAGTGCTTTTCTCAGTGGTTCCATCGGATGCAGCGATGTATTGATGTGAATGGACACTATTTTGAAAAGATGTAATAAAAATAATAACTAATTGCTAGTCTGTTCAGAGGAACAAGAGAAGTTGAAGTTGTTGAAGAGGTTCAGAGGAAGAGGAGAGGAGGGAGTTCTGAGGAAGAATGCCGAGATAGAGGAGCTCGTGGCCGAGCCGAACATAATGGGCGAGACTAAGTCGGCTAGACTGCGCTGGCTCGGCCACGTTGAGAGAATGGAGTCGGATTCTGCGAAGAGAGCATACCTGGGCCGACCAAACGTAAAGCGCCCGGTGGGACGCCCCAGGTATCGCTGGATAGACCAGGTTGAGAAGGATCTTAGTCACCTCCAACGGCCGGACTGGCGAGAGGTGGCTGAGGACAGAGCAGAGTGGCGAAATCTCGTGTCGGAGGCCAATATCCACTTCGGGTCCCTGAGCCAGCGCAGTAAGTAAGTAAGTCTGTTCAGTTTTTGATTATCTAAGAACTTTCAGTGTCGCTTTCGTTTATATAAAAAGTTAATAAGAAATGTAGGTATGTTTTTCAATGTTTTTATTCTAGAGTTTCGCAGTGCGGTCGCCAATTTAACTATGGCCGCGAGCGTGGTCCGACACCAATCAATTTTGTGCAGGCAAGCTATGCAGGGCTGTTGGCTAAGTGTGGAAGCTGATTGTTTTGCGAGCTAAGAGTTTAAATTTTTTTTTAGACATTATTTAAAAACTTTAAAAAATAATTTCTATCACCGGTATGTTGTTTGAAAGAAAGAAATAAACGAAAGAAAAAAAAACTGAATAAAAAATAAAATGTCAAAACGGTTTCTCCTCGGCTCAATGCCGCAGCTATGGCTGGCTATGGCTATTATGGTTGGTTTTCGGGAAAACCGATTTGGAGGTTAGATAGAGCTCTAAGCTACATAAGAGTGCTGATTCAATAACTGCAACAATTACAACAACAATATATTAACAAAATGCTACATGGTTTACATGTTTACTCCTACTGACTAACCAACCACCCCCTGAAGTTTCATAAAGCTTTAAAATAAACAACGTTTAACCATTGCTTGAACAAAAAAACAGAGGTCTTTTAAACACTACAGCGACAAATTTACTTAATGTGGCTAAATGCTGACTTTAAATGCTGTCTGTCGTATTCAAAATATTATTATTCAGTTTAGGCTAAAAACTAACACTTGTGAATGTCATGTTGCCATCGGTTCGTAAGTCTACACAGGGCTCTATCTCAAACAAGCACACTTTGACATTTACAATATTAGTACAGGTTTCATGAAATATCGGTACGAATCTGTCGGTAAAGCTCGGCTCGTTTCAGGTACTTCGCAACTAGGATTGCCAACCATACTTTAAAATAACGTATCCTACGTTATTTTCCATCCCCATACTTTATTCTTTTTAGTAAAAATAAACTATGGAAAATACTTTATTTCCGACTAATGCGTGCGTTTAAACGGAAGGGAAAGTGGAAGTGAAACGAAACGCAACGCTAATTTCTGAACGCGCTATAAAACAATATAAAAATATTAGATAGTGCCAATAAATAAATTTTGGAAAATACTTTATTTTTTCTTCAAATTCTTTTTTTTATACTAGTTAGTGATATATTTATTTTAATTTCCTGAAAAATAGTTGGCAACCCTATTCGCAACGCTGAAGTTTTCCCATTACCTACGATATACTCGCGTGCCAATACGTATAAAGAGTGCTTCGAACTCTCCGAAAACATGCGAGACACAATATCGAATATTGACTATCAATAAACCTCGGGTCCTGTTGGCCTTCACACTTTCATGTTTCCTTATTGTTGTTTTTTTTTTTAACATGTTTCCTTATTCATTGTACCTGTAAATAAATAATTTCTTATTCAATAACCAAATGCAATTTAACATGACTTTTTACCGAATTACACACTTTTATCTATTTGTATATATTTGTGATTGTCCTTTACGATTGGGACGGCTATTGCCAATATTCTGTCGACTGTAAAGAAAAGGAAAAAAGAAATGTCTTTGCTGCGTTTGTTGCCGGGATTTTCGACTGACCTATTTACATCGGAATGTTTGATTGAAAATAGTATTTGAAAAAAAACAACTTGCTTCATGTGGAATTATAAGTCGGGTATTATTTTCAAGCGTTATTTTCCGTTTCTATATAAATATTGCTACATTATGAATGCACAATGATAATTTAATTTAAATTATTATGATTATTTTTTGAACTTGGTCAAAAGTACTCAAAGGTGTGCTGAAATCGTTTTTTTTTGCGTTGCTATAATATGTAGAACTTATCCAAAAAGCGTCATATAATTGTACTATCTAACTAAAAATATAAAGAACCGATGATTGCATGTTTATAAATAAATAAAAAAACGAGTTTTTTTTTTTAAATATTTAGGACTAGTAAAGTACAATTTATGTAGGGTCGTAGCAGCGCCTTTCACTAGGATAAAAAAAAAAAAATATGACGTAGCAGCGCCAGCATGTAATCAAATTGTCAAAGCAGTTACAAGTGTAACCAAGTTGTAACTACTCAGATTCTGTACAAAATCTAGTTTTGCTAACTCGGTCGGGTCAGTTCGAATGCAAAAATACGACGACGACGGACGTTACCCAATACCTAACAAGCGTATTAGCTTTTTGAACAGGTTGACAGGACTACCTACTATTAATTAGCAAAATGGGGTCACTTAATCAGTTAATAGGTAATTAATCATAAACTTTTGGAAAAAATGTACTTAAGTTCATAATAATCTTAATGAAGAAATCAACTGAACTTCCTTCTTTGTTGTGCGAGTCTCACTTTTCTCGTGGTTGCCAATAATTTGAGCGCCAAAATTACAGTGCTCTAATTGCGTTGGACAAATATTTGAATTTAACGATCAAGTGTACTTGTTTATGTTGGTTTTACTGATGACACTTCGCTTTACAAGTGCTACGTTTAGACTTACTCTGCTTTACCACAAAACGATGACTAAAGTAAGACACTGCTTAAAACAGACGCTGTCACTTTTTAGCTAATACTTTTAAACAGGGACACAATATTTAAAACACGTATTTTGACATTACCGCGTACCGGAAAGCGCAGTGTGGGCAGGCCTCCAGCAAGGTGGACCGACGATCTGGTGGTGGTCGCGGGAAGCCGCTGGATGCGAGCAGCACAAAACCGGTCGTTGTGGAGATCCTTGGGGGAGGCCTTTGTCCAGCAGTGGACGTCTTTTGGCTGAGATGATGATGATGATGATTTTGACATTGTTTAACTTTAAACACTCATTTGTAGTAAGATGATATGGTATTCGGACGACATCTCTTCCAATCTTTCTTCCTTTTCATTGGTTTCCTTGTCGAATCATTGCTATTTTCAGTTTAGGAAGACAAGCACGCAGGCTGATTTTGATTTGCTGCTTGCAACTACCAAGATCGTTAATTTTGAAATCACCGCTGACAAACGCAAATTCGTATTAGCAATATCAACCTATCCATAACTGTCAAATTGGTTCAATAAATTTTATTACATAAAGTCTACTGGAGAAAATTTTAAAGTTTGTGGTTATCTTATGTGCAGGCAGGCGTGTATCGAGAAACGTTATGGCTCGCTCCGTTATATTGCCGTAAGATTTCACGGTTGTAAAACCGACGCTAGATGAACAACGCCACATTATCTCTGGTTCATAAACGGAAATGTCAATATTACAATCCTTTTTATTAGTGACAAAGAAGGTTTATCTCTCACTAATATGTAAGTAGTCAAACAAAACACTATTCACGACTATGTAAACGCGTTCATGTAAATTGACATTGAAACGTACTACTCTGTAAGTTGTTAATATTTACTGATTGTACATTGAACCGTGTAAGTTCACCAAACTACTATAACAGATTTTATTTTTATTATACAAAACACTTCTCCATACTTGACGAGCGCGTCAAATCTCAAACTTGAGTGGTTTGGTTTGTTGTGGTCACAGTTTTCTAGTTAGTTACGCGAGCCGAACGTATTCGATATTTAAATATTTAAAAAATATTTTTAATTGATAGGCAGTGAATTAAAAAATATGCACTCGCTTGTCGTTGTGTTAGTGATGTGACGGTGTGCGATTAGCTATCGATTTTTACCGGTTCGTGGGAAAGTGTCGTGTTTTCCGAGAAAAACGGTGTTTGTTGACCCGTGCTTTGAATAGACACACAGTGATGTTTGTATCAGTAAAAATTTAAGATCTGTGACCAATGTAGGGTATAATGTATGTGAATCTAAATTACCGGATTATAATAGCCTTAAAGCTAGAAAAATATTTGCCGGCATTTAAACGGCTACGTAGGTATTATTCATGGTAACTAAAAAACATATTGGCAATTTAAAAGGTGAATAGGTATTAGAACAACGTACTAAGGTTAAATGCAAGCATTTATAAGTTGATTTGCTAATAGTTATTTTAAAAACTCTGCGTTTAGAGTTCAAAATGTTTTTTTTTAGTGAATCACTTGATTTTCATCTTACCTGATGTAAGTGATGCTAAGGCCGAAAGTGGAAGCACATTTCACCCGGAATCCTCAACCACTTAGGCACTGGCTATCTAATCTGTAACTGTCGGAACACAACAATGCTACAAACATTGATGTTATGGCGACATATTTGGTAGTAGCTAGACTAGCTAGCACTGAGCCGCTATTAGCACTCAAAGAATTAAAAACACAGTGACCAAATTCAGCGCTTACGTCAGCCTTCCCGGTAGCATAGCGGTCAGTGCAGCCGCCCGGATTGCGGAAGACCCAGGTTCGATTCCTGGCTGGGTAGGTTGGGCGTTTAATTTTTTCACTATATTTTATAAATATTAAATTTAGCTTCAGTGCAGCAATTAGCACTTGAAAATAAAAAGTAAAAATTTAGATATTTTAATTTTAAGATTTCTTACGAAAATACCCAGTTTCCCCAATACCTCAATTTTTACCGAAATTTAAAACAATTGCTTATTGGATGGAATTTCGTTTTCCTTTTATTCAAAGCTGATAGTTTAATAAATCTACGAAAGTCATTAGTACCCGATATTACTTATTATCATTGAGGAAATTGGGTATTTTCGTAAAAAATCTTAAAATTAAAAAATCTCGAAAACTATTAACTTTCGAAAACTACTAACTATTAAATTTGTTGTAATTTGGCTGCTCTATCACGTCTAGCCAGGGGCCCGACCGCCAAACCAATCGCTTTGACTTCGTGTGTGGTTTATGACGTCACCTTGCCGCCTATGAAAGCAATATCTTTTTGATATTGCTTTCATAGGCGGTGCGAGGTGGCAAGATGACGTCATAAACTATACGTGTAGTCAAAGCGATCGGTAAGGGGTGGGGGGGTGGGGGGGCTGGAATACGTTGAGTTACCAGTAATCCTGTAGACGTTTAGATAGAGATCTGTGTCTGTGGGCGACGTGCGAATTGCTAGCTTCAACCGCAGTGTCACAAAATAATGAGACTGCAGAAGATAAGCTCCATACAAACGCGATCGAGCTACGCACCATAGACAACCTCCCACGGACACGGAAGCTCGGACCATCACAAAAACAAGACCCGCACGACGCGGTCACCCCGAGCCGAGGTCGTAGCCTTTAGAGGCGTCCTCGGGTTGCTTCGGTCCCGACCCCCTCGTGAGAATCTAGTAAGGTGCTGGTACACGCACGGTAGAGCGTAATGCGGTTCCCTTCAGAAAACCTCTGATGATGCTTCGTTTCACACGGCTTAAGGAACCCTTTGAGTTTCTTTGCGCCCCCAAAAAAAGCGCCCTCAGGTATTTCCGCTCCCGATCCGATCTCCTCGAAGAATCTAGTAGGGTACGGGGTCACGCTCTAGTGCGTGATGCCGTTCCCTTCAGAAAACCTCTGGCGATGCTTCGTTTCACGCGGCTTCCCTTTAAGTTTCTCGCCGCCCCCAAATAGTCCGGTGACGCTGCAAAATGCCCTGTGGCAATCAGAAAACTCTCTCAAAAATCACTAAGGGGCTTATACAACAAAGTGTAAACTTGGAGTAGTTACTCCGTGTTTTGTCTCTCTTACTCTAATATGAAATGAAGTTTACATGACGGGAACAAAACACGGAGTAACTACTCCAAGCTAGCGCAGCTGTTCCGAGATTCCTTGCCCGTGAGAAGTTGTCTATGCGTGCGTTGTTCGCGCGCCTTTGTATGAACTACCTACTTATTTTGTAGTAATGTAGAGTGACCTACAAATGTCTAAGTGCGGTGGGGCGATAGTGTTAGGCCGCGGCCACACAGCAAAGAGCATCGCTAGGCGCCTAGAGGTAAGATATTCGCTAAGATAACTATTTTAGTGAACAAACATACATTTGGATTTGAGTGGCCTCACCACGCGCTAAGCCTAAGATAACTATCATAGTGAACAAACACATACATTTGAATTTGAGTGGACCCACCACGTGCTAAGCGCCACGCTGCTGTTCGCCTAGATAGTCGCCTGGCGTGTATCGTAGCGAACGATCGCGTTGGTTAATTTGGTCGTGCCACCAGTGTGCATAGCCAAAGTAACATTAAGAAAACGATAGCGAAGTTCGAAAAGAATAAAATGTATGGGATTGAATTAAGCCGCGCTAAATCACGTGGTCAATCTTATGTCAATCCCGTACATTTTATTCTTTTCGAAATTCGCTATCGTTTTCTTAATGTTACTTTGGCTACCGCCACAGGTGTCTTCCATCATAGAGGAGCTTTTAATTGCTGCCGTTTATACCCTGCTTCTGATTTAAATAAAAATGTTGGAGTAATATTGTTAAATTTACGCAACTTTTTATATAATATATTAAATTCTTCTTCTGTAATTCTCAAAATGTTTATATCGTGTATCCAACATGATCGAGTCTGATGTATATCAAGTTTAAAATTTGAATTCTCCGAAAGAAGTTGATGCTGTTCGAAAAAGGGTATTTGCTGCAGTTCACTCAATCGTCTTCGTAACTTCTTGCCGATTAGCACAAAGATCACTCTGGCGCAAACTCTCCTGCTGTCCATCATTGACTATTCTGATGTTAGCTACGCTGATCTTTCGGAGGAACTTCTAAATAAACTGGAGCGTTTGCAGAATATCTGTATTCGGTTTATTTATAACTTGAGTACGATCATGTCTCGATCTATCGAGCTCAGCTTAAATGGTTGCCAATTCGCCGGCGTAGAGACTTACACATTCTTTCCTTTCTGTATACTGTCCTCTTTCTACCCACTTCACCTTCATATCTTCAAAATTGTTTCTCCTTCCGTTCCACTTCCTTGCGTTCTGCGTATAACCTAGCTCTTGTGACTCCTCTTCATTCAACTTATTTCCTTTCCTACTCTTTTTCTGTGCATGCTGTCCGGTTATGGAATTCTTTGCCTGAGCGCATCAGAAGTGCTCGCACGTTGGAGTCGTTCAAGGGTCTGGTTCGGAGTCATTTTCTAAATTCACCTTAGCTATGTTTATTTATTTTATGATTTATATTGCATAAACTCTGTTTATTTTTTATTTTATTTTTTTCTTTTGTATGTACTTTTTTTTGATATTATTATTATTATTTAGTTTATTTTTACTTGCACTCATTTTTATTTTCTCATTTTTATTATTTTTCGCCCAAGGGTGCTTGGAAGAGATTGCTTGTTGTTACTTAAAATAAGGCCGCCTATTTTGTACATTTTTTCTTTTCATCAATTTGTCTGTATCTGTATTTTTTGTGTGCAAATAAAGTTTATTATTATTGTTATTATTAAAGAAGTAGTTGTTTTGTTATCTTTGAAAAAGTCATCGTGTATGTATACGTTGCGGAGAACGCAAGCAGAATCAAAATGATTTGTTGTCTCGAGGCCAGCGTTCTGTGTGGCCAGTATACTATATCTAGGCGCCTAGCCTAACACCTAGCGTAGCTCCAAGCGAAGCACCAGCTGTGTGACCTTACCCTTATGCATCCACCTGCGACAATCGAGTATTGATTTAGAAGAATCATGCGAGTGTATCAAATGATATCGAAATGTCATCGCATCACCATCTTTAATTATATAGTATAAATTTTCTGTGTGCGTGTGTTTGTAATTATTATTGAACTCCTTCTAAATGGCTGGACCGATTTTGATGAAATTTTTTGTGCGTATTCAAGTAGATTCGAGAATGGTTTAGATTTATAATTAGACCCGGTAGGTGGCTCGATGGCGCAGTGGTTAACGCGCCCGGTCTGCGAGTGCTGAGGTTAAGCAACTTTCGCAAAGGCCGGTCATCGAATGGGTGACCAAAAATGTATCATCTCGAGCTCCTCCGTGCTTCGGAAGGCACGTAAAGCCCCAGCGGCTTTACGTCCCGGCTGCATTAGCAGTCGTCCACCAATCCACCACCAACCACCAATCCGTACTGGGCCCGCGTGGTGGTTTATGGCCCGTTCTCCCTATCCATCCATAGGGAAGGCTCGTGCCCCAGCAGTGGGGACATAAAAATGAGCAGATGATGAGGTGGCGCTGCAATAGGGGTCCATCATGGGATAGGTACGGGTGTTCTTAAGCGGACGAAGACGCGAGCGGGCTAGTCTTATATAAATATGTCGCCATTACGTCAATGTTAGTACTGACATCATCATTATTGTGTTCCGGCAGCTACAGATAAGAAAGCCAATGCCTAAGTTGTTGAGGATTCCAAATTCCTCAATAAAATAATAAAATAAATAAAGCTTTCCCACACTCACACCAATTATCTAGCCCAAGAGAAGCTTCGTTATGAAACTCGTTAAATGGTTACTAGACAACGGATAAACATACTTATAATACTTAAATACATACTTATTATACATAGAAAACACCCAGACCCGAGACAATTTAGAAAAACAATAATTTCTAAATTGACCCGACCGGTGATCGAACCCGGGACCTCAGAGATGGCGACACCATGAAAACCGGTGTACAAACCACTCGACCAAGGAGGTCGTCAATATCTCGACCATAATGCTTTTCAGGCATGTTAATAACTTTTCGGGGTTCTATGCACCAGATAGGGTAACTGTCATTTTCTACCCAAGTTAAATTTTACAGGTATTAACCAAACATCCTAGGTGGCCGAGTGGCGTAGCGCTCGGCCCGATACCTGAAGGTCCCGGATTCAATTCCCAGGTCGGCCAAAGTGTTTCGTATTTTTCGATACATAGCCCGGAGGTGTGATCAGATCACCAACTCACATTTGGCAAGCGTGGTGATTTTAGCCGCCTCTTTAGTCTAGTGGTTATGGCACCGGTCTTAGACCCAGAGGTCCCGGGTTCGATTCCCAGCGGGGGGAACATGTTTGTGTACTCGGTTTGGTTGGTGGTATGGCTTGTTTGTCTGGTTAGTGGCTAGCTACCACCATCTTATCTAAATATGTCGCCAAAACATCTATGTAAAAAAACCTCAAAATTATAATGATGACTTGAAATGATGGAGGCCTTTGCCCAGCAGTCAGTGGAACAGTCATAGACCATTTACTTACTTTACTTTACTTTACTACCGAACATCCTGTAGTTGAAGCTGCGATGTTTAATATTAATCTGCACATACGACTGCAGATCGAGTCGGTCGCTGCCCACGGCCACAGACATACAGTATAATACCATAGAGATAAAACTGACGAGACTTGGCGCTAATAACCTCTTTTTAAATAAGCTTGGGTACGATGAAAAATAAAGTTAATTTTTACCTTATACAATTATAGATCTCATTATTATAAAACCAATAGTTTTAATTGAACTTCCGTAAGATACGTTTTTACAAAGTTATAATAGGTACCTACTTATTATTTTGGTTAGTTTAGTATGCGCAACGCTTAGTTTTCTAGCGCTCATATTATTATAATGATCACGTGAATTCGTGTGACGTCATCCGGTTCTTGTCATGTCAAATTAGCCAAATTCTTTACGCGACGAAGCGACGCACAGCGTCAATCGCGCGCGAACCGTCCGACAAGCTAATGACGTCATCGCGCTAGGCGCATGTGATTTTTACAGAAAAAAACCTAGCAGTGCTACAGAAAAAAAATTGTCATCATCATCATCAGCTCATTTTGTGTCCCCATTGCTTGCTGGGGTAAGAACCTTCCTTATAGATGAATAGGTAGAACGGGCCGTAAACCTCCACTCGGCCCAGTGCGGATTGGAGGTTGTTAACGACTGCTAATGCAGCCGGGACCAACGGCTTTACGTGCCTTCCGAAGAATGAAGGAGCTCGAAATGATAAATTTTTGGTCACCTATCCGATGACCGGCCTTTGCGAAAGTTGCTTAACCTCAGCACTGGCAGACCAGGCGCGTTAACCACTGCGCAATCAAGCTCCTCAAATTATGTCATACAAAATGTCATACAAACATAAAAAAAAATATTACCGCTTTTCTAAAATAATGTAATAATGATAAACCATCAGGGCTATGCTCGGTTTCTCTAAGGGATCGGATTCAGAATGAAGTGATCTGACCATATTAGTCGTTGGGGTAAATGAGTTCTCGAGTGAAGACCGCGTATCGGCAAACGTAGTGTAGGACGCCCTCAGACTAGGTGGAGCGACGATCTCCGCAAGGTGGCTGGCAAGAGCTGGGTGAGAGTAGCTGCGGATCGTGCTCGGTGGCGTGCACAAGGAGAGGCCTATGTCCAGCAGTGGACTAATATAGGCTAATGATTGATGACACGTGGTATTTGTGGTGATAGTTTTTCCTAATTTTTAGCTATGCTCCAAGCAATAATACAGTTTAAAGGGGTAGGAAACGTTTTAAATAAAACAAGTACTTACTTGAGTAATAATTGGGTATATTCTCCAAACACTTTTAACACACTCCACTTCAATGTTAAATAATGATCACAGCACGATAGCGATTGCAAGACAATATTCCTTACACTATAGGTATGGCACGTCCACACTGGTCTAAGCGAAAAATACGACAGACTCTGGCGAGCTCGCTTTTCTCTGCCGGTAATAAAAAACTACTCGCCCCCACTATTTACCTCTGACAGAGCGTCGACAGAGACAGTCGCCCAATTTTAGAGTCAAATCAGAGAATCTATTTAATATTATTATGATTATGCAATATTAAGTATTTCAGTAGATTAATTAATTAGATAACAGTAAGAATACTAAATTAAGTAAGAGTGATACATTCCATTAAAACAACAATTATACAATTATGACAACATGATGATGATAATCAGGATAAACCATCATCTGTAAAGAATGAAATATATGTTGTTTCACTACTGTGTGTGCAGTAATATCACACTCTGCGTTCTCCCATTTGTGTTGAATACAATAAAAAGTCAAAATTTAATTAATTAAATTAACTTAGTTAATAAGTTACGCCATAGACATAAAATTGACAAGAGTTTGCGCGAAAATAAATATAAGTTAAACTTGGAATGTCACCCTTAATCTCCCGGTGTCAACTTCAGTTGTCTTGTGTCTCAGGCTCAGGATAAAATTAAATGTAAAAGCTAGTCAAGAAACATTTTATTACAATATGTAAAATTCGCGCAAAGTTCACATAAAGTAAGTAAATAGTCCACAACTGTCCCACTGCTGAGCAAAGGCCTCCATCACTTTAATTAAATCATCACTACAATTGATGGGTAATGGCTTGATCACCACGCTTGCCAAATGCGGGTTGATGATCACAATCCCGGGCTATGCATCGAAAAATCCGTTGGGTACCAGGCCGAGCACTTTGCCACTTGCTTGACGGTGACGTTTAATAACAAAATAATTTTTTTTTTGTCCATTGTCCAGTCTCGCTTAATTATTAGTCTATGGTATCAACTATAGATACCAAACGGCCAGTATGGGTTAGGTTTCCACATTAGTGCTATAAACCGCGGTCTTGTGTAACGTGTTGGTTGGTACCTATTCCAGTGTTAGTGTTCAATCGCTAATTAACAGTTTGATTAGATAAACAGTTCGCAGTGCTTATGAGTTTGACCTTCGATAATAGGAGTATAACTTCGATCAATCATGTACTAGATTCCCGGTGAGCGCTTGAAAGACGGTACGCGACTTAGCCACAATGACGTTTGTGGTGATGACAGTAAATATTAAGTACAAATATTTTGCAGCCTTAATTAATCTTTATGTTTTAAGACTTAAGGTTCACATTAAGCTGAAGTTGTTGATGCTATCCGTTGATTTTCAGATTTTGTTATTCGAAATTTAAATGTATAGGCAGAGTGAACGAGAGTGCGGTTGAATCGACGTACCGAGCTGTACCTACCGGCTAGGGTTGAGCCACACATAGTTAATTTATTATTGTGTGAATTTGGGTGTCTTTTATATTGTAACTTACCTTGTTATATCTGTCGGCAAAGTAAAAAAGGACAAACTGGGATCATGGTTTTATGATATGACATTTTCAATAGGCACTTACCTATATATGCAACAAAACTCGCAATCGCGACGTGTAAGTATACTGATCGGCAGCGCTCAGTGACATATTTGTCATTATCCGTTGCTACAGCAACATACGCTGCCCGATCCGCGTTTGCGGGGACAGCCCGCGTCATCGCGTACTCCTTTCCCGTGCTTTTTTCTGTGTGCTAATGTAGGTGAACTACGAGCTTGCGTGCGTTGTGTTTCGGAGCGCTTGTATGAAGTTGCCGCACTCTCGTTCACTCTGGTATAGGTATGAGCATACAGACCACTTTCGAGATGTATTTTTGCTGCGGATCCTTTATCTAGCTTGTACATTATTAGTCGAAGGCGTGTGACGTAACTGCTTGTACAACAGAAAAGAGTTTCTAGAAACTCTTACATTACACTAGTGTCAGTTTTATTCTTAGGAAAGTTGACAACAGCAATAATTTATTCCAGAACATTAAACGTACAAATGACATTATGTAACAGTACTTTAAAACATTAACCTATTTTGTTATTTGACCTTAGCACAAATTTCTGTTTTTAACAAACGCTCAATAGTGATGCAATTCCCATACAATTTCTGTTAAGAAATCGTTCATTTTTTATAATTTTTTTTATATTAGAAGGTAAACGAGCAGGCGGGTCACCTGATGGGAAGCAATCACCGCCGCCCATGGACACCCGCAAAGCCAAAGGAATCGCAGATGCGTTGCCGGCCTTTAAGGAAGAAATAGGCTCGTTTCTTGATGACACCTAAGTCGTAATGGTCCGGAAATACCGCCGCTGAGAGCTGGTTCCACAGCACTGTAGTTTGTGGTAAAAAAATATGTGAGAAACGCACAGTAGTAGACCGCCATCCATCAAGATGGTGTGGATTGAAAGACAGCTGCTATAAAGTTTCTCTATTGACTGATTAGTCAACTAGGTACCCAATTCGATCACGTTAGCGTTAGTTTTATGTCTCGTTTGCTGGGGCAGGAGCCTTCCCTATGGATGAAAACACCGCAGGGAGAATGGACCTTAAACCACCACGCGGGTCCAGTGCGGGCGGTGGTTGTCAACGACTGCTAATGCAGCTGGGACCAACGGCTTTGCGTGCCTTCCGAAGCACGGAGGAGCTTGAGATGAAAAAAAAGTTCTTGACAGAAATGTTTTTATACCTTAAAGGAATAATGTGGAAATATTTCTTACAATTAATATTTTTGTGATTGACATGCAGATAATTTAATAGTTATGTTACTATATTTTGTTGGAATTATACTATTATGTATTTATTTTATGTTAGTTTGTTAATTTTTTTGAATTGAATTGAATAATTGATTTTTGTATTGTGACATCTAGGGCGTGTCTAGGGACCTCTAGACCAAAAATTAATTTACTTAATTGCTATGCCCTTGCAGGGCGTCACATATATGATATAACATTTTTTAAAACCTAAGTACTTGTACTGTGTAACTTTTGTGACATGCAATAAAGATTCTGATTCTTATGATACATTTTTGGTCACCCATCCGATGATCGGCCTTTGTGAAAGTTAGCTTACTACAGCAATCGCAGGCCAAGCACGTTAACTATTGCGCCATCGAGCCCTTCATTCCTAAATTACGTTATCGTTAACATGATCGAATGGCTAATAAAATTGGAAGTAGGCACTTAGCTAGAGACTTGCTTGCGTCTCGTCTTTACGGTGATTTGCAACTCTTGTAAATTTACAGGGATCATCATTAATCTTTCCTTCCTCATCTTGATTACCTATTAACCCACTGAACAAAAAAACAAGGATATTCAAGGTACTTATACTCCTAGGAAAATTTTGGGGGTACACCATAAATGAAAAATAAATTTTTATCAAGTGGATTATTTTTTGAATTTGCAGACAACTGATAATGTGTAAGAGTCTAAGAGTCGGATTAAGTTTTAATTTAATCTTGCCTTAGTTGTATTCATCTGAATTGGTTGGGATATCTCCAATAACAATAACGAGTATTATAAAGTTAATCCCATTTTTTATTTAAAATCTTGAAACTGGTATGTGTACATATTAATGTTGATATCAGCACAGGAAAAAATAAGGTTTTCATCGCACAAAAGAAATGCGTAAAAGCTATCTGTGGAATCCCACTAGACCAGTCTTGCAAACCTTTATTTAGAGACCTTGGCTTACTAACACTACCATCATTATATATTTTAGAAACTTGCACTTTTGTAAAAAATAATATAAAACTATTATTATTATTATTAAGAAAGCATGTGATGTAAACTCTAGATTAAAAAGGAATTCTAATAGGTTGGTCTTAATGATGTTCCCAAATCTGATAAATATAACAAAAGTTTTCTTGTTATGTGTGTTAGAATCTACAATAAGATTCCAGATGACATTAAGCAATTAAATTTCACTTTAATTAAAAATAAATTGTATATATGGTTATTAGAAAACAACTTTTATGATGTGAGAGAACTAGTAGAAAGATAAGTTAATTTACACAATAAAAATTTGCATGCAATTTTATATCATGAGGATTATTTTATTGTTAACCATCTCTGTGTACCATGTTTTATGCAAATAAAGATTTATTTATTTATCACTGTATTTTTAAATAATATTATGTACAACGCGACGCCGCGCATTTTCACTCAAAACTGATTTCGCACAAATAGATCGAATAAACTTTAGTACCTACTTAACAAATATTAATCGATGTTCTAACCTAGCTTAAATTCAAAGACTAAAGTGTAGTGTAGTGTACTGTGTTCAACTCAGTGTGCAGAGTTGTTTTTCTAATACAAACTGTGAAGTCAATGTCGGGCATTCTGAAAACTACAATGACGAACGACAAACCAATCAAGAAACGACATTCGGTGGTCTCCGGGAGGAGCGACTTTTGTAAGTATTTTTTTTATAGGAGCGTATAAAATATAAAAAAGTAAAGATTCGTTTCTTCAACTTATGACAATAGTTTTACAGTACCTATTTGTCGACTCCATTTAAGATAAATAAGATCAGTAGAATCACATGCAATATATGTATAGTTTATTACAATATATGTTATTACTATTATTGTGTGTAGTCATAATATTTTATATATTTGTTTCTTTATCTATAAGAAATATTACTCAACTTTCTTATGTGCACTATTGTGCCTAATCTGAATAAACATTATTCATTTTATTTAATTTCAGAAGAATTATTTGTGTTTTAAGAATTCGCATCCTTTTATAGACAAAACAATGTTACATTTTTGATACAACCAAATGTTACTAAAAAAAATTATTAAAAATGTTTACTATTCGCTCTACAAAGTTATCAAAACACCAGGCTCTAATAACTTGCTAAGTGCCTAATTTGTGTAAACAATAAGAGATCAATTTTCTTTTTGTCTTGTCTGTCACTGGTGTAGGTCTATGTGCTTTGTGTAAAAATCGAACTGTGGATCTAGTTTGGGATTTTTTTAAATTTAACTACCTACATGCGTATTAATTGGAATAGGTTGCCAATACATCAGCAAGTTAAAATAAGAAAAAGTTTAGGTCATACATAACATAACAGTCTTGATTGTTTGTACTAACTCCTACCTGATCGATCATAGTGGGTTAGATTTTTATTTTTAGGTATAGAAAAAAAGAAAATCATTTAACACATACTTTAATTGTAATTACATTTAAAAGTAGAGGTTTTGGTTTTAAGAGCGTTTACGCCGCACACTAGCGCCACTAATGAAAAAAAAAACATATGTAGTAATTAGAGATAGAAAATCAAATTATGCTCAACAAACTATTTGAATGAAGTAATTTAGCATTTTTACGTCACCTAATGAACACCTCACATGTTATGTGAAATAAGACGTTACGGCCACTTTTAACTATAACGCCATATTTAACTAAACCATAACATGTCAGGTGTTCATTAGGTGACGTAAAAATGCTAAATTACTTCATTCGGATAGTTTGTTGAGCATAATTTGATTTTCTATCTCTAATTACTAGATATGGTTTTTTTTTCATTGGCGGCGCTAGTGAGCGGCGTAAACGCTCTTAACACATCCCTTCTGTTGAGGACGCCGAGTTGCTTTAAACACGTAGAATAAGTTTATTTGTAAATGTTAAGTTTGTGAATCAGTAAAGAAATGCGTGTAATATCACTAGTTAAGTAAGAGTAGGAGACGGAATATATTGTTGTTTCGGTCGCACAAGTAACTGGTTTATCACGACGCCGCTAGTTGCGGTATGTCAAAATAGTACATAAGCGGCAAAGTTTGTATGCAGAGCATGTCATGTTACGTTTTTGTGTTGTTATTTGGTTCAATGTTTGAGTTCTGAAAATTCCGAGAAATTAAGAAGAAATACTTAAATTTAGCGAAGAGTTTTTATCATCAACAATACAGTTTTATACATAAATATGATCTAACCGTCTACCCAGAGGTCCCGGGTTCGATTCCCAGCGGGGGATCTTTATGTGCTTGGTTTGGTTGGTGGTAGGACTTGTTTGTCCGCCTGGCTAGCTACCACCATCTTATCTGAATATGTCGCCATAACATCAATGTTTGTAGCATTGTTGTGTTCCGGCAGGCAGAGATAAGATAGCCAGTGTCTCAAAAGTTGAGGATTCCGGGTGAAGTGCGCTTCCATCATTGGCCTTATCATCACTTTAACCTTCGAAAGGATAGGGGGGTGATTCATCACCCCACACGTTCAAAAAAGATGCCATATGCCATATACACAAAGTTTAAAATCTATTGTGGAAATGTGACAGTTTGTGGTAGTCTGATATGTGCAGGCGTGTGCATGAACTGGAGCGGCAGGCAACTAAAATATACTTATATTTAGATTTATTGTTTGGCCTCGCTTTTAAAATTAACCGCTGATGCGGTTTATTTTATACGTTTTGCTGCTACATTTATAATGCGTAGGTACAGCCAGAGTGAACGAGAGTGCGGCAACAGTGCCGTGACCTTGAATCGACGTACCGAGCTGTACCGACCGGCTAGGTAGTTTGGGTGGGGAATTTTTTTTTTCAGACTTTTTCAATAGACACCTTTAAGCAACAAAACTCGCAATCGCGACACCCAAACCCATAAAGATACGTGGATACTGATCGGAAGCGCTCAGTGACATACTTGTTATTCTCCGTTACTACAGCAACATACGCTGCCCGATCCGCGTTTGCGGGGACAGCCCGCGTCATCGCGTACTCCTTTCCCGTGCTTTATTCTGTGTGCTAAATATGTAGGTGAACTACGAGCTTGTGTGCGTGCATTTCGGAGCGCTTGTATGAAGTTGCCGCACTCTCGTTCACTCTGGTACAGCTAAAGAGTAGAATTCCTTACCGGCGGCGTCTGTGTTCCCGAGTGCATATAACTTTAAAGTTTTTAAAGCCCGAGTGATTAGGCTATTTCTAGGCAAGCTCGTTCCATCGTCGGCCTCTTCTTAGAAGGATTATAATTCGGATTAGAATGAAGCCAAGAACAAGCCTATTTTACAATTAAAAAAAAGAGTTTTGCTGTCTGTAATCGCTGAGCTGTCAGACTTCTTGATCCATAAACTATAAACATACTATAGTCAAAGAACAAGGAGACTTGGACGGTAAGCTTAAAACATAGCATACTGCGCTCGAACAACGCTCACATTGACAATTTGTCACGGAACGGTAGTACCTACTATTAGTTATTCTTCCCGCCCGATCCTCTAAATGCCACTACACATTTACAGAATACACTAAACATGCACACTAGTTTGGGCCCAAGACACCGTACTCGTAGGACAAGGGTACGACGAGCCGGTTCACACGCGCTCTATACCAGGTACAGACATGTAACTGGGAGCTTCTCTCCACCACCACGGCGCGGTCAACCCGAGAGGTACGAGTCTTTAGAGGTGCCCTCGGGTTGTTCCGCTCCCCGATCCGATCCGAACCCCTCGGACTATCTAGTAGGGCACGGGGACACGCATTAGTGCGTGATGCCGTTCCCTCTAGCAAACCTCCGAAGGTGATTCATTTCACACGGCCCTTTAAGTTTCTCGCCGCCCCCAAACAAGCCCGGTGAAGCTGAAAATGCCGTTTGAGGCATGCAGTAATCTTACAAAAAATAAAAAAATAGCTAGTTCGTGTTTATTAGGAATTTAAAAAACGTTTTGGAAGTTATGTGCTAAGGCGAGCGTTTCCGACTGTGAGATTTCCAAGGCGTTCCGCTCGGGACTGAATGATGGCGCGAGCGTCGAGTTAGGCAATAATGTGGATTTTATTGAACGTTTACTTATTATTAAAATTATAATGGCCGACAACTATTACATCATCATCATCATCATCTCAGCCAAAAGACGTGCACTGCTGGACAAAGGCCTCCCCCAAGTATCTTCACAACGACCGGATTTGTGCTGCTCGCATCCAGCGGCTTCCCGCGACCTTCACCAGATCGAAAACCACCTAACAAAGAAAAAAAAATTATATATTATTATTATTATTATTATTATTTAATATTATTATTTATTTCATTAATTAAATTTAACTATAACATATTCTAAGACAATTGGTTTGGTATATTTTTCTTCGTCTGAAACGGTGTATAGCTTGAATAAAATGATATTTAGTTTATTAATAAGACGTACGTTTGATATTGTATTATATCTTAATAACAAAGAAATTTGAACGGGGATTACTTTACGCAATATAATTAGTGAAAAGTTTCATGCTAGCGATGGGCGATTGTTACTAAATAAAATCGAATTATTCGATTGATAAAACAATCGAACTTATTCGAACGAAATTCATAACTTGTCGATTATTAGTAATTGCGCAATTGTTACAAAAACTATCGCCAGTCGATTGTGTTCGAATGAAAATCGTTACTATTTAATCGCTGAACGATTGTTAGTAACTACGTGATTGTTACTAGAACAATCGACAATCGAAAGCATTCGAATGAACATCATTACTAGTCGATCATTAGTAATTTCGCAATTGTTAAAAAAACAATTTACAGTCGATTGTAATTGAAAGAAAATCGTTATTACTCAATATTGTTAGTACATAATAACTGCGCGAATGTTACTAGAGCAATCGACAAACGAAAGCATTTATCCGACAATTAATTACTAGTAGTAACCTGTTGATCGATTATTAGTAACTTCGCGATTGTTACTAAAACAACCTATTGAATCTAGAAAGTCATTGTTGATCTGATCAATTTTCAAAAACTGATTGATCGGTGTTATACAAACAAACAAACAGCTTACCTCGGCGGTTCACCATGAATAAATCGAACCTAGGTAGGTACAGTCAGCTACACATCAAGCTATACAAAACCATTTAAAAATGACTTATTGTCTGAGGCATAAGGTACTCATGTATGTGCAGGTATAGCCCGTTTTCTTCGAGTTTGTAGTGGACGTTAGTTTTGTCGTAACTACGCGTAACGTATACTAGACATTGAAAAATGGCTCTTATATCTCAGACATAAGAGCCATTTCTCAATAAGTTTATCTAACTTCAATGGTTTTGTAAAACTGACGTCCACTGCAAACTCGTAGCAAACGGGTAGTTTATATCGCGCACGCGTCTTCGACTACTTTTGGTTGTCGATTACTAAATTAAGTATACCCCATAGTCTTACACGTGCCGTGCCGCTCTTACACGTGCAGTTAAAATATTGTGGTCAAAGGGTTTAGCGGCGCGGCGCGGCGCCTAGTTGTAGTTACCTACTTAGGTACTACGCTTACGCCGCGCGTGCCCACCCCGCACCGCACCGCCGATCGTGTCCAGTTTAGCTGTACTTGTCAATATTTTTTATTTTCTAGATAAGTACCTACACACGGCGGCAGATCAACCTACCCAAATCTGTCAAGTTTCTCCAATGAATATTGATCCTTATAACCAAATGTTAAAGTTCAAAATTGATTGTAGATATTTGTGTTTTGGGTAGGTGAATGAATCGACAATCGAACACATGATAGATACTAATACAATTTTGTCGATTCATTCGATTACTTTTTAGTAGCAATCGATCATCAACTATTTTTCGATTGTTTTAGGTAAAGACGAATGATTCGACAATCGAACACATGATAGATACTAGTACTATTTTGTCGATTCATTCGATTATTTTTTAGTAACAATCGATCATCAATTTTTATTCGATTGTTTCTAGGCAAGGACGAATGAATCGACAATCGAATACATGCTAGTACAATTGTCGATTCATTCGATTGTTTTTTTAGTAACAATCGCTCATCGCTATTTCATGCCTTCTTTATACCCGACACGTTTCGACCGATTTACAACGGCAGTGGCGTGGTCACGGGCTGTCCCGTTCAAATTTCTTTGTTTACTATGGTACGCGATAGTTTAAAAGTGTATATGTGTTAATAATTGTTATTTAGTTTGAAAACATACATACGTAGGCCAGACAGACGTCTTCACGTCTGCACACCAAACTATACAAAACTGTAAAATTTGTTCAATTTTTCAACCACATGCCATATGCATAGTTCAGAGTCTATTTGTGGTTATCTTATGTCCAGGGATCTGTACCTACGTTACGGTTACGTTACTATGATACACTTTTAAAATCATTTACTTTCTACCCATTCAAGACGTCTTTTAACCGTAGTGTAGAATGGGTGTAAAAAAACTCGCATTTGCCATCTCAGTAACATTAGAAAAAAGTTCAGTATTCTCAACCGTCTGTCTTCGTTCCAGGGTCTTCATCAGACGAGGATGAAGGAGTACAACCCCATGAGAAGGCGATCGCCGCTGGCCAAGCCAACCCCCCCTACTGTGTTAGGAACATCGAGCAACATGCTTTCGGTAGGAGAGAGATAGAGATAGCGGAGCAGGAGATGCCTGGGATCATGGCGTTGAGGGCAAGGGCGAAAGAAGACAAACCGTTGAAAGATGCTAAGGTAAATACACATTTTTTTTCTCCGTAGCTCATGCTGCTCTACTGCTGGGTATAGCCACCTCCTCAAGTCTTTCCACTAGTCTCTTTCCCAAGCCAATCCATGCCAGTCAGTCTAGTTTGCATCCAAGTCATCTCGCCACCAGCGAGTCCAGATGCGAAGACTGCTGATTGTGCCCTATTAGCCGTGCTCAACTTGCCTGCCCGCACGTTGCTCGTTTATGGCTGAGATCAATATCTTCAGAGGTGAACAACCTTTGCAACGCTGTATTACTGGATAGGTGACCTAACTCCTGCTTCGGAAGATATGTTAAGTTGTTAGTCACGTTTGTTAATTTAAATAGCTTGATAGACAGATGACAATATGCTTCATGAGCAGGTAGTTTTGTTTATTGCTCTTTAAACTTCAGTATGAACATGGCAGTAAATGACGATGACGATAGATAGACAGATAGACCATATTGTACACAAGCAATGCTAATAAATTATTGAGTTTGAAATTAAAACTGGGGCTTATGGCCTGATCTTTCCATCTGCCATTGTTCATATACAAAGCCTGTCTTAGGTCTGCTTCAAGAGGCTTCTATACTAATGATGATGTGATGTTTGTGCTCAGATTGTAGGCTGCACTCACATCAACGCTCAAACGGCGGTGCTGATAGAAACGCTGGCAGCGTTGGGCGCGACCGTCCGCTGGGCTGCCTGCAATATTTACAGCACTCAGAATGAAGTTGCCGCCGCTCTAGCACACGCTGGTAAGTAAGCACTTGAACGGCTGTTGATAATCAACTTCTCCTCTCCCTTAATCCAATATAAGTACATATACTTACTATGTAATGCCCTCCCGACTGCACAGCCAGATACACATACAGATAAGATGTACACTAGCACAGGTCCAAGGCCAAAGACACCGTACTCGTAGCTGAAGAGTAAGAAGAAAAGCAGGTATGGTTTACCAAGTGCTTCTTTAAGACATGGTCAGTCCAAAGTTGGTGTGAGATATCAAAATTTAATATGGCTCTTCCTGTTGAAGCAGCTCGCTTTATAATCAACCTATCGAAGTCCACAGCTGGGCATAGGTTTCTACCAAGGCGCGTCATTGATCCCGATCTTCGGCTCTTCGCATCCAATTTTTGCCAGCTGCCCTTCACAGATCATCGCTTCTGGTCGGGCGGTTTACACTCCAGAACTCGTCCTACCCCAACGGTTATAGATTCTGCGACAGATGTGACCAGCCCACCGTCACTTCAGCTTGCTTATTGAGCTATGTCGGTAACTTTGGTTTTCTGACGAATCTCTTCATTTCAGCAGCCCGCTTATGTCGTTTAAAAGACTGTTTACCAACCATCCTACTCTCGTTTCTCTTCGTCAGGTTTTTCAATATTCGCGTGGCGTGGGGAAAGCGAGGAAGCCTTCTGGTGGTGTATTGACCAATGCTGCGCGCCCACCGTCACCTGGCAGCCCAACATGATCCTGGATGATGGTGGGGACGCCACACACCTGATGCTGAAGAAGCATTCGGCCGCCTTCAAGCACGTCAAGGGTGAGTAGTCGTAGTAGAAGAGGGTGAGTGGTAGATTAGGTGGTAGAAGTAGATGTAGAGGCATCGATCTGCGTCCGCTGCCACTGGCTACGTTTGTCATGATGTCGGGCGCTGCATCACTGGCGTCCGCTGCCATTGGCTGCGTGGATCGTGATGTCGGACGCTGCATCAATTGCGTCCGCTGTCAAAGGCTGCGTGCGACGTAATGTCGCGCGATCGACCATTAAGAGGACGCATATCCGCGCACTTTTGTGAAAATACTGTTCAGCAACTCCGATGCACGCAACATCAGTAGAAAAGTAGGCAGATGGCATTTCTTCCCGCCCAGTCATGACAAGATTGACGGGAAGACGGAAAGACCTATCAACTGAAAACCCTCTTCGTGTCTATGCCTAAGCGGGGTCTGAGCGCATTGGGCATTGGAGCATAGTTATTTCCCGATAGGTAAAAAGTTATTCACTACATGTTGGCGTACTGTAATCTTTATGACCGCCTCTTTGGTCTAGTGGTTAAGACCATCCACCCAGACTCAGACCTAGAAATTGTTTGATCCAGTTTGTGTATTCGGTTTGGGTGGTCGTAGGACTTGTTTGTCCACCTGACTAGCTACCACCGTCTTAGTTAAATATGTCGCCAAAGCATCAATGTTTGAAGCATTGTTGTGGTCCGGAAGCTAGAGATAAGATAATCAGTACCTTAGTACCTAGTTGAGGATTCCGGGTGAAGTGCGCTTCCACTATCGTCCTCATTATCACTTAACATCAGGTGTGATGAAAGCCAAGTGCTTCATCACCAGCTCATCATGTCCCCACTGCTGGGGCACGAGCCTTCCCTATGGATACATAGGGAGAATAGGTCAAATGCTTACCCGTAAGTAATTAAAAAAACTTACAATCTCTCGTCTCCTAACCCAGGTATAGTGGAGGAGAGCGTGACGGGCGTCCATCGGCTGTACCAGCTCAGCAAAGCTAGCAAGCTGTGCGTGCCCGCCATGAACGTCAACGACTCCGTCACCAAGACCAAGTTCGACAACCTCTACTCTTGCCGGTGAGTCAACTTCATTATTATCATAGTCGTCTTAGCCGATAGACCTCCACTTCCCCCAAGGATCTCCACAACGACCGGTTGTCTTCTGCTCGCGTTCAGTGGCTAATAACGATCACCAGCAACCTTCAACAGTTACGGAGCTTCGTAACAACTCTCGTATGTACTTATCTAACAGCTATCTACTTAAGGAGGAGACCTGGTTGCAGAAGAAAGTCGAGCTGTGTGTGTGTGTGCCCGCCATGAACATCAACGACTCCGTCACCAAGACCCAAGTTCGAGAACCTCTACTCTTGCCGGTGAGCGAATTTCATTGTCATTATCTTCGCAGCCGCTAGACGTCCACAGCTGGATAAAGGCATCCCCCAAGAATCTCCTTATTGACCGGTTGTCGGCTGCTCGCATCCAGCGGCTACCAGCGACCTTCAACAGTTACTCAGCATCGTAACATCCCTGGTATGTAGTTATCTTTCAGCTTTCTGCTTAAGAAGGAGACCTGGTTGCAGAAGAAAGTCGTGGCTGCGAACATTCGAGAGTAGTCGGCAATAACGAGAGCCAGTAAACTCTTTTGCCTTGCCGACGACAGGATCGATTGTGCAGAGCTGACTGCGAACCTTCACTAGTTGGAGAGGGACCCTAAGAACCTTCTCCTTCGTCTTGTTCAGGCATAATACCAATTCAGCAAGGCCAGCAAGATGTAAGTGCCCGCTATGAACGTCAACGACTCCGTTACCAAGACCAAGTTCGTCAACTTGTACTCTTGTCGGTGAGTGAATTTCATTATCATCATCGCCGTCTCAGCCGATAGACGTTCACTGCTGGATAAAAGGCTTCCACCAAGGATCTCCACAACGACCGGTTGTCTGCTATTTGCATCCAGCGACCACCAGCGACTTTCAATAGTCACCGAGCTCCGTAACATCCCTGGTATGTAGTTTGACTTACAGCTTTCTGCTCAAAAACTGGACCTGGTTGCAGAAGAAAGTCGTGTTTGCGGATCATTCGAGAGTAGACTGCAATAGCGAGTGCCACTGAATTCTTTCGCCTTGTCAAGAAGATGACCAAATGCTAACTGCTAACCTTTACGAGATGGAGAAGCACCCTAAGAGAAGCTTTCTCCTCCATCTCGTGAGCCAAGCATAGTGGAAGAGAGCGAAGCTTAAAGGTTCATTTAGGTCTCTTGTTACACAACGCTATTTGAAAACAACTAGATACAAACTAATATTATAAACAGAGAAGAAGTAATCCAGTAGTGGAAGTCTTTCAGCTGATATGATGATGATGATGATCTAGAATGTCACAGCTCTGATACTTTAATAGCGGTTTGCGCACGACGTAACCAATCAAGAACTGGGTACTAGGGTACAACTGGGTACTAAGTGTGACTAATATGCTGAAAGACTTCCTTTCACTCCTGGACTCCTCCAAGGATTTCCATAACGACCGGCTGTCTGCTGCTCGCGTGCAGCGGCTACTGTCAACCTTCACCAGTTACGAAACTCCGCAACATCTGACCTTTATTGCTGCCGGTGTAGTGGCAACTTCATCATCATCGCCATTTTTAAAGTATATTTTCTTAAAGATGAGTGAGAACCTAAGCTACAGCTTAGGTTTAAGTCCTCATCCTAATCCTATATTCCTCTGTCCTAATCCTATGATCTTAACTTACAAGTTAAGATCATCATATTACAAATAAGCATACAACTGTCTATATGCGAAAACAAATTAATTGTGTATACTTTTATTATGTTAGTTATGCTTTTAGTTATACTCATACTGTATGTTTTCCAAATAAAATAAAATAAGTAAATAAATAAATAGTCTTGGTGGAGAGACGTCCACTGCTGGACAAAGGCGTCCCCCAAGGATCTCCACAACGACCGGGCTTATTGCTACTCGACAACCTGTAGCCCGATGGCGCAGTGGTTACCGCGCCCAGTCTGCGATTGCTGAAGTCAAGCCACTTTCGCAAAAACCAGTCATCGGATAAGTGACCAAAACTTTTATCATCTCGAGCTCCACCGTGCTACGGAAGGCACGTAAAGTCGTTGGTCCCGGCTGCATTAGCAGTCGTTAACAACCAATTCGCGCTGGGTGTGGTGGTCTATGGTCCGTTCTCCTTATCCATCCATAGGGGAGGCTCATGCCCCAGCAGTGGGGACATAAAATGAGCTCTGGTGATGATTGATGAATCGTCTTTCATAATTGCTTTTTTATGTTTAAATTGAATAAAGATTTTCGTTAGATTTAATTGGAATCTTATTTGAAAAGATTTAACCTTTTGACCACCAACCACAGCATAAATGCGTCGCCGTGTCCTGTACGCCAAGCTTAAATTCAGAGCAACAAAATTGCAACACGAATAGGGACTCCAAAATTTTTTAATATTACTATTTGATGTTTTTGTAAACAGTATTGTCAAATAAAATAGTATTTTAGAATAGGTATTTATTTGACTAACACTGTACACTCAACATTGATAAACAAAAGATTAACAAAAAGAAAATAAAATGTTTTAAAAATCAAAATAAAACAGTGCTTGTCTAGTTATGCATACGTTGCTGCATGCATAGTGTCGCCAAACAGAGTCTGCAGTCTGCACACAACATGAGCTACGGATTATCCGTCGCGCTGATTTTCAGTATAACCCTTGCATGACGTGGGAGTAGATAACTGACACTGAACACTATAAAATCATATAATTAGTAAGCTAAGTTATGTTTCTTTTAGGTATGTTATAATTTAAATACTGTCTTTATTCTAATCACAGAGAAAGCATAATAGACGCCCTCAAACGAAGCACGGACCTGATGTTCGGCGGGAAGCAGTCTGTGGTGTGCGGGTACGGGGAGGTCGGGAAAGGATGCTGTCAGGCGCTCAAAGCCTTGGGATGTGTAGTGAGTGCTTTAACATTCTAAACTGCCCCGACCGCTTAACCGATCGCTTTGACTTCGTGTGTGGTTTATGACGTCATCTGGTCGTTTCGTGCCGCGTATGAAAGCAATATCAAAAGCTAATAGCCTTTAGCTAAAAAAAAAAGCTAAAGCCTTAGCTAAAGCTTTTTTGGGATAGCCCCAAAAATATATAACAAAGTTTCCAATAATATTAAGAACCTACCAATTAAACTTTTTAAGAAACATTTAATGAAGCTACTAATTGATAAAGCATATTACACGACCACTGAATTTCTGAATGACATAATATTATCTTAATAGTAAAATGATCTCAATAATTTATAATTCTGATTTATTACGAATATAGCACAATTTGGTTTATATATATATATTTTATTATTATTGCATTTCTTGACATTTAATTAATTCCTATTAATTTATATTTTGGCATTAATAATACCTAATTACTTGGACATCTAGTTATTATTATTATTTTTTTTTAATTTTCACATCTCATATTTTGTACTTTTATATAATTTAATTTAATTGATATTCCTGTTTGAACCTATTGTGTACCTTGTAAAAGGTGTAAATGTAGTGAGACATTATATGAAAAATTAACATCTATTTTATAAATTTTGTAATACTAACCTACATTTCACAATAAAGTATACTATTATTATAGCTTTTGATATTGCTTTCATAGGCGGTGCGAGGTGGCAAGATAACGTCATAAACTATACGCGTAGTCAAAGCGATCGGTTAGGCGGTCGGGGGGCAGGTTACAGTATATATTCACATTCAGAGCCGATTTGTCTGCGATTATTGTTGTTGTGTTCGTAATTGTGAGGACAAGTTGTCAACGGGACACGGGTGTTCGCTAAAGCAGACGGAGTCGCGAGCGAGCGAGAAAAATAAATCGCTAAATGTGTTGCTAATCGCAAAACTCGAGAACGGCTGAACTGAATTGGCTGATTTCTATTTTGTTGTGTTTGATGAAGTCTGAGGAAGGTTCTTATGGAGAGAAAAAACGTAAAAAATACGAGGATAATAGTAAAAACAACAATTTTCTTTTCCCATACAAACCATTCTGTCCCCAGCTGTCAAACATTTGACGTCATTCAAAACAAAACAAAGGCGGGATAAGACTATCTTTGGTATGCCTTCAAGTTGATTATAGGACAGATTTATTTATTTACGCGCCAAGTAATCAAACAAAAAGATCGTGTACCTTATGGCATTACAATAAAAATATCATGACATTAGATATTACTAGGGCAATAACTTTTGACAGAACGAAACCTGTCGGGTCAGCTATTAACATAAAAAAATCAATGTAACTTTGTTTTAGAGAAATAGGGCAGAACAAGGTCTGCCGGGACAGCTAGTTTTAAATAGAAATGGATTAAATACCGAGTTAGATTACTAACAGTCTTACAAATAAAACATTTTTAATCATCATCTAATCAATTACTTAAGTAATCATTTGCTTAAATTTTAAGCATCTAATTAGCAGCGCTCACAAATAAAACGCTTTAATCATTTGGTTAACTAAACATCGTTATTGAGTTTGACTTAAGAAATAACGTTATTTTAACGTGAAAGTTTGGCATAATTGTGTAGAAGTCTTTGCTTTTTCGCACATAAAAGTATATAATGACTTTTGACGTATTATGTTTGAACCTATTGTATTCGTGATTTTACTGATTTACTGTTACTGGCATTATAACTGGTATTCCACCTTCACGAACCGCATAATAACTGGCGACGAGACATGGGTTTATGAATACGATATGCAAACAAGTCAACAATCTTCAGAATGGCGCCTCGAAAACGAATCGAAACCCAAAAAACCGCGTCAAAGCCGCTCGAAAATCAAAGTTAAGTTATGCTGATAGTTTTCTTCGATTGCCGCGGTGTAGTGCACTACGAATTTCTTCTAGAGGGACAAACGGTAAATACAGAATATTATTTAGGTGTCATGAGGCGTTTGAGAGAGAATATCCGCCGAAAACGGCCAGATTTATGGAACGACAATTAATGGATTTTACACCATGATAATGCACCATCGCACAAATCCATCATTGTGCAAGAGTTTATAGCCAAAAACTCGACGAATGTCATCGACCAAGCGCTGTACTCTCCTGATATGGTTCCGTCTGGCATTTTCCTGTTCCCGAGGTGAAAATTACCACTTCGAGGAAGGCATTTCGATTCGATTGAATCTATAAAAGAAAATTCGCTGAAAGAGTTGAAGACCATACCTCAATCAGTTTACAAAAAATGTATGGAGGACTGGGTCAAGCGCTGGCGTAGCTGAATTGCAAGCGAAGGGGCCTACTTTAAAGGCGACACAATAAATTTTGACGAATAAATTACTTTTTTGGTTTTATTGAACAATTTCCGGTAGTTTTACACAGAAGGTATATCGGTAGATTTAAACGGTCACTGTAAGTTTTTTCCCTCCGAAATCTTCTAAGATATATTAGATCGGGACATTATAAATAGGGCGAATAATTAAAAAAATTGCGACTCTTAATTGGGTACTATTAAACTAAGCCGAGCAGCGAGAATATGCATTTGCAAAAATATAACTTAACTGGCGATATTCATCAATCACAAAAAAATGGAAAAATGAGCTACTTAAAATGAGATATAATTAATCTAAGCTAGCATACAAAATTTCAACTGATCGAATTAAATACATATACGGGCGAAAAAAATACTGAGTGGGCGAAAATTATACCATGTAACTAACTATCGGGGCGAAGCCCCCCGCCACGAAGAAAGGCTAACGAGTTGGTTAGGTTAGGTTAGGTTAGTATGGTGACCAAAAACGCGCGAGCCGAGCGAGCGGAGCGAGCGTGCCGCGGCAGCGGCCGGCGAAGCGTCAGAAACGACGTTTTTGTACGTGCGAAGTTTTTTTTTTCACCACTTTTGAAGTTAAGTATATGCAACATTTTGAATATAATATGAGTTGTCAAATTGTTACTAAAATAGTAAATTGTTCGCTTACGATTTATTATACTGATCGTTTTGAATAACTAGCTACTAAAATTTGAATTTTCAAGTCGGCGATTTTAATATTTGTTATCGCCCACAGTTTTTCGCCCACTTTGTTATTCAGTAAATCATATGCGATTTTTTAAACCCTATTTATTGGATTTTATGGTCACCCGATTTAATACTACCCTATTAGATCCCTTAATTCTCTCAATATCACTACATAGTATAAAACAAAGTCGCTTCCCGCTGTCCTTATGTATGTATGTATGTATGTATGTATGCTTAGATCTTTAAAACTACGCAACGGATTTTGATGCGGTTTTTTAATAGATAGAGTGATTCAAGAGGAAGGTTTATATGTATAAATACGTACGTAATATAGTAGAGAAACACTGTTAATTTTAGAGTTGAGAGGTTTCACATTGTTTTGCGCTTACATTGCACACGCTGGCTGAACCCTACGAGATAGATCAAAATAATGTACTACAGTTTTGTACATCTTAAAAAGGTCTACAAAAAAGTCCGCGATGGTATATGTCTATCTCTTAGGGATAACCCGTAATAATAATTTTTTATCCTTTATTTTTTACGAGAAATTATGGCTTATTTACGAAGCGATTTTAAGCAATACAGCATTAATCGTTATCCAATTAAGTACCTTAAATACATTGTGCATTTAATATAGATCAATATGACCCTTTACAGCATGTAATTTAAATGAATATTTTCGAAGATATTACAGATTTAAAATGCAAGGACATAGCGGTTCGTGTATCAGCATTGCACCCGTGCGAAGCCGGGGCGGGTCGCTAGTTAATAATTTCTTAGAACGTCAGTGTTGGCGGGCGTTTTGTCATTGTCTATCATGTCACAAAAACAGCTGTTGCGACGTCGCCATCTTGCTGTTTATCGAGTTAATCAGGGTCTCGGAGTGTTTAAATTTGACAGTTAGTTAGGCCGCTTTTAAGCAATTGCTTAGCGCTAAATAACTTTTATTTGTAACAATTTTGGCTAACTAATTAGTTATCCATTGATTAACGCTAACTAATTACTTAAATATTTTTATTTGTAAGGCTGTAAGTAAGTAAGTAAATAGCCTATAACTGTCCCAATGCTGGGCAAAGGCCTCCATCATTGAAATCAAGTCATCACTACAATTGATGGGTAATGGCTTAATCACCACGCTTGCCAAATGCGAGTTGGTGATCACAAACCCGGGCTATGAATCGAAGAAATCCGAAACACACATTGCCTGACCTGGGAATTGAACCCGGGACTTGAACCCGGGACCTTCGGGACGAGCGTTAAGCCACTCGGCCAACGAGGCGTAGATTACTAACTGAAATTTTATATTAGTAGGTATAGGCAGAGTGAACGAGAGTGCGGCAATTTCATACAAGCGCTCCGAAACGCACGCACACAAGCTCGTAGTTCACCTACATATTTAGCACACAGAAAAAAGCACGGGAAAGGAGTACGCGATGACGCGGTCTGTCCCCGCAAACGCGGATCGGGCAGCGTATGTTGCTGTAGTAGTAACGGAGAATAACAAGTATGTCACTGAGCGCTGCCGATCAGTATACACGTATTTTTCTTGGTTTGGGTGCCGCGATTGCGAGTTTTGTTGCATATAGGTGGGTGGCCTATTGAAACGCCTGGAAAAAAAAACCTGTTGTGTATGAGGATGTCTCAACACACACAACCATAATCCCAGTTTGTCCTTTTTTACTTTGCCGACAGTATAACAAGGTAAGTTCACAATATAAAAGACACCCAAATTCACACAATAATAACTTTGTGTGACTCAAACCTAGCCAGTAGGTACAGCTCGGTACGTCGATTCAAGGTCACGGCACTGTTGCCGCACTCTCGTTCACTCTAATATAGGCGTGTAGAGAAGAAACGGAATCAATGCAGCACTTACTGTGCGACTGTGACTCTCTAGCTAGGAAAAGAATGGGACTCCTGGGATCGGCCTATCCGAAACCAGAACACTTCAGGCTCTTTACTCTCAAAGACGTTGCCAAACTAATGGCATCCATCTTTACAGAACAAGAAGGGTGATAGAATGGGGCTGCACGAATGATCTCGATTGATCGATGTGCTACTGGGGGAGGGAAACCTCAGCAGGTACCCACTAACGCCCGTTCCCAATAACCTATCCATCTGTTGTTTTGCCTACTATAGATACAAATTTGACATAAGCTCCATACAAACTATGTATGTATGTATGTATGTTAAAAGGAGGCAAACGAGCAGGCGGGTCACCTGATGGAAAGTAATCACCGCCGCCCATAGACACCCGCAAAACCAAAGTAATCGCAGATGCGTTGCCGGCATTGAGGAAGGAGTTGGATCTTGAGGAGGGAGTAGGAATTGGGAGGGGGTAGGAATTGGGAGGGGGAAGGGGTGAGAGGTGGGCCTCCGGTACTTTCACTCGCCGGACGAAACACAACAGCAACGAGTGCCGTAGTTTCACGCCGATATTCTGTGAGAGGGTGGTATTACGCCGGGCGAGCCGGCCAATTTCGTGCTGCAACGCAGCGTGGCTCTACCACTCAGACAGTGTCGCTCATTTAGCACCACCCAGGGGTCACGTGTAGGGTCTCAAGGGTAAACCTACGGACGCGAGTTACTTTAACCCCCAAACTCAAATGTCAAGTTTCTAACTTCAGTAAGCAAAACAACAGACACATAGAATATAGGGAACGGGCGTAAGATAACCTAAGAAGATAAGACAGACCAATGGAATATTTTTTTGGTTTTGTTTCCAGGTATACGTTACAGAAATAGATCCAATTTGCGCACTGCAAGCGGCGATGGACGGCTTCAGGGTGGTCAAGATAAATGAGGTATGAATGAAGACTTTTGTATAGTTATAGCACAATCGATTTGCGATCTACTCCGAACACTCGGAGAATTTAGTAGGGAAAGGAGGCATGGATGCGTGGTGCCACCCGATCCCCGCTAGAAACCCGCTGACGGTGTTTCGGTCACACGGCTTGAGGAACCCTCTTAAGTTTTTCGCCGCACCCAAAAAGTCCGGTGACGCTAAAAAGGAAGGTGAATAAAACTAAACTTTCCTACACTCACGCCATTTATCTAGCCCAAGAGAAGCTTCGTTATGAAACTCGTTAAAATGGTTACTAGACAACGAATAAACATACTTAAAATACTTAAATACATACTTATTATACATAGAAAACTCCTAGACCCGAGACAATTTAGAAAAACAATAATTTCTAAATTGACCCGATCGGGGATCGAACCCGGGATCTCAGAGATGGCGACACCATGAAAACCGGTGTACAAACCACTCGACCAAGGAGGTCGTCAAACTCTCCAAAAAACCAATAATTTTCAATTTTTTTCTCATCAGTAAATGTCCTTTCTAAGTACGTGTATACTCCCGAATATGGTGGTCTTAGAAATATCTTCCCCCCTTCGCTACAGTCTGACATCACTACTGTGTGACGTCATGCGAGTAAAAGGAGAAATCGATATGGCGGCGACTGTAGCAGCGGCGCGCCACTTTTATACTTGGTTTGCATGACTATGTTTAGGGAGTATACACGTAATAATATTACCAAACATCCTGTATATAAAATCCAGTTTACTCAAAGTCATGTAACTTGAAGGTCATCAGACAAGTGGACATCGTGATCACAGCGACAGGCAATAAAGGCGTCGTAACACGAGAGCATATGGAACGCATGAAGAACGGCTGCGTCGTCTGCAACATGGGCCACAGCAATACTGAGGTGAGAGTGGATATACTGAGGTGAGAGTGAATATACTGAGGTGAGAGTGAATATACTGAGGTGAGAGTGGGTATTCTGAGATTAGCGTGGATATACTGAGATCAGAGTGGATATACAGAGGTTAGAGTGGATATACTGAGGTGCGACTGGCTACGCTACACCAAAGTGAGAGCTACACTGTGGTGAGACTTGTAACAAGGGTTTGTAACCCGGAACACATGGAACTTATTAAGAACATGGGCCACATCAATACTGAGGTGAGAATGGCTACACTGAGGTGAGATTGGATATATTGAGGTGAGAGTGGTTACATTGAGGTGAGGGTAACAACACTGAGGTGAGAATGACTACTGAGGTGAGAGAGGTAACACTGGTGAGAGTAGGTAAACTGAAGTAAGAATGGCTATACTGACGTTAGAGTGGCTATGAAGTGAGAGATGGTACAATGAGGTGAGAGGCGCTACACTGTGGTGGGACTGGCTACACTGAGGTGAGGCTGGCTACACTGAGGTGAGTCTGGCAACATTGAGGTGAGGTTTTCTGCTTTTGTGTGAACTTGGTAAAATAAAAGTCCGGTACCTAATTAACTCATTCTTAAAAAAATCTTTCTGCTTGTTTATAGGTCGACGTACACGCATTACGTACACCCGACTTACTATGGGAACGAGTGAGAAGCCAGGTAAGAGATACATTCTCGCACACATAGTAAACATATACCCGCAGTCTTACACACATACTCAGGGAAACACAACATTTTAACGCTGCCTGTAAGAGAAATGCCCTTGCCGAGTTTGTTGCCGGTTCTTCTCAGTACAAGATCTCCTGTCTTGTGCAAACTTACGAATCGGTGGCATAGTGACATTCATAAGAGCCACTTGTAGCCTAAACTTAAATAACGATTTCGAATAGCTATCTCTGATCATAATCATCATCATCAATTCATCATCATCATCATCACCACCACCACCATCATCATCATCACCACCATCATCATCATCATCGCCATCATCATCATCATTATCATAATCACCACCATCATCATCATCATCACCACCATCATCATCGTCGTCATCATCATCATCGTCATCATCATCATCATCATCACCATCATCATCATCGTCTCAGCTAAAATTAATTAATGTACACACGCCTGCACATCAGAATACCACAAACTGTTAAATTTCTTTTAATAGACTTTGAACTTTATGTATATTTAAGAAATATATTTAAGAAACTAGTTGTCGCCCGCGACTTCGTTCGCGAAGACTACACTATCCCACAGGAACCTGTTACCGGAATAAAAAGTATCCTATGTCATAGCCCGGGTCATGGGCTGTCTATGTGCAAAGTTTCGTCCAAATCCGTTCCGCCATTTTTACGTGATGCGCGGTCAGATAAACAGACAGACACACATAAATAAATTCTAAAAACTGTTGGAACGTGTTCTGTTATCGATTCTAAGTATCCCCAGCCAACTTTTTTTCGAATATCTTCCATGTACAGACTTTCGACCCGCTTTAGCTTTAATATATGTTTTGGATAGGTTGATGTGCAGACGTGTATATATGTGCCCCCCCCCCCCGCCCTGCGTCCGATAACCTGTGACCGATTTTTTTGTCGGTGATAGCGAAAAGATCGGTCCGATTATCGGTTCTCAAAAAGTCGGTCGTGGGTAGGGTTGGTTGCCACCCGTACTTTATACAGTACCTTATAAAGTATTGTATTGTACGTTATTTCGGGTAATTGTACTCTTTACTTTATGAGAACAATAAAGTACGCGAAAATACTTTATTTCACTTAATTTAGTTCTCTGGGATTCTATTTTTACATATAATATAACACACAAAAAAGTTGCTGTGCAGGTTTAAAGCAGTGATAATTTATTTGTTAAAAGTTGCAGAAGGCAATGAGAAGTATATATTTAAGCGAAAGCGAAATAAATAATCGTACCTTATTTTGACACCATTTCCTTTTTTTTACCTTTTAATAACCAACTTTATTTGCACAAAAAAAAGGTGACAACCCTATTCGCGGGCGGGCAACGAATTGTAAAAGTTAAATACAAACTGTGTATTCTGTGGCACCACAACAGGTGGACCACATAATCTGGCCTCACGGCAAACGCATCGTCCTCCTGGCGGAGGGCCGGCTCGCCAACCTGTGCTGCTCGTCGCTGCCTTCCTTCGTGGTATCCGTCACCGCCGCCACGCAAGCGCTCGCACTCATCGAGCTGTACAACGCGCCGCAGCACAGATACAAGGTAGTACGTATACAGGGTGTTAGGACTATGTATACAGGGTGCTAAAGAAAATACAGAAAAAAAAGAAAGCAAAATTAATTTTGTGTATCACTCAGGTTATTATACAGGATGTTAAAGAAAACAAAGAAAGAAAGACGAATGAAAAATATTTTGTTAAGTGTTATACTCAGGTAATATCTATGTAAGAAGAAAAAAATAATAATTTTGTGTAACACCCAGGTTATGGCAATGTATACAGGATGTTAGGGCTATGTCAACAGTGTTAAAGAAAAGAATGAAGAAAGAAGAATGAACAACATTTTGTTATGTGTCACACTCAGGTTACGGCTATGTAAACAAGGTGTTAGGACTGTATATATATAGGTGTTGGAGCTGTGTAAATAAGGTGTTAGGGCCGGCTCGCCAATCTGTGCGGCTCGTCGCTGCCTTCCTTCGTGGTGTCCGTCACCGCCGCCACGCAAGCGCTCGCGCTCATCGAGCTGTACAACGCGCCGCAGCACAGATACAAGGTAGTACGTATACAGGGTGTTAGGACTATGTATACAGGGTGCTAAAGAAAATACAGAAAAAAAAGAAAGCAAAATTAATTTTGTGTATCACTCAGGTTATTATACAGGATATTAAAGAAAACAAAGAAAGAAAGACGAATGAAAAATATTTTGTTAAGTGTTATACTCAGGTAAAACTATGTAAGAAGAAAAAAATAATAATTTTGTGTAACACCCAGGTTATGGCAATGTATACAGGATGTTAGGGCTATGTCAACAGTGTTAAAGAAAAGAATGAAGAAAGAAGAATGAACAACATTTTGTTATGTGTCACACTCAGGTTACGGCTATGTAAACAAGGTGTTAGGACTGTATATATATAGGTGTTGGAGCTGTGTAAATAAGGTGTTAGGGCCGGCTCGCCAATCTGTGCGGCTCGTCGCTGCCTTCCTTCGTGGTGTCCGTCACCGCCGCCACGCAAGCGCTCGCGCTCATCGAGCTGTACAACGCGCCGCAGCACAGATACAAGATAGTACGTATACAGGGTGTTACGACTATGTATACAGGGTGCTAAAGAAAATACAAAAAAAAAGGAAGCAAAATTAATTATATGTTAACCTTTTTACGGCCAACAACTTCTATAGAAGTTCGAGATTTTCGTGCCGTCCACGCCAGCACTTCTATAGAAGTTCTTCTTTGTACCTACTTTATTAAAATACATTTATACGTTGGCGTACTGCGGGACATCGCGTGCAGGATAGTTGGGCGGTGAAAAGGTTAAAGAAAATAAAGAAAGAAAGAAGAATGAAAAAAAATATGTTAAGTGTTATGCTCAAGTAATGCTATGTAGGAAAAAAGAAAATAATAATTTTGTGTAACACTCAGGTTATGGCTATGTAAACAAGGTGTTAGGACTGTTTAAATAGGATGTTGGAGCTGTGTAAATAAGGTGTTAGGCCGGCTAGCCAATCTGTGCTACTCGTCGCTGCCTTCCTTCGTGGTATCCGTCGCCGCCGCGCCACCACGCAAGCGCTCGCACTCATCGAACTGTACAACGCGCCGCAGCACAGATAAAAGGTAGTACGTATACAGTGTGTTAGGACTATATATACAGGGTGTTACAGAAAAGGAAGAAGAATGAAAAATATTTTGTTAAGTGTCATACGCAAATTATGGCTATGTATACAGAGTGTTAGGGCTGGGTATATAAAATGTTAGAGCCCCCTGTTTAGAGGTAACTTGGGATTTTTTCTTTTAAAGAATTTTTGGTATTTCGTAATTTTTTATTTTGGAAACAATAACATTGTTGCAAATATAACATAAATTGTTCTTGGCGTTGTATGTTCTTTATTTTTATAAGCGCATTTCATAATTGTCAGCGTCTTAGCTACAGGTGTTAGGTGTCAGATTTGATTGCGGTAAAAATTTTACTCAATTTAAAAGTTAGAACGTTATAACTGTATAATAATTCGGCTTAAAAGCTTGTCGGCCATGGCTATGCAAATTTAAAAAAGAAACAGACATTGCCTGTTCTTCATTGACAGATTTAAATCATCTGTGGTGATAACAACTTTGTTTGACGGCCGCCTTTTTACATTTAAATATGTTTTCTTCCACAGGCTGACGTGTACCTATTGCCGAAAAAAATGGACGAATACGTGGCGAGTTTACATCTGCCTACATTCGACGCACATCTCACCGAACTAACCGACGAGCAAGCTAAGTACCTCGGCCTTAACAAAGTCGGCCCCTTCAAGCCCAACTACTACAGGTACTAGCACCGGTGGTGAGCGGCCATCTTGGATAAACCGTCAATTGTTGGAAATGTCAAACGTCAGTTGAACTTTTTGGTTTTTTTAAAAAAGGCAGAGGGATCTAGCCCGCGTCGCCAAGTGGGTGAAGTTAGAGTTGGTAGTCTATTACTGTCCCACTAATGGGTGAAGGTCACCATCACTCGAAGTTAAGTCATCGCAACGTCAATAGGACTTAGAACGCAACGTTTTGCGTAGAAAGTGCCGTTAGTACACTCTGTTAAAAACGTAATTTTTGAAGATGTTACATAATTTAAGAAAAATGTCGAGCGTCATGTGTGTCTACGGGATTGTGCTAGTGAAGCCTCTAGCGATAAATCACAGCTGGATTATAATCCTATTGTTATAAAATATCAAACGTCAGTTGAACTTTTACATTTAGAATGTCAAAATTAATATGAGACTGGAGTATAATTATTTATAGCTAGACCGCTTAACTGAGTCCTCGCTTGCGGTAGGTACGTAGGGTCCTAAAGAAACCGTTCGCCGCGTCGCAAAACGCTCGTACTCGTGGCAGAGGGCCTACGTACCTCCCGCCCCGCGTACCTACCGCAGGCGAGGACTCAGTTAAGCGGTCTAGCCATACTCTTTATCGTTCAGGTACCGATCACGCTCTAGGTTGCTTAACTATTGCGATCGTTGCATATGAAGCTGGACCGTGGCACCGCAGAAGGCAAATTAGCTAAATTAGCTAAAATAGGCTAATATAGGTTTAATCGACGATTGAGGTTTTTAATTATCATTGACGGTAATAGTTTTCAACAATTTGTTTAGTTTAAAATAAAAGTTACCAGTTAAGTGTACCAGTTTTATCATAAGCTGGCACCACAAGGTGAATTATCAAACTCTAAAGGAACCTTAAGTTTCTCGCAGCCCGTATATTCCAGATACTTTATTTATCGTGGTTAGTAGAGATAGGTGGAATTATTTTGTGTAACTGTACCTACCAGTGGAGATAAAAAGCCATAATATTTCCACGTATCCCCGTTAAAATAAAAGCGTCTAAATAGGTTCCACCTATCTCTACCAGTGGGGACAGGTGGAAGAATAATCCACCTATCCCTACCAGTGAAGATAGCCTGGTAGGGATAGGTGGAACAGGGGGTAATATCTGGTACGTAGTAAATATTCAAAATTCAAAATCACTTATTCAGTTATTAGCTCTTATGAACGTCATTATGCCATCGGTTCGTAAGTCTACTTGGGGCGGGAGATCTTGTACTGAGAAGAATCGGCAAGAAACTCAAGAAGGGCCTTTCTTTTCTCCCTTAAATCGTCACCATATTGGAAAATGGGCACATTCAATCACAAATAAAAACACAAAATAAACAACAACTTTGGACGACCTCCTTGGTCTCGTGGCTTGCACACCAGCAAAAGCATTTATGCAGGCCGCCATAGTGTGAGCGTTCAGCATAGCGTGGTAGCGCTGTGATGAACGCTTTCACTTCTTGGGCTTCACTGGCTGCTTTTCATCAGGTAGGGTGAGGCCATTTTGGCGTGCCACAATAAAAAAATAAAAAAAACACCGGTTTTCATGGTGTCGCCATCTCTGAGGTCCCGGGTTCGATCCCCGGTCGGATCAATTTAGAAATACCTGTTTTTCTAAATTGTTTCGGGTCTGGGTGTTTCCTATGTATAATAAGTATGTATTTATGTATATTAAGTATGTTTATCCGTTGTCTAGTTACCCATTTTATCGAGTTTCTTAAGGAGGCTTTTCTTATGGGCTAGATAATTGGTGTGAGTGTAGGAAACATTTAACAGACAGAAAGGCAACAGAAAGCCATTTGCAACCTGTTTCAAAAAAAAATACTTTCTGGTGACTCGACGTTGCAAAATCACAAGCAAAATGCGCCAGCCCACGAGGTGTGAAGCAACTCGTAGGTAAGGTGAGGATGGCTGGTGAGGCATGACCCTGCTTCACTAGCTGTGGATCATCTGTATTCTACTAATGCTTAACATCAGGTAAGGCGAGACCAATCGAAAAAAAGTCGCTTTGCCATAGAGTTTTAAGACATAATTTTGTCTGTGTCTGTTGCCAGTTTAAAAAAACTTCGTCATAATGTTGCCATACTTATAAAAGCTTTTTTAAATTAAATAAATTGTTGAAAACTTTAGTTTTGTAGTTAAAATTAGTCGCTTAATGGTTTGTACTTTGTACCGTCGGATTGTAAGAAGCGTCATGTTGTCAGTTAGCTTTACATAGTACAATAATGTTATTATATTATTTATCAATAAGGTTTTAGTAGAAAAAGGGAGAAGTAACATCGGCGGCAGGCATAAGGCTGATGCAGCATACTTGGATCTCTATACTGCTATGTAACGTAGACAATTTTGTCTCAGTGGCTAATGGGCCTAGCAAAAACTTCTATTTTAATAGTGTCGTATAATAAGAAGAGATTGTTGTATGAAAATTGGTACAGCAGCGTCTCAACGTCCCTAAATTTACAGTGATGTGCAGACGTGTGTCTGTCTGTCTCCGGCTTTACGATTTTTATAAAAATTCGTGCTAGGCCCCACTCGTTTTAGACAATTAGACTTTCGGAAAAATTACAGTATCAGCTGCTGATGCACAATTCGATTGCGGACGATTTTATATTGCATAATAGAAGCCCACATGTTCTATACCAAAATTACAGATTAACCAAAAACGAATGGATTAGTTGTTTGCAAACCAATGGAACAGTATCACTTTGAATCAAGTGTAACATTGATCACAGATAAAGATTTTTAAGTAGTTGTTCACTAAAGGTAAAGGTTCCAGTCTCATTAGCAAGCTAGAGTTTTAGACTCGAATCTCATTATAAAGTTAGAGCCTTAGACTCGAGTCTCATTACAAAGTTAGAGTTTTAGACTCGAGTCTCATTACAAAGCTAGAGCCCTAGACTCGAATCTCATTACAAAGTTAGAGCTTTAGACTCGAGTCTTATTACAAAGTTAGAGCTTTAGACTCGAGTCTCATTACAAAGTTAGAGCTTTAGACTCGAGTCTCATTACAAAGTTAGAACTTCAGATTCGAGTCTCCTTACAAAGCTAGAGTTTTAGACTCGAGTCACATTACAAAGTTAGAGCTTTAGACTTGAATCTCACTACAAAGTTAGAACTCTAGACTTAAGTCTCATTACAAAGCTAGAGCTCTGGAGTCTTATACCCAAGGTTCGAGCTTTGGATTGGATTACATGGTTCGAGTCGCGACTCGAGTATTAGGCTCTATGCTAGACTCGAGTGGAGGTTCCAACTTCTATAGGGCTCGAGCTTGAGAAAGAAAGAAAAAAACGTTTATTCGACATTTCAAAAAATAATAAAAAAACATTTAAAATAAGCAGAACCTTACTAAAATTGAATGCCAAAACGGCTTCTCCTCAGCTCAATATCACAGCCGCACAGTGGGACGAATTAAGTCAATCAGGTCTAATTATGGCAATTTTTTGTAAACATAATATTATACGAGAAATGCTCTACAGAATGTTTGGTAATATGTGTGTATTCCCGAAACGTACCCATGTTAACATATAAATACTATGCCAACGTCAAAAAAAAAATGAAAAAAAAAATGGAGAGATTGTAAAAAAAGTTTTTGACTCTCCATACAAAATGACCCAGGTAGAATATACACATATTACCAAACATCCTGTATAAGTACCAAGTCTTGGCAGATCTCAGCTTGATAATTTGTAGGGTTAATCTATGGGCGTTTATATATAGCGCCACATACATAGCATTTTCCCGGACTGTCCCGTTCTCCAGATATATGAAGCTGAACTTAGGTACTTTTTCTAATTTTTCTTAGGGATTATTTTAAGTAATAAACTCCAAATAGTTATTAAAAAACTGAACAACATGTAAAAAGTGAATACAATGTAGCAAAATTGAGTCTATAATAGGTTTTAATTTACAAAATTGGTTTGTATTATCCCAGCTTAAGTATTAACAATTAAATTATTCTGTGTCGCTAATATCACTTATATTGCTTGTATCTATAAATTCAGGTTCTAAAATATCTTGAGAAGTAAGCATCAAAAGATTCCGAGCTTCAGCAGAGAGAATCATCCTCTTGAGTTTATTTTTGAACCTGAATTTATAGATACAAGCAATATAAGTGATATTAGCGATTTTATTTTTATGGAAACAAAGGTCAAAATCGCCCGATTTTGTAATTTCACCGGCTGTAGACGTTTAAAAATAGTAAAATGGTAGACTTAGAAGCTGTGTTTAACATTACACTCGATTCAAAGTGGTAGTAGTTCGCCAGTACTTGTCAATTTGAGAATAACCTCTCGTTCAATGAGTACAATAATTAATATATTTATTTAATTTTAAAGCTTAGAGTATGTACACGAACGCGTCATATCGCATTTTATTTTTAACATAATACTATAATTCGATTTCAATTAAAACTGGCACGAATGGATTTAAAGAATAACTCATTAGTGTTGAAACATTTTAAAACAACAAAATTGGCAGTTTTCCACAATATTTTGATTTTTCATCAGATCCTAATTTCGTCATATTATATATTTATTACGTCAATAAATGAACCCCTATACTAGACTTCTATATGGAGATATTAATAAAAAATCGTCGTGTATTTGCGAAAAAGAAAAGGATATTTCTTATGTTTTGTTTTGTATTTTAATCCGTTCGCGTTAGTTTTTTTGAAACCACCTAGTATATACATACCAACATTCTTTGGCACTTTCTTATCTTTCGTGTTGGAAAGAGAAGGGAACTAAGGTGCTATGAATGACAGTAACAAGACTATTTTTTTTAAGTTTGTGCAATATTTAAAGTTACCCCCAAAAAAATTTAGTATATTTTTTGATTTATATTTTTTCTGGTCATATTTTATCGGTGTGTAAATGGCCTAATATACTATATGTATGTCTAATTTTACAGTTTTATTTTGTGATACCAAAAAAATATTATGTTGTTGTGATACTTAAATTGTTTTTAAGTGATTTAAATAAATATAAATTTAGTATTATTTGAGTGGAATGTTTGTCCTTTGTCAATGTGGTTGCTAAATATTGATACCGGAAATTCGGTATCTTGTTTAAAATTGTCGATGAAATACTGGTTGGCAGACGAGATTGTTTATTTGTTTACAGTAAATTAATGTATACACGTAACTCACTAAGTTGCTGTAGTGATCTAAAGCACAAATTAAGGTGACTGCAAAATTCTAGGCTTCATGCTTGACGCGCTCGGGATTCGATCCGATCCGAACCCCTCAGAGAATCTAGTAGGGCACGGGAACACTGATGCCGTCCTCTGAAGCTGAAAATGTCGTCTGAGGCAAACAGTATTCACTCAAAAAAAAAGCAGCGCACGGACTGGTTCGAGATGGTCCGAGATTCTGTCTCAGTGAGAAGGTCTGTGTACGTGGCTCAAGCGGGGTATTGTAATGTCGGTCTTCTGCTTCTCCTGTGGGGAGGCTACAAAATAAAAGAAACGCTCCACACATAACAATAACATATAGTATTTTAATAAAATTTTTAAACATAACAATACAAAAAGTGTGGACTTACAGTTTTAGTGAATAATCTATTATTAAACAACACTATTGCTATGACAATAAGGGTACCAGAAGTCCTAAGGTCAGTTTGGTCGACAAAAGTAACTACGCTATCGTTAACTACGAAAAATTGCCTTCCCATTCTCCTCATTTTGTGCCTAAAGTGAGTGTTGATAATAAGAGTTTACATCTGAGTCTGTCCTGCCTGCCAATCATGGACCAACAATAAACCTGTCCGGACATTATTCGTAGTGTCCTATTTCACGGTTGGTCCGTAACATACACGGTGTTTGGTAATGGGCCCATATTGGGTCGCATAAAATTAAAATTCATAATTTCGAAATGCATAACTGGTTTTGGCATAATCATCGTTAACACAATTAGGGCAATTGATAATGATGTCAAAGAATACATTATGCGTAAAGACCATTATGCCAAAAAATCATTAAGCGAAGAGACTATTATGCTAAACATTTGCTAAGAAAAAGATCATCATTTTCTTATACTTATTGATTCCTGAAAGTGCTGGAAAACATAAAATAATGATAGATATTGTTAGAACTAATGATCCGAAGCAATTGTCATTGTGAAGCGTCAAGCGACCGCTTTGAAGTTGATACGAAAAAAATAAAAATGTATGAAAATGATGAATCATCGAACTTGTATAACTTGGCTCAGAGCAATCCTACAACTTTTGTGCCATATTAACTATTACTCCAAATGGCTAGTTCTAACAATACGTACTTTTTTTTTTGTTGGCCGGCACTTTCATAAAAGGCCCAAAAATGTATGGAGCCCGAATGATCTCCTTTCAGTATTTGTATGGAAAAGTAAATGTATGTAAATATGACTTTGCATGTTACCACGGTGTTTCCTATACTTGTTTGCATGCTACGTTTTGGAATTATACACCTATTACCAAACACCTTGTATACAGTAGCACAGTGTAGTGCCTGCACGTCAGATTACCACTGTCAGATTGCTCAATAGATTTTGAACTTTAAGTCAATGGCATATGGTTGAACATTAATTGAAGAAATTTGACGGTTTTGGATAGTATGATGTGCAGGCTGTACAGAATAGGAGTTCCAAATAGTTATAGTGAATAAGAATGCGGCGAAAGTTACCAATAGAACATTTCTAATAGAACATTTTTTTTTTTTAAAGTTATATTTGGACCTAAGATGCTGGTAACCTAAAACTAGCACTAACTTTGAAGTATCATGCTGCCTTCGAACCCGTTTATGCTGTAAAGGTTATAGTCAGCCAACAACAAAAGGCTAAGGGTGATAGAAATTAAATAAAAAGAATATCAAAATAGGGTTAAAACAGAAATTAGTGCAAAAATATTAAAGTATGATACCGAATGGTCACCAAATTATATTACGACTGCCAATAAATGTGTGAAAAATTGAAAAAAAAATGGCTTTAAATTGTTACTTATTGTTATTAGTTTTTTTTTTTTAATATAAATCCCAACCGAAAATGAATCTCTTGTTTTGGACATTCCTTTGATCGATCGAGATTAATAATACATTTTATTATTGTTTTTTGAAATTATTATTATTTATGAATTTATTATATCCTCCTTCCTCAAGCCTTACCTTGCGTTCTAAGTATAACCTAGCTCTTGTGACTCCTCTTCATTCTACTAATTTCCTTTCTTACTCTTTTTCTGTGCATGCTGTCCGGTTATGGAATTCTTTGCCTGAGCGCATCAGAAGTGCTCGCACGTTGGAGTCGTTCAAGGGTCTGGTTCGGAGCCATTTTCTAAATTCACCTTAGTTATGTTTATTTCTTTTATGATTTATATTGCATAAACTCTGTTTAATATATTTATTTTTACATGTATATGTATACGTTTATTTGATGTTATTATTATAATTTAGTTTATTTTTACTTGCACCCATTTTTTTTTTTTTTTTTTCAATTTTATTATTTTTCGCCCAAGGTTGCCTGGAAGAGATTGCTTGTTAGCAATAAGGCCGCCTATTTTGTACAATTTTTCTTTTTTATTAATTTGTCTGTATTTTTTTTTTTTGTGTGCAAATAAAGTTTATTATTATTATTATTATATTTATTAACAAGCATACAAAATGTTAGTTATAGTTCATATAATTTAGTCACAATGAAGAAGTGTCTTAATAGACATGTGTTTGTATGGGAATCTCACACCATATCTTCTAAATTCATAAAAAAAATTAATACCTTAAGAGCGTTTACGCCGCACACTAGCGCCACTTATGAAAAAAAAAACATATCTAGTAATTAGAGACAGAAAATCGTTACGTTACGGCCACTTTTAACTATAACGCCATATTTAACTAAACCATAACATGTCAGGTGTTCATTAAGTGACGTAAAAATGCTAAATTACTTCATTCAGATAGTTTGTTGAGCATAATTTGATTTTCTATCTCTAATTACTAGATATGTTTCTTTTTTCATTGGCGGCGCTAGTGTGCGGCGTATTAATTTGATTTAATATTTAAATGGTTTAAATGTTTGTCAGGATAAACATTAAATCAAATTAATTTATTACGTATACTTAATTTCATCGACGTAAATGAAAAAGATAGTCATGGAATTAGATACTGTATACTTTGATTTTTTTTTCTATCGAGGAAATTCATAATACAGCATTTTGTAAACAATAACGTTGTTGCTAGTATAGACATACATAGTCTATGGTACATATATTTTCTTGGCGTTGTATGTTGTATACTTTTTTTATTGAAAACATGCATACCTATAGAAGTGCATTTCAAAGTGTTCAGCGCCTTAACACAATCGGATAGCAAATGAAACACGTACTAGGCATAGGCACTCGGGAAGTATGGTGTGTGGATTCCTAAGAGCCTAAAACTGGATGTAGAATACAAATAACGGTATTGTTGCCATGTTGTAAATAAAAACGATTAGAAAAATGTATGGTTGTTTTTTTACATCCCACTGAAAATAGCTAAAGGCTGGTAAGTATTTCATTTTATCATCATATCACTAGGTAAATTTTTTTACTGGAGATTTTTTTAAGGTAGGTAAGTGTTGGATCGGATATCCAAAAGTCGTGGGTTCCATTCCCACTCGAGCTACCTGAGACTAGTTGATTTTTTCTAGCAAAATTTTATCTTGTAACTTTAAATAAAGCATTCATCATCAGCCTACAC